>JAZEWT010000009.1:22502233-22519867 GCA_036362905.1 Mordacia mordax | reverse complement strand
GCGGGAGGCAGCGAGGGGGCAAAGGACGGGCAGATGACGATGGAGGAACAGATGGTGGATGGAATGAGATAAGGGCAGAATGTATGGAATGAGATAAGGGCAGAATGGATGGAATGAGATAAGGACAGAATGGATGGAATGAGATGAGGGCAGAATGGATGGAATGAGATGAGGGCAGAATGGATGGAATGAGATGAGGGCAGAATGGATGGAATGAGATAAGGACAGAATGGATGGAATGAGATAAGGACAGAATGGATGGAATGAGATAAGGGCAGAATGGATGGAATGAGATAAGGGCAGAATGGATGGAATGAGATAAGGACAGAATGGATGGAATGAGATAAGGACAGAATGGATGGAATGAGATAAGGACAGAATGGATGGAATGAGATAAGGACAGAATGGATGGAATGATGCATGGATGCGTGTGAGTGGATGGACAAAGCGATGGAGGAACCGACAGTAAATGATTAAGATCGCATAGAAATGAGCATGTGGACGGAATGACGGGCAGACAGAATTGCAGACTGATGAACCGAGGGATGGATCGATGGTGACACATTGACGGAGAGATGGAAGGACAGTCAAGGAAGAATGGTGGGACAGACAGATGAACTTTAAGATTGTGGATGGGAAGATGACTTTACAATAAAGAAGGACGGCCTGATTGGCGGATGGGCGCTGCGCAGGGAATTATTATAATGCCAGCCAGTGTCGCGAGCAGGGTTCATCCTGAGAAATGCTCTGCAGAGCTGCTCTTGCGGGATAACCGTGTCGAGTATCCCTCTCCTCTCCTTCGCGACGGTTTGCCCCGCGTAGGAGTCGCGTAAACCTACATCGATGCAGGGTTCTTCCTGTGCTGAGGTCGATGAGGAACCCCAGGGGGGGGGGGGGGTGGGCGTTAAACGCCGTGGCAAGAAGCGCCACAGCGATGACTAGCGCCGCTCACCTGCCCGACTGCACCCAGATGGAAATGCCTCTGTGGCACCAGTGGAATTTTAACGATTTCATATTTGTATAATTCTGTTGGAACTTGCTTACCGTCTAATGATTACAGCTAATGAAGCATTGGCTGCTTATGTTTTATTTTTAACTTCACTACGTGGCTTTGATTAGAATTCTGGGCAGTGAGGGGTTTTTTTTTTACAACTGCGGTTAATCAACGGGGCCCCTTGTTGCTTGCCTCGCATCAGGTCTGGGTATTGTGTCGGCAGATAAGTGGCTGAATGGGTAAATAACCAAACCAGAGTGACCGCAATCATAATAATAATTGTCTGAACCCCGAGGACACCCACTCAAGAGGAGGAATCACAGAAAAGTGGGAAGGTAGCCAGGTAGTGAGCTGGCACTGCCAACAATTGCCTAAGCTCTGTGGTTCTATACTTATTAAGATGTTTTGTCGGCCAATTATAGAGTGTAGTGGTGTAGGTTTTTACGGCTCGATGCATGATGATTGCTTCGAAAGCTGCTCAGGCGCCTGAGGATGCCTCTAACGTGTGAGGGCGAAACGTCGCGATGGGGAGAGAGGGAGCGATCGACGCGGCTGTCCCGAGAGAGCAGCTTTTCGAAGCAGTCATCAATTATATATACTGTTTACAAATGTGAGAGGAAAACGTAACACTCGGGGATAATCCACACGAGCGAGGCGGGCGACACTCCACTGCTGTCCCACACAGGAGGGGAGTGTGAAATTCGTCTGCACTTTGCTATACTGACCTCTTCTCATGAGCCATGGAACTGGATATCGTAGCGCTATTTCTGCGAGTGACTTTGCTCGGCACACCAGCAGGCGGCACTATCCCAGCGACTCCGTTTGTGAATTTAACGTCTGCAGCATGACTGTTAATGCAGTATATTTAATTCTCAGAGATCGGATCACCCAAATGAAGCGTTGGACCAGATCTAATGTGATGATTTTTTGTTGTGACCTGGCTGCTGTGGTGATCTCACTACACGTGGGAACATAGATCAATCACAGTTGGACGGAACTTGGTTTTGAATCTAGCATCTCGGTGGCCTCAGCTTAGTGTTTGGATCTCTGAGCCAATCAAGTTTCTTTAGAGCTGACTTTGTAAAAAAAAAACCCTCAGGAGTGACTGCCGTGCCCTCTGGCGCGTCCTTGCCATGCCCTGGCGCGTGAGTTTTGAGGCCCAGAGGAGGCCGCGATCAGCACTACTTGCGAGGCTGGTGTGAGGATGAATCGCGACTCCAGTATCGCTGCTGTGCTTCAAGGTTCTACCCTGTGTTGTTCCACGCACTGGAGAGCTTCTTCGGAAACTCATAAATGCGGGACCAGGTTCTCAAAGAAGCTTCCAGAACACTGGAGCGAAACATGGGATATTGTGCAAAACGCCACAATCGGCACAACCCCGGTGACACATTGGCAAGTCACGCAGCAGCAGCAGCAGCAGCGACACATCCGCGCAAAAACGTACTGAGTGGTGACACTGCCTCCTTTTCCTCAGGAAATCTCACCAAGCACGTCAAGTCTAAAGCTCACAGCAAGAAGTGCCTGGAGTTGGGGCTCAACGTTACCATGGCAGATGACAACGATCCTGAGGAGCCAGGTGAGGGGAGGGGGGCAGCCCCCCGTCATACCGCACCATGCTCCCTTACAGCACCTTTACACCATGGTATGAGTCTCCGCACCTCTTCACAACCCCACGTGACAGTGTCCAGCGCCTCCCGTATCCCAGAGACCCAAAGCCTGCGCGGACGAAAGTAGCGCTCGATGGCGGGTTTGTTGGATCAACTTTGATCATCGTCATCAGCAGCAGCAGAAGCAATGATCTGTCCACTGCTGGATGAAGGTCTGCCTCCACACCCTCAGCATCCCCACGGAGTCTCTCGATGTAACAGTTGCACCCATAGCCCCTGCCAAAGATGTCATCCCTTTACTCCATCTCCATGCTGAGCAGCCTCTGTGGGAGCAGATTCTCTTTTGTCATAATCGACCACAATAAAACAAGATACATCTTTAATTCGTGCCGGAAGGCCTCAATAAGTCGTGAAACCCTTTCTCAGCAACGTACCGAGTAATCGGACACAAACAATCTTCCCGATTTCAATTTGCAGTCGACAATTCCATCAACTCATTGTCACCTAACATGGCCTCTGTCCGCCTGATCTCTGTCCCAGCTACAATCGTTTCCCACTTTTCAGCCAAGAGCGGTGGCGCAGTTTCGCTACCCCGGGCTGCTGAGGTTGGCAACCCGCGTTGCCTCCAGCGTGGCCCTCTTAGCCCCCGATAGCTTCACAGATGACTTTGTTTATGCAAGGCCCGTCGGCCTAGGCTCCTGCGTAATCGTAACCTCCACGTGCGACATGGTGGTGGCAACACGAGACTCGGGTCGAAGTGGTGCCTTTCGGCATAAAGCAAGCAGAGCAAAAGCTTATGCGCCCCCAAATAGCTCAAGAGTACGCCGATTTCTTAAAAGACGAAGATCTCATCTCATCTCATTATCTGAAACCGCTTAATCCTATATAGGGTCACGGTGAGCCGGAGCCTATCCCGGAAACACAGGGCGTAAGGCAGGAATACACCCGACGACGGGACGCCAGTCCATCGCCGGGCATTGCGGGACAATTTTAGTCTGCGAGCCAATCAACCTATCCAGGAGCATGCTTTTTGGACTGTGGGAGGAAACCGGAGTACCCGGCGAAAACCCACGCGGACACGGGGAGAGCATGCAAACTCCACACAGAAAGGCACCCGAGCCGAGAGATTCGAACCCGGGACCTTCTTGCTGTGAGGCGTCAGCGCTAACCACTGGGCCACCGCGCCGCCCAAAGACGAAGATCCTCAGTTCAAAATTCAAAACCTAATACCATTGCCTCCTGGTGCAGAGTGCGCAGGCAAGTGGTGGCCTCTGCCGTATGCACCGCAGGTCTCTTGAAAGGGGTCTGAGCTGCAGTTCTGCGATATCTACTTGCGTGGGCCGCAGTCTGGCCGCGATGCTGTCTTGCTCATCTAAACGACGCGTGCAGCGCAAACGGGTTTCAATTGAGGAGGTGAAAAAGAAAATCTACTCGATGTGAAGCGAAGCTCCAATATAATGACGACATGGAGTCGAGGCAGTTTGTTGAATGGGCAGAGGTTGGAGGGCAGTTTTTGTGGAAGGTACCGGGGTCAGGCAGGGGTGAGGGGAGTAGGCAGTGAATAGTTTAACCTCCCTGGCCAAACCTCCACCGTAACCATGCACTGTGGGTCCTCTGCTCCGCCGTCTAACGTGGCTTTTTGTTGTTGTTTAGAGCCGTCAGCCTCCTCTGTGAGAGCGAGAGAGAGAGGCTTTGTGGGAGGCTGACTGCTTGTTCTGCAGTAGTGTGGCGCCACCTGCTGGTCTAAATCGGTGCTGCAGCTGCCTCATGATGACCCCTATATAATAATAATTGCATTTGTAGAGCGCTTTTTACCCGAGGGTCACAAAGCGCTTCACAGAGCTGCGGAGAGAACGGCGGTCAACATCAACAGCGGCACCAGAATGGAAAATCAACAGCAACAACATTTTTTTGGGTTTTTTTTTTATATATACACAGCGAAACGCGATGCCTCCGCCTTAACAAAGTTCCACTTCCTTTCGAACGATCGGCAGGCAGTCAACAATGCAACGATGAGATCAGCTCATCGTCTGAGTCTGAAATATCTCAATGTTCTCGTACCTTGGGAGGCGCTGATGGGAGGGAGAGGATCGTCAGTAAAGGATTGTGACGATCGATGATGACGATGTAATGATGTAGGTTTGCACGGCTCGATGCGTGATGATTACGTCGAAAAGCTGCTCTCTCGGCACAGCCGCGTCGATCGCTCCCCCTCTCTCCACCTCGCGACGTTTCGCCTCGCACGTCAGAGGCATCCTCAGGCGCAGCGTGCGTGCGCCGTGTGTGTGTGATGATGATGATGATTAAAGAGCTTTTGGAAATGTTCGCCTCCCGTCCCGTGGAATGCACAGATCCCGAGTGGGAGCCATCTCAAGGTGCCCGCGAGGATCACCAGTTTTCCGATGCCGATGACTCGGACCGAGATCGCGACGACGACGACGATGACGACGATGACGACGACGACGACGACGAGGAAGGATTTGCGGCTCTGGCAGGGCTTAGGACCGACGGCGGCCCCGCGCGGAGCGCTTCGCCTCCGGGGCGGTGGGAAGCGTGCGCGGCGACGGACGAACGCGGGGCCCTCGGCGCCGGCGCCGGCGTCGACGACGGCGACGCCTCCCGCCTGGCGTCGAGGGCGCGAGCGTCGCCGCACGGCGCCTCCCCTGCCGGAGACGCGCGGCTCCGCCGCGAGGCGGCGGCGGCGCCGCCTCCTCTCGCGGAGGCGTGCGGCGGACGCTCGCCGTCGCCGCCCGCCGGGCCGCTGCCCGCTTCCCTCGCCGGCGCGGGCCCGAGGTCGCCGTACGATGCATCGAGCCGAGGCCCGCACCCCGGCAGGGCGGCGGTGCCGCCGGCGCCGCCGCCGCCGGACCGGCTCGGCGTCCTGCTCCGGCACGTGATGCGGGACCAGCCGGGCCTTGCCAGGAGCTGCCCCCTCTCGCCGAGCCGGCTGCGGGTGGTGCCACGTGACAACTCGCCTTCTCCCAACCGGCACGGCACCTTCCGGACGCACTCCCTGTCGCCGTACCGCCGCGACGTGGCGAGGGAGAGACCCCCGCCCCCCGGCGCGGGCCGCACGCATTCCCTTTCCCCGCGCCGGGGCGGCGCGGCCCGGCGGACCGACGAGCCCTCGCGCGTGCCGGCGCCGTCCGCTCCTCCTGTGGGCCGGTCCCTGCTGCCGCCCCGTGCGCGTGGCGCCGGCGGCGGGCGGCCGGCCTCGCCGGCCTCCGCGGCCCCGCGATCGCCACTCGCTAACGCTCACCGCGGCTTGATGGCGACCGCGCAGCATTCTGGGAGTTTTGACAAAGACTCCCCAGGAACCAACGGAAGAGGTTCCGTGTGCGACTCCAAGGTCGCCCAGAGCTACGCCGCTGTGAGTTTTGTTTTTCGGGTGAAAGTTTGCTTTAGAAATGGAAAATCATTGTTTTTATTATTCCGTATTTGTTGTTTAAAGTGATTTTATTGATTTATCTGCTTTTTCTCTCTCCCAGCTATCGTGCATTTATACTCTCGGTGGTGATGTCATGCAGCACAAGTTTTCAGGACCTCTCTCTCTGACACCGTGCGTCAGAGAGAGTGGTCCTGGAGGATTATGAGCCGAACGTTTAATAAGAACTTCACAGCAACAAATTTTTATATTTTTGTCGTGCGATCGTTTGTGACCGGGCTCTCTGCACTCTCTTAACCAGTGCAGCTGAAACCCAGATTCAAACTTTGGAGCTTGACATTACCGACTGCGCTGAGGATAACACGCCGTATTAACCAGAGTCAGCGATTCGGTTAATCATACGTCTGAGCAACGTGTATGCATTCAACACGGTACAGTTTCCCATAGGAACCAAATGCACGTAGGAGTTTGGACGTTAACAAACTCCGTCTTAAGCTATGAGTACTTTTGCCGGTGCACATTTGTAAAGAGTGTTAAAGGTTTTTACCATTTCTGGCAATTATGCAGGTGTTAAGATCTTAAAACAACAAATAGACACCTTTCACAAAGTGTCTAGGTTGCAAAAGCCACGCATACTTGTGGCGAAATATGCCGCTTAATTACAATAGGTTTTACCGTATCTGGCGATTATGCAGGTGTTAAGATCTTAACACCTGCATAATTGCCAGGCAATTATGCAGGTGTTAAAATCCCAAACACCAAAATAGACACATTTTACAATGTGTCCAGTTTGCAAAAGCCACACATACCAGTGGCAAAGTATGCAAACAGGTAGCTTTGATAACCTATGCATTGTCCTTCAACTGACCGACCTTCACCTGGCAGTGGCTTTCTTTTGAGCCTATTTGCCGGTGTCAGTCGCTGCCAAAAGGCAGTCAGCTCCAGACAATGCAGTATCAATGCTTTATAGCTTAGGTGGGGCTGTTATGCCGCTTAAGTTGAAATTGCATTGTCCTGAGTTGACTGCCTTGTGGCAACATCTGGCTGACACGGACAATCAGGCTCAAAGGAAAGCCACGTCTGGTGTAGGCCAATCAATTTGAAGGACAATGCATACGTTATCAAAGCTCTCTGTTTACGTATTTCTCCACAGCTACGTGCGTCTTTTGCATTATACAGGTGTAGAACACCTGTATAATTGCCTGAAATGGTAAAAACAAACCCTTCTCTACTCTTTACAAACTCCGTCTTGTCGCTCGCAGGTCGGGCCTCTGCTCAACAACGGTGCCCGCGCACTGTCGTCAGGTGATCACCTCCTGGCCGCCACCCCGAGTGCCTCGCGCCCCTTTATGAGCGAGCCGCGTCAACTGCCGGCGTGGCAGCTGCAGCTGCCGAAAGCGTTGCCGCACACGGTCGCCGTGGTTGGCAGCGTCCAGATGATCGACATGGACAGGGTGGCCCGGACCGCCGGCTCATCCTGCTTCTCGCCCGACGAGAGAGGCACGGCTTTGGCGCCCGGGCGCTTGGCCGAGCTGTCGTTCGCCGGCACCGCCGTGGGAGACCTCGCCGCCGCCTGCGAGGGAGACGACCTCGTCGCCCGCCGGACGCCTCCCCTGGTGACGGACGTCGTGGCGAGTGTGGCGCCTGGCGCTTCGGAGCCGTTCGCGTTCGATCCGGGACGCGCCGCCTTCCGCTTCCGGAGCGAGCCTCCGGAGTTTTTCGCGGCGCGGAGGAGGAGGGGCGAACCCTACGAGCTGGCAGCGATGCCCCTGTCCATTGCGTGCGCGGCGACGGTGCCCGCCAGACCGTGCCGGCCGGACGAAGACGGGATGCACTGCCCCGGACGGAGGCCCCTGCCAGTGAGCGCCGGCGTTTCGGAGACGGCGGCGACGATGTAACCAGGGTTGAATTTCCCACGAAATATTTTCCAGGTCACTGGCTGCTCGGCTGGAGTAGGCGTGTGACTGGTAACCAGAGCCAAAACGAGAGGTGTCCTACAGATGTGTGCCAGGGCATGGAAATATATTTCAGGTCATCGACCTGGACAAAACCTGAATGTAACATTCCACCTTGTTGACCTCACGGCCCCGCTTTCAATTTCAAGTGACGGCAATGATGCCCACACAGACTTGGTAAATGGGCATTCGTTAGCTTGCTTGATTGGTGAAACGCAAGCCTTTGCAAATGTAATGGACAATGTAAGCTGCCCCAGGAGCGTTGATTGAACTTTGGCACTTATGGGTTGTCCTGGTTTATCATTTGCCCCGGAGGTTTCCCCAACTGTGCTCTGGGGGGAAAAAATATCGATTTGCATCGCTCAGGGAGCAGTGCCACCCCTTCATGTTAGGACATTTTCCATGGAGGAAGTGGATACCACAGAGACTCCACGAAGTCCCTAAAGATGAATTTAGTTTCACACTGCAGGGGACAGCACTTTCCCACATACGCTTGCTCTTGAGTACTCTGATGTTTGTTGAAAGTCCGTCAAACTGACTTCATTCTCACTTTGATACCAAACTTAAGTGCAGAATGAATTTTAACCGAAGGGGTTATTTGTGTGTGCAGTCATTGATGACTAGGCCGAAAGTCATCAAGTAATACAGTTTGCCCGGATTTTAATCCAGAATTCTTAGTTATGCCAGCTCCGTACTGTAACCTACAAGTTAACTTGGCCACGTAAACTGTTGCCTTTTAAGCTCATCAAACTGTTTGCAATCATGCGAACCCCATAAATCCTGTTGGTGCATTTCAGATTGCCTGTGCGACTGTGCACGGCGCGTAGAGATCACCAGCTGGTGTGTGATACTGTGCTGTGTGGTGTGACGCACCGCCCTGCCCTGTTTGTGGCGCCTGTGAAGAATCTCAAACCCGAATGTCTTCTCCTCCGTGCGCTCGTCCCTGCAGCGGTCGTCTTCTGCTCCTGCTCTGCCGCGACGTGTCGTGAGAAATTGCGCGAGAGAGATTTTTGGGACGTGTGGCTCACGAGGCAGAGGGGAGAAAAGAGTGGGAGTCAACCAAAGCTTGAGCTCCCAAACAGACACCACGAGGGCCGACTGGAGAAAGGAAAAAAATGGTCATTTGCCCCCACGCCTCACACAAAAGGGGCCTCACAACGAGCCTGCTTTTCTTGTTGCTAACGAATAAGGGCGGGGCCGTACGTCACATTCTGACTCGGGGGGGCCTCCAACCCCAGGCTTTCAGGAACCTGTCCGTGACCCTAGTTACTGCCATAACCCTTCCAGAATGAAGATTCCAAACGAGGAATATTTACAATTATATATTTTCGCGCGTCGTTTTTTTATTTCAATCCCGTTTGCTTGTGACAGCTCTGTACGGCAGCCGCTCACTGGGGGTATGGGGGGGGGAGGAGGTGTGAGGTCAGTCCACCCCCTCCTCCTCTTCCTCCTCCTCCAGCGCTCACTCGTGGAGGAGGGAACTTTGCCCTGTAATGCCGGCAGGGGGAAATTGTGAGTTAGCGAACTGCGCAAGCCTCTCAGCAGCGCGGCACTTTTATAGCACTTGCTTGGCCATCGAGTTTGTGCATCGCGATCTTGTCAGATTTGCTGGCTGCCACTAAAAACGAGGCGGCTATCGGTAATTACCACCTGTAAAATGTACCGTCGGTGGTGTGTGTGTGTGTGTGAGAGACGATTTGACAGGGCTGTGTCAAGCTTCTGAGTACGTTGACGTTTCTGACAGTGGTTGCGGGAGTTAACATTGGACAGCTCGAGCCCCGTTAATGCCACGGAGACGCTCGGTGTGGGGCGGCGTGGCGGCACACGCTGACAGCACGCCGCTGCGCGCCCATGGCCCTTGCGTGGTGTGCGGCGACTCGACAGGCCATCACTCAGAGGCGGAGACTCGCAGACATTTAATTAGAAGTCCTGTTTTTGTTGGCGACATGGGGAATAACAATAAGTGTTACTCCAGCTAAGTGGCTTTCCAGTGACTTTGAAATCTGAGGCCGATTGCATAACCATCCTTAAGTGCTTTATTTTCCCACGTCAAAAGTAAACAAGCTATTTGGTGATGTTCCTGCAGCTGCTGCGTTGGCAGTGGTGCACAATCACATAACAAAACAATAAATTCAGCCCGCTTTGTCAGCACTGTGACCTCAAAAAAGAAAATATGCAGTCGGCAACTTTTCAGGCAGTGGCCTTTCTTCATTAGATGTATGCACGGTGACTTAAAGGCCATTGCCCGAAACGTTGCGTATCGTTATTATTATTTATGGCCGCGCTCTTGACAAACGTGAATTTTTTTCTTGTTAATATCTGGAAGGAGGTGGCAGGGTGGCCGCGCGCCGCTGACGCGACCATCCCAGTGAGCTCAGTGACCCCCCCGGGGGCACCTTCACAGCAGTCGTCACCAGCAGGCAGTGGAGCAGGAGCGTCGCGTTAATCGTTGTCGCCGGCGTGCCGTCCTCTCCGCAGCTCTGTGCAGCGCTTTGTGACCCTCGGGTGAAAAGCGCTCTATAAATGCAATTATTATTATTATTATTGCCAGGACCGTTGCGTGCGAATTGCACGTCACTCCAGCCACACGTGCGATAATGCCATGATGTTACCTGATTGTCGGCCTCAGGAGAGGCGTGACCTTAGTTGCGTCGGAGTTTACCTAGGGCGGCACGGTGGTCCAGTGGGTAGCGCTGTCGCCTCACAGCAAGAAGACCCCGGGATCGAATCTCGGCTCGGGTGCCTTTCTGTGTGGGAGTTTGCGAGTTCTCTCCCCGTGTCCGCGTGGGTTTTCGCCGGGCGCTCCGGTTTCCTCCCACAGTCCAAAAAACATGCCGCTGCATAGATTAATTGGCTCGCAGATTAAATTGCTCGCAGTGCCAGGTGATGGACTGGCGTCCCATCGTGGGTATATCCCTGCCTTGCGCCCTGTGTCTGCCGGAATAGGCTCCGGTCCACCGCGACCCTGTAAAGGATTAAGCGGTTTCTGACAATGAGATGAGATGAGTTTACCTTAATAGCCGGAGCTTTATTGTGCACATACTGCGTACGTGTGTGTGTATGAGCGCGCGTGTGTACGCGTGCGTGTGATATGCGGGGAGCGGCGGTGCAGCGATTGGCGCACTGGTGGTAGCAAAACCCGGCCACCCGAGATCTATTCCCGCTCACGGGCGATATCGGTGACGAATATTTAAACCAGTCCGAGACCCTTCCCTGTAGTTGACGTAGCCTTAAAATGAGTACCTGGTGTGAAATCTGTAAAACATCAGCACTGGGGAGACAAAGGCGGCCGGGGGTAGTGATAGTCACGACCCCCGTTCCAGCCTGCTCGCTCACAGCACTTAACCCGCCAACAATTTGTAAGAAGCTTTACAGGGAATCTTTGTCTTTTTTTTGTCTTTGTGATGTGCACTAGGGGCGGCGCGGTGGCCCAGTGGTTAGCGCTGACGCCTCACAGCAAGAAGCTCCCGGGTTCGAATCTCTCGGCTCGGGTACCTTTCTGTGTGGAGTTTGTATGCTCTCCCCGTGTCCGCGTGGGTTTTCGCCGGGTACTCCGGTTTCCTCCCACAGTCCAAAAGCATGCTCCTGGATAGGTCGATTGGCTCGCAGACTAAAATTGTCCCGCAATGGACGGCGATGGACCGGCGTCCCGTCGTCGGGTGTATTCCTGCCTTACGCCCTGTGTTTCCGGGATAGGCTCCGGCTCACCGTGACCCTATATAGGATTAAGCGGTTTCAGATAATGAGATGATGAGATGTGCACTAGGCTTGGCAGGAAACGCGACGGTGGTGCCACCGCCGTTCAGTGGAGATTAACATGAGGGTGCCGCGCCGCTCGTAACGCTGCTTGTTCTGTGGTGCGGCGTGGTAAACTGCGCGGCAATCGGTGATGTCTCTACGCTTGAATGTAAAGCCCCGTTGGAGTTGGCAGCCATGGGTTGCCACTTGATGGGTACAGCAGCGACCGAGGGACATATCACTCGAAGAGGAGATGTGCTTATTATTGCAGCAGCGAGTTCCCAGTGAGCGTGCAAGCTCTGGATGCGGGATTCCTGCCACGAGAGAGGGGGATGGATGTGAAAATTAAATGCATGAGTCTGGATTGAGTTGGGCGTATTAATAATGGAATTGACAACAATTAACCCCCCCCCCATGATTCAGGCACCCGGGATGATTTTTGCAGCATTGCCAGTGCAGCTACAACACATGACAAGAGGAGGACCTTCATAGATGCTCGCTGACGGCACTTGACCCTACACGTCTGTTAGGGCTATACGGGGGATCTTTGTCTTTGTAGGACGAGTTTAACAAAAAAAAAACTCATTGATTAATTGACCGATGACATGCGAATACATAGGAAGCAGTGTGTGGCAATGTGGTGCCGGTAAACCGCGTGACTGCCTCCTCCTCTGCCGCCTCTCTGTGCTCTCCTCGCGCCTCTGAGTCGTTCTCTTGTCGAATGAATACCTTCGACAGTGAGTGAATATGTGCGCGTAATAAATGTAAAATGATTATTAATTATTGTTATTAAATACGACCCACCACTGATGTTAGTAAGGGTCTGAAATTGAGCACAGTTTACTGGGTTCTTATCAGAGTTAAAAAAAAAAAGCGTTACTGCCCCACTCGATAGCCATATGAAATGTGCACCGGGTACCTTAATTACCGTTCTCTCCACAGCTCTGTGCAGCGCTCTGTGACCCTTGGGTGAAAAGCGCTCTACAAGTGCAATTATTGTTGTTATTGAAGAACCTCGTTAAAACCAGGACAGGTGGCAACCCTAGGTGGAGGGTGGGAGGGTGGAGTTTTGATGGGAGTACCCCATGATGCTGTGCGTTCTGCGGGAACTCAAAGCGGTGACCTGTCTTGTGGGAAAGCCGCAAAGGGAGGCGCTGGGCGCTGCCAACTCGAGGACGTTTTGTCCTTTGGGTATCATAAACAAACAAGCTAGACACCTTCATTTTATTATATCTAGTACTTAAATAAATGTATAGATAGATATATATGCCTGTATAATCCGCAAATGCACAAGCGTACCGTCGATATTGCACTGAACACATGGCATTGTAAAAGCTACGGCAATGTTCTTGTGTTCATCATCCACGAGTGGGAATGGCGGTGTTTTGAAAGCGTGAAAGTGCACGTCGGTTCACCCAGCCAGTGACGCCATAATGACGTTAGCTGGACATGTCCTGTCCAACGTGATTTCCACACACAACGTGACCCTGATACGACCGTGCGTGAACCCCGTTATGTTTGCAGCTTCAGATACAGAGAAACGCGAAAAATACAAATCATGCGGTGTAATGTTTTGTAGCAGTTGTCCATTCTATTCCTGAATTGTAAAAGAAAAAATACAGTACCATACGTGAGTGGATTTTTTAATGGTATATGTACAACTGTATATGCACATGTGTACATACTGCGTGTGTATATATTTATATATCTGTGTGCAATATATATAGTATATTGAATATATATACATGCAAATATATACACAATGAATGGCACGGTGGCATTTACCACAAACCCGCACTGGTTGAGTCTAATGGTTTTACTTTAGAATCTTGTGTCCTTATGTTTTTAATGTGGGGTTTTATTTTTCAGACTTTATTATGCCAAAGTGTTGTGCAATTCCTTAACACGAAATACTATTTACATGGTAGTTGTTGAGTTTTTTTATGAAACGTATATATATAAATGAAATATACTGATTGTTGCCATAATGCAATATGTGAAGTTTTCTTGATCATAAATTAAATCATACCTATAAATCCCCAACTTAGTAAAGTACTTTGCTGCGATATAGAATTGGTCGGGCTGCGAGCCACCCGCACACGCGTGTGTATACGTGTGTGTACGTGCATTGTATATTATAACGTCTGACGATGTGGAGCCAGCTCCCCACCCGTGTCACATGTGAATCCATACCGCCACCCACACTCCCCTATAATAACTTCTTTGGTACAAATAAATTTAACCCGTGAGTAACGGACGGTGGCATCGTCTCTGCAAGTGGTTGAGCTTTGTGCACCGCACATTACACTCTTCACTATGGTCTTCATCAGTGGTCTTGGTCCGTCCACTGCTGGATGAAGGTCTCGTTCCCTCCCACCGACCCCGGTGGTATCCCTCACCACGGTCTGGCGGTACCCATACCATCTCACTCCTCGCTGCACGTCAACGGACTATATTGCCAAGCACTCGACCTATGAATTGCTTTGTGGGACAGTGCTCTTGGCAAACTAAGTGCACTTACAGTGTAGAATCGCAGTGGTCATAAAAATATGGAAAATGGGATTTTTCGGTTTATGATGCACAAAGTTAATCCCGCGCTGTCCAGAACTGCGTTGATTGAGATCCCCTATCTCTATCCCCCCATGAGTGCTGGCTGCTGGTGCAAAAAGGTACGAGCAAGAGGGAGAGACTTAAAAAAATGAGCGGGCAATGGAGTGAGTGGATGAGTGGCAAGATGATTAACAGGGTTAGCATGAGGGTGAGTGGATGAGAGGGCGAGTGAGCAAGCGGGTGATGATACGAGAAGAGGGAGAGCGGATTTAAGGGCAAAGTATTCATGTGGATTATTACAGCAGGAAGTAGCCAGTGAGCTGGCAAGCTCGAGATGCGGGATTTCTGCGACACAACAAACATCCGAACTGCCCGTCGCAGCAATACGTAAAATTACAGGATAAATACACTTACGGTAACGATCTGTAGACAAACGTAACTAACCGTAATCATAAACAAAATAACGGTAACGCGCAAGATTGCACAAACTCAAAAGTGCCAACTTGTACAAAGGTGAAACCATAATCATGGAGTAACCAGTGGAGCTCAAGGTCGCATAGCACAAATGTGTGCAAAATGAGACCGCAAATTTTAACCGTAAATTTTTAAAAATACAGTAACATGTAAGATTGCAGAATTAAACAAACCACACAGCACCAATGCACACCAAGCGGCTGGTCGTGTAAGAGCGAGTGGGTAATATGTCAAGAAGCTTGGTGTTTGCGCCATCAGATGCATGCCAGCCTGCGTGCCCGTGGGTGTTGGTGGCACATTTGCCAGGGTTGAGTTCCCATTGGCTGACATCGCCCCCAAGTGGTGTGTTTTGGTAGGTGAACGCGAGACGAGGAACTGGCCCCCAGACTCACCGGTAGTGCGTGTGTGGCCCGGCGGAGGACCGACGAACTGGTACGTGCCACCGCTCACCAACTTCCCACCGCCGCCGCGGTCGGGCCACCAGACGGACGCACGACACTGCGGACGCGCGATTTTTGTCCATTTTCCTGTTTTGGGAGACGCGCGTCTTATCCAGGGTCGGTTGAGTCGAGGTGGAGAATCGGAGACTGTTTTTCCCCAGGGGAGGAAATGAGCTCATGTTTTTTTTTCTACGGCGGAGCCAGATATTGCAATCCTCTTGTTACCCCCCCCACCCCTGCACGCCATCGACGTNNCGTCTGTCTCTGCTTTGACAAGGTTCGCGACTGCTTATGGGATTGAACAAATTCTGGGCGATAAGGCGGTGGCGTGTGCAGTCTGACTTTTTTCAAAAATTCGAATGGGGCCAAACTAAGATAAAGCCACAAGAAATGACAAAGGTAAATAGCGTTCCGGTTTAGTCACTGCTACATTGCGGGAAACATCTTGCAACTTGCATACAAAGAATAATCCCGCCTGGGTACGCAACATTTCCCCTCGGTTATATTTATGCCTTAAATTATAGTGAATTAAACTCGAGAATGACTCGCTGACGGATTATTACAATTGTCTAAGGAATGTTGTTTACAGGAGGAGGGTGGGCGGGAGCGGGGGTTGCGTTCCTGGAAAAAGCGGTTTTGAAAATGTGTGAGCGAAGACAAATCCGCAAACGGGAAAGACGCGGTCGGCGAGCTTCTATTTTTTAACAATTTCTATCGGGCTGTCTGGATAACTGGAGAGGTTTTTGATAACATTCTGTAACACAATTGCTCTTAAAAGCTGTTCTCTCTGGGTATTTGTGGCGACCGTTCCTCTCTCCTTTGCGACGTTTCGCCTGCCACGTTGAAGACATGGATGCATCACGGGGCTTATGAATGATTCCGCCGCGGAGATGGGAGCAAATGATTCCGGCCCGTGTGCAGGAGTGCTGCATCGCGGAACCCAGAGATAACGACGGCGTGTGGAGGCCTCTCCGCTAATCAACGGTGGATTTTGGTCGCGGCTAGTGATGTGTCGTAAATGGGAGCATGGCCCTTGTGTGTACAGTGCTCACCTGGACATTACAAGTTAATCTCGCTTTATTATTCCGTGTTGTCCTTTCAGGTTGTAAAAAAAGATAAGTGTGGTTATGCAAATCACGCAGTTTAACGCCTGGAATATCACGCCCTCTAGGTCTTATAGTGGCTACTAGCCACGTGCCTACTTCGGTCTACAGTACAAATGAGAGATCGGAAAAAATATTACGTGCGAGAGTAAGTGACAACTATTGAATATATTCATGATGATTGCTTCGAAAAGCTGCTCTCTCTGGACAGCCGCGTCGATTGCTTCATGTTTACAATATTTCTGCTCGGGCGAAATTGCTGCATGAATTTAACGTCTACTCAATGGCCATATCTGTCATGTTTGGCCAAAGAGCTGTTCTCCAAAAATTAGAACTCGCGTAATCACTACACGCATCGATATATTTAAAGAGCTGAACTTGTAGCATAGCTAACACGTCTTGTGGACCCGACCATTTGTCCCTTCCTCCGGCCAGAAATCAATCGACACCTCGCATGGCACCACAGTGCACCCAGTCTGATACAATGGCTGTGGTGCCGTTGATGTCACAAGAGTGGATGTTGTTTTGTGATGATAGCGACTCGGCTGGGCATGATGCTGGCTACACATCCCTCGTGCGCCATGTCAGTCGTCATAGATGCTCGCTAATAGGACTTACTAACATTATTTATCCCAACAACCTGTTATGGGCCGCAGGGGTGACCTTGGTCTTTTGAGATGAAATGCGGTGTGGTTGCTGGAGAGAGTTTGTTTGCTTGCGGAATCTGGCGAATAATGTGGCTGTGTTAAGCAATGGTCTGGGTGTTCACGAGGGTCAGTGCTCTGGGTGTGCTCAGGTGCGCTGATGTTGGTCTCACACAGCAGCCCGAATGGCAACCCTATTCCACAGCAGATGTAGACAGGCTGGCACGGTGGCGCAGTGATGACGAGCGCTGACGCCTCAGCAGGAAAACCCGCGTTCGATTTTCAGCTCGGGTGCCTTTCCTCCGATCCTTCGCGACCCTAATCAATATTAAGCGGATACATTACTGGCAATGGTAATGAAGCCAGACCTGGTTTTAAAACGAATGCGTCAGTAGATACATTCCACCACACGGGGGCGGCAGAGTGTAAGGCACGAGTGAGCAGCAAAGCCTTTCTGAGAATGGCGAAGCGTTCTTGGAAGAGCGCAATTTGCGCCATAGGGGGCCTGATAAGAATTTATAACTCAAAGTGATTCCTGATGAACAATTCTAAGTCTTAAACTCGTGTGCACGCGGTGGCCTATGTGCCACGGAAGGGTCATCGTCCGAAACGTTGTCCGCGGTTTTGTTTTCCCTTTGGAGCCGCGGTGAAATCGCGTAAACGGGTTGAGTTGGGGGCGGCGCGGTGGCCCAGTGGTTAGCGCTGACGCCTCACAGCAAGAAGGTCCCGGGTTCGAATCTCTCG
>JAZEWT010000009.1:22471315-22487152 GCA_036362905.1 Mordacia mordax | reverse complement strand
TTGTTAAGTTGAAGTTGCCATCGCGAGGAAGGGGGCCCCCGACTGTTACCGCTGGAGGGAGCACGCCTGTGAAACCGCAGCGCCTTGAGACCCGTGGCGCAAGAGTTGCGGCCACCGTGTCGTTGGGCGTCGCACACCGCCCGGAATGTTTAGATACTCAGGTGGCTGTACGGACGAGGGAACGGCTCGCAGTCGGAAGGTTGCCATTGAAAATGTGTAAAATTGCCTCGTCTTTTTGTTGCCATGTTGCTGGTGATGATCGAGATATCGACGTCTCGCAGCAACAACAAAAATATCTGTATTAATACATTTAATAATGATATGATAATATATCGGACACAGTGTCTGACAAATGGTGCAGCCTGACCCAGTGGCTACTTTCCCCCTCTCTGCATCTGCAATTTCCTGGAGCCTTTGAAGTGCTCTCTCCTCGAATGACTACTTTTGACATTGAGCGATATATATCATGATTATAGATTATGATCACTATTAATATCAGTCCGTCTTGCATTGAAATTTGAAGTTGCACGTTACGATAAATGTACAATTTTTAGGAATGTTGTGCACCTCGCTCGGGTTGCCCATTGTTGCAGGCGACATCGGTTTAAAAATTCCCTGCCATGCTGCTTATCTGGATGAGTGTCAATGCACATGTGCCCTCCACATGAGCGGCCAGGTGTTGTGTTCTTCACACTGCCTGCCGTCGTGTGCTGAGCCATCTGCAACACTGTGCAAGTCAGCCGGGGGAGAGGAATCTCTGCGTGGCTTTCTATGGAGTTCTGGACTTAGCCGAAGGCTCTTCCCACTGCGTGCTCTGTATCCCTCATTGTCACTCCCGCTTTCCTGTTTTGCTGCAGGGGACAACGGATGCTAATAAATTTCATTTTTTCCTGACCTTTCTGTTTATCGCTGTGGTCTGGCGTAAACTCCCTAGCCATTTGCAGAATGTCACGGCTCTTTGTGACCTTGAGCCGCGCACATTTACTTCACTGGAACCCACGATTCCATCCGATTCGCTCTCGTCACCACCCCCCCCCCCAGGTGGAGAAGGGTCTCCCTTCCCGTCAGCCGCGTACGTGGGAACAGCCCGAACGTTAGTTGGGTGAAGCAGATCTCCGGCTGACAGAAGCCTACTTGGGGCCTGCACGGCGGTGGTTGACCCTGCCGCTGCTGGGAGCTCTCGTGCAGCTGATTTGAACCGTGCGCCGCCGACGAGACTGCGGCGCCTGTGCGCTGCCCTCGCCTCTACGATGCCGCACGCCAGGTGATGCGAGTTAATCTGCGGGCCGGGTTCGAGGGACTCGTCCGCAGCGATGTCTCTGGTTGTCACCCCCACGTCTGGATCCAGCGATCCCTGGTGTTAACGGGCATTGGTTCTTCCCATTCCCGATACCCATTCCCGTATTGTCATCTTGCCGTCAACCGCATAGAATCATACAAAATACCAATTAGATTATGGCTTGGGACGAGGCCTTCATCCAGCAGTTGATTGGTCATGGCTGATGGGAACTTGTTTGTGAAACCGGCTCTCGAACTGCTTAGCCAATGCTGACTTTGCTTGCGCAGCAGTGGGAGCTCGAAGGAGATGGAGGCTGCAGGTGGAGATGCAACATGCGGGAGACAGGAGCCGCGTGGCTCTATCGCGACAATCGTGCACTTAAATTATTGCCCCTGTCATGCAGTGTCTGCAGAACACTTCGCGAAAACCCTTGACCAGTAAACACACTCTCGGTGGACTTTTCTACCACGATTGCGTCCAAAGTGAAGCTTATCAAATAACAGTGGCCCTGGGTGGCAGCAGGGGCAGGAACCGGATCGATTCTAAATATAGCGCATTCAGCTGCAGGTAAGGCTCCCGTTGCAGTGTTTCCAGCGATAATTGCTGCCACAAAGGGCCTATTTTTATCCAATTGATTTGATAAGCCGCATTGTAAATGGACAGAGCAAATATTTAACAGATTATGGAGCTCTTGGAATGGAAGCCTTCGCCGTTTATTAGCAATTGGGAAATTCCTGAGCCATGGCAGCAGTGGCGGGTGCTGGGAATTTTTACTCAACGAAGTGTGCCGAGAGCGTGGCGTTGTCGATGAACGCCCCCCGCTTTTTTAAAATTGCGGAAAAAATCCCGCTTTCTTCCTGCCGCTGTGCACACAATTGCAGGGACTTTCGGGAAACGTTTGGGGCAGCCTGACGGTCGCCGGTGGGGGAGAGGGGGGGAACGGGGGGGCTGTTGGCCACCTCTACATGCTGATGTATAGAATGCCTGGATAGGTGTTTATCACGTCTTGGCACCTCTTATGCGAATGTGTAGGTCTGTGTGAGTCTGTGGGTCTCACTGTAAGTCTTCGAACCTTCACGTGAGTCCACTGCAGTCATTCGCTTGCATCGTATAGGATATCGATCACCTGGTTACTCCTGAAGCTGTCGATTTGGATCACTCGCAAATCTTGACACGAGCACGTGTTGCTAATCACTATTCGCCTCCGTATAAAATGAGGATTTCTGTGTGGAGTTTGCGAGTTCTCTCCCCGTGTCCGCGTGGCTTTTCGCCGGATACTCCGGTTTCCTCCCACAGTCCAAAAACATGCTGCCGCATAGGTTAATTGGCTTGGAGATTAAATTGCCCTCAGTGCCCGATGATGGACTGGCGTCTCATCGTGGGTATATCTCTGCCTTGCAACCCTGTGTCTGCCAGGATAGGCTCCGGCTCACCGCGACCCTGTACAGGACCAAGCGGTTTCTGACAATGAGATGAGATCAAATAAGGATACGAATGCACATCGATCATGTCTCCAGCTGCCCGCTCTCCCCCACGTCTGCCTCCAACAACAGCGTCCCTGCAATCTGCAGTAGCGCACAGGCTATTGCTTAATAGCAACGCACAGGACAATGACATTCCGCCAATCGGCACGCGATAGACGTTGCCTCCGCTGAAGAAATTGCTGGCGCAGCCTTGACACCGGCGGCTCGAAACCATTAACAACCCGCCCCCCACCCCTCCGCCCACCCCTTCTCCTCCTCCTCCTCCTCAACGCCGGTCTCGATTCAGGCCTCGGCTCGACAACAACGATTGAGCAACGTTTGTGTTTAATTCAACTTGGCTGCCGTGGGAAGAACGCGCGCTCTTATCGAGCGCCCGCCCGCCCGCCCGCGGCTGTAAAGCAGCGTTCGTGCACTCACGGCCGCGTGTTCCAGGACCGTGGTTGGGTGCCAGGAGCACAGCAGGGGTCATCCATCGTCCCTGAGCGTTCGTGGTGTCAGCAGCCACTCGCCCGTGGATTTTTGTGATCGCCGTTTGAGCAGCGATGATGCCTCTGGCCCCAAAGTGTGTTTTTGAGAATTGCTGTCCGAAGCGGGCTCCTCCGCATCTTTAACAGTAATAATACTATCTGTAGGGCGGCGCGGTGGCCCAGTGGTTAGCGCTGTCGCCTCACAGCAAGAAGGTCCCGGGTTCGAATCTCTCGGCTCGGGCGCCTTTCTGTGTGGAGTTTGCATGCGCTCCCCGTGTCCGCGTGGGTTTTCGCCGGGCACTCCGGTTTCCTCCCACAGTCCAAAAAGCATGCTCCTGGATAGGTTAATTGGCTCGCAGGCTAAATTGCCCCGCAGTGCCCGGCGATGGACTGGCGTCCCATTGTCGGTATATCCTTGCCTTGCGCCCTGTGTCTGCCGGGATAGGCTCCGGCTTCACCGTGACCCTATATAGGACTAAGCGGTTTCAGACAATGAGATGAGATGAGAATACTATCTGTCATGATGTAAGTGTTCACGGCTCGATCCACGATGATTGCTTCGAAAAGCCGCTCTCTCGGGACAGCCGCGTCGATCGCTCCCTCTCCTCTCCACGGGACAGCCGCGTCGATCGCTCTCCCTCTCTCCTCTCCTCGCGACGTTTCGCCCTCATCCTCAGGCGCAGCGTGCGTGCGTAGCGCCTGTTGCTCCTTTATATATGTGGGTACTATGTATGTGTCGAGTCCTCTTTTGTTGTGTGGGGTCTACGTCTGGCAATCCCCCTCTGATGTCCACAGCCAATAGCTCTATATCTGTGCATTACTGACTTCAATAACTGGCCTCCAGGATTGGCCAGTTATTGAGTACAATACTATTTGTACTCCTACCCGAGGGTCAGAGAGCGCTACACGGAGCTGTGGAGAGAATGGCGTTTCAGCAACAACATTATGTATAGATTTTGTACATATCTGAGCTGTGGAGAGAATGGCGTTTCAGCAACAACATTATGTATAGATTTTGTACATATCTGAGCTGTGGAGAGAATGGCGTTTCAGCAACAACATTATATATAGATTTTGTACATATCTGAGCTGTGGAGAGAATGGCGTTTCAGCAACAACATTATATATAGATTTTGTACATATCTGAGCTGTGGAGAGAATGGCTTGTCATCAACAACAACGACATCGGAGCAGATCAATTAAGAGTAAAATAATGACCATAAATCAGTGAAGGAGAGAAAATCTAAACAAGGTTTCATCTGGCACTTTTGAGGCATCATGAAGATATGGACCTGTCGATGGCTTCAGCATTATTTAAGTGCGTAATGCCTTGTGTTTTGTTTACACTTATGATATTTAAATGAACCATGAGTGGATGTAAATCGCCACGCGTGATGATGTCTCGACCACCAAAGAGCAATGCGTGACTGGTGAACACCGTAGGAAGTTAACGGGAGTGAATTTCCACGTGGGTCGAGATCATTTGGCAATGCTGGAGACTGTAGTGCGTGGAGAGAGGCTAATAATAATAAATTGCCTCTATATGTAAATAAAAAAAGAATAATACGCCCGGCGATGGACTGGCGTCCCGTCGTCGGGTGTATTCCTGCCTTACGCCCTGTGTTTCCGGGATAGGCTCCGGCTCACCGTGACCCGATATAGGATTAAGCGGTTTCAGATAATGAGATGAGATGAGATAATACGGGCTGCTCGCTGCATGTACCCAGACCGCACCTCCATTCGATGGGTGACAGAGACTTCTCGTTCTGCGCTGCTCCCAGACTCTGGAACTCCCTTCCACTGGAGATTCGGTCAGCTGAGTCTCTGGGCATCTTCAAATCTCGTCTTAAGGCTCACTTGCTCCGTAAGGCTTTCAAGCCCTCTGGCGAGGACTGTTGATGCGGCTCAATGTAGTTGTGCCGGGATGATGGCTTTATGCCTACCTGCGCCTGCTCGGGAACATTTGTTCCCTGTTTGTTGAAGATTTTTTTTTCCCGCTCACTTTATGTCATATAATTTATTGCTACTATTTGACTTTCAGTTGAATTGTCCTGGTGTTGTTGTTGACACGGCGTTCTCTCCACAGCTCGGATTTGTAAAAAAAAACCTGGAAAAAAACGTTATGGTTGCTGATTTTCCGTTCTTTTGTCGTTGTTGACGAGCCGTTCTCTCCGCAGCTATGTGCAGCGCTTTGTGACCCTCGGGTGAAAAGTGCCCTATAAATGCAATTATTATTAACATCGGGTGGGAGGCAGGGCTTGTGGTGGGGAGTTACTCAACCCCTCGAGCAACATTTATTAACTAACAGTGTTTGGCTAAATGTTTTAAAACTGCGGTGGGTGACTCGACTCAGAGTGTCACAGACTCAGACTTAGCAAATTTTGCAGGTTGTCGCGACCAGACTAAGATTATGGCAAAGCAAAGATCGCCAACTCGAGTGACTGGCTATGACAACCGGGTCTCTAATAGGCGGGTACTCACGCCTTGAGTGAAAACGTTTGCCTTGCATTTTTTGTTTGCTCCAATCACAAAGACACATTATGTCATCTCTGTTTATCCACGGTTGCCTCTGCAGATTGACAGTTGTGCATGCACACCTCGCTACGATCATCCCCACCACACCAAAGACAAAGATCCCCCGTATAGCCCTAACGGTATGTAGAGTCAAGTGTCGTCAGTGAGCGCCTGTTAAAGTCGATACGACACACAAGGAGGTGGGTTAACAGCACCACGCCCGGCTGCCTTTATCTTCCTAGTGGCAATGTTTACACATGGCACGAGGTACTGATTTGAGACTAAGCAGACCTAGGGGAGGCCCAGCACTGGCTCAGAAAATTGTCACTGCTGTTGACTTTGAGCGAGATCGGAACTCAGGCCATTATTTTGAGCCACTGCTCCCCATCAACAACATCTGCCATTCGCCTGTCAGTGGCGGCGACGTCTCCACGGCACCTGTGCCAAGCCATATGCACTTTGAAGCTACGTGAATTATCGAAGGCTCGCCGACAAGATGTAAAGAGACAGACCTGGGTGTTTTGGGTTGCCTGACTGACATGACTGGTAGATGTACTTCCACCTCTGCCAACTACTCCCTCCTCTGCCAACTTGTTGTTACTCCTCTGTCCTGTGTTGTTGTTGGAGGGCCGCTGCCTCCAACTGTCCTGTCGCGTCTTTCACGATCCTCCTCCACAGAGGTAGATCTTGACACCGCGGGTGCCAGTCTTCTGCAAGTCCACTCAGCTCCAGGTCCTCCTGTGCCTCTTCTCTCCATCTCTTCTCTAGCCCGTGCCGCACCCATTTAGCCCCCTTTATCCGGCCAAACAGAAGTTGATTGGGCATGCGGTGGCTGTACATGTGAGCAATGTGACCCAGCCACCGCAGCCTCACCTGCTGGAAGAGCTCACGAATGGGACTTTGTCCAGATCTTTAGAGAATGTGTGAACTCCTCACACAATCCAACCTGATGAAATCCAGGATGGATCGTAGGCAAGCTTCCAAACGGCGCAGATATTCTGCCAGGGGAGGTCCATGCTTCGCAAGCTTAGAGAAGAGAGGGCATAACTGCAGCTGAGAAAACCCGAAGCTTTGTGTGGTGTGATGGGCCAGGCAGCTTCCATAGAGAGTTACGTGGCCGATGAAAAGATAATGCCACCCAAATTATTCGGATCGAGACCTCCACTGCTGAACCAGAACTGGCCATGGAAACTTCTCCACTCTCTCCACAACTACCCCATCACGCATGGAAAGCTGTGGTGGTGGAGTACTGATGGCACAAAATACCCAGGCAGCTGTTTGGTTTTGGTGAGGCTGATTGTAAAATCCCACCTCTTTACTGACTTCTCCATATTCAACAGCAGAGCCCCAACTTCTGCTCAGAGTGAGCAACAATTACCAAAACATGGTTGGCCAATAGAGAGCCTACTCTTAGCTGTATACGGGCATCGATCAGCTTCCCATTGTACCTGTACCAGATGGAAATTCCTCTGGTACACCCATAGTGTACCAGGACGTAGGTGCCAGAGGGCATCCCTGTCGCACCCCAAGGTGAACAGAGAATGGCTGCGACTTCCGACCACGTAGCTTTACCCAGGCTTGCCCACCATCATGAAGATCCTTAATGACAGCAGAGCGTCAGGGACAACCCACAGCCCTGGCCCACTGGTACCGTAGGCCTTGATCAGGTCAATAAAGCAGAGATGGTTCTATCGGAATTTCCTACACCTCTGCTGGAGCAGCCTGAAACCATAATTGGATTCGGCAAGCCTCTCCTCAGCTTGGCAAGGCGAGATGCCCCTGTAGTTGTTACAATCGGTGCGGTCCCCCTTCTTGAAGAGAGAGACCACCACCAGAGAATCCTCGCATATCGGCAGAACCGGTCCTGTGCTCCAGACGGTTTTAATGATGTAACATAGGGCAGTCTGCAGACACACACCACCTCTCTTCAGTAGTTTGTTTGGGGCCACCGCTCCCACCACCACACACATACACAGCTGCCATCCTCTACACCACATATACCCAGCTACCATCCTGTCCACCACCCCACACACACCCAGCTACCATCCTCCCCAGCACACACACCCAGCGATCATCCTGTCCACCACCCCACATACACAAGCAGGCCATTACCATTGTCCCCATCACCCCACACACACCCTATTCCACCCCTTCTTCTTCTTCGTGAGATCCTGACCCTTCCCCAAACCAGCCCGCTCAACAAAAAGACCATCCCACAAAAACGTCAGCCAGCAAGATTTTTTGCGTCTCTCTGTTCTTTCCTTTTGTCTTGCCCTGGATTGCCCTCGTCAATATGTGAATTACAATATTGTCACAATGCCGTTTCCTCAATTTGATTTAATCCTCTTTGAATACTTTCACGGGCGGCGCGGTGGCGCAGTGGTTAGCGCTGACGCCTCACAGCAAGAAGGTCCCGGGTTCGAGTCTCTCGGCTCGGGTGCCTTTCTGTGTGGAGTTTGCATGCTCTCCCCGTGTCCGCGTGGGTTTTCGCCGGGTACTCCGGTTTTCTCCCACAGTCCAAAAGCATGCTCCTGGATAGGTTGATTGGCTCGCAGACTAAAATTGTCCCGCAATGCCTGGCGATGGACCGGCGTCCCGTCGTCGGGTGTATTCCTGCCTTGCGCCCTGTGTTTCCGGGATAGGCTCCGGCTTCACCGTGACCCTATATAGGATTAAGCGGTTTCAGATAATGAGAGAATACTTTCACGGAGTGATGTGCCACGCGGTTACGCGAATATCTGGAGCGTTACGCGAGGCATCGCCGCTATTAATAGCGCGCTTCCGTGTCACGTCACGCTTGCCGTTAGGCTTTGGCGACCACTCATCGCACAGAGAATGGCGCTGTCGGTGAACGGTGACCAAAAAAACGGGTGGCCCCCTTCTTTTTTTTTTGTGTGTGTCAACTGAACAAAGGGCCCCGCGAATCTTTCACTCCGAATGTTTTATTTCATCGGTCGGAATAAATGTGGCGGCCGGTGTGCAAACACTCGACGGAGGCCGTTGGGTTCTCAGGCGAGCGAGGCGAGCAGGTCGCCGTCGCCGCCGCCGCCGTCGCTTTGGCGATCCGTCGTGCGTGCCGGACGTTCCGTTCCGTGCGTCTCTCCCGTTGTGTCGCGTGCGTGGCGGCCGCTCCGGGGCACCGCGTAGACGTCCGTTGTGCTTCTCTCTCTCTCCCCCCCCCATCCATTGCCGTCGTCGCGTCTTCTCGATGACGCACGCTGGCCCCGACCGCAAGCACGTCACCGACGCACGCGACCACGCTCTCTGAACCGGCGCTGGAATCCGTCACTTCTGCGCAACATAGAGGCTGTTGTCCTCAAGGCCCACGAAGGCTCCGGGTCTGGCAGCGACGCTTGCCCGATGTCCCTGCGAGAATTCGCGCCGCTGCACGCTTGCGACGTTGGCATCGCAGTATCGGGTAGCGCTTGTCCTTTTGGTCGCCACCCTCACCCTTCAATCCAGCCGTACACCCCATGACCCGCGATGGACTTGGCAGCAGAGGGAGAACATTTACGATCGAGGTGGCATTGTCGCTGCTCTGGAGTGGCTGCCTTCGATGGAGTCACACAACCGAATTTCAGCACTCAGCCTTGTTGCAGCGGCTGTTGCGAGGTGCCTACGGTTCCTACACTGCCTGCACACCCCTATCCTGGGTCATCCACTGTATCTTTCTGCGCTCCTGTCTCCCTGCACTGCAGCTCCTGTTTCCCTGCACTGCGCCCCCTGTCTCCTTGCACTACAGCTCCTGTCTCCTTGCACTCAGCCCCTGTCTCCCTGCACTGCTGCTCCCGTTTCCCTGCACTACAGCTCCTGTCTCCTTGCACTACAGCTCACAGTAGAACTCTCAGCAGCTCGACTCAATAACTTCATCCTCTCTGCACACCAGACACCGTCACTGTCAGGCATTGTTTCACTGTGACATCTCCCGTTGCTGTCTGGAACGTTTATTATAATTATGACTACTAATAATAGTTGCACTTCTAGAGCACTTTTCACCCGAGGGTCACAAATCGCTGTACAGAGCTGATGTTTATTATTGCAATAGGAAGTACCCAGTGAGCTTGCAAGCTCTAGATGCAGGATCCCTGCGACACAAACCTCATCTCATCTCATTATCTGAAACCGCTTAATCCTATATAGGGTCACGGTGAGCCGGATCCCATCCCGGAAACACAGGGCGTAAGGCAGGAATACACCCGACGATGGGACGCCAGTCCATCGCCGGCGACACAAACCCAATTTACGAAATCACCAATGCAACGATACGTAAAATCAACGGGCAGATAATCTTACAGTAACAATCTGCGTAGAAATGAAATTCTAATCGCAGTAATAAAAGTAATCAGTCACACCTAACATTGCACAGATCAACAAACTCACAACACCAATTTCTACAAAGATGAAACCCCAGTCATAGTCATGAAGTAAAGAGTAGCACTGAAGATTGCATAGCGCGATAAAATAATCAAGGCAGAGAAGAGCAACAGTGCAGCAGTGGCACGGAAACATGTTTTTTAGTGCAACAAGAGGAAACAGCATATGCAACCAATGAAGAAGACCAATCAACTTATGCAAACTCAGCTGAGCCGAAAATTTGATATTAATTGGCAGCTAAAGTAACTAAACGATGGTAGTGACTGGAGCTTCAAGCTGGTGCAAAAATATTGCTCCAAAAATGAGCAGCAGCCACCACAAAAGCCTTTTCTCCGAATGTTGATGTGGATCTAGGGGCAATACGTGGGTCTCACCCTCCTGCTGCACATTCAGAGCAGCGAGCAATCTGCACCACCTTTCAAGGGACGCTTAAAAGCCCCATCTAGACTTTAAAAAGGCCCCACCTGTATGACCTGGCTTTGGAGTGGCACTGAGCTTCAGAGCGCAGCTCAATTAGCTGTGGTAATTATGCACGTGAAATCTCGTGCCTGTTGTGAATTGCATACGTTGTTTTAGTAATAAGCGATTTAAAAGTGGCTCTGCAACGAGGCGTGTCATAGTCCCAATAGCATACATATTTTAAAATCACAATTAAAAAACGCATGTTGGCACGCTGTTGGTGTTGAAAATGTTAAGTTCAACGGCTCCCATCACACCTCTTTGACTCATTAATTAATTCCAGGTCGCACGGAAGTGAAAGTTGGTTGCACAATTTGAAAAAGTACCAGTACCTTTGCTACGACAAGTTGGCTGTGACCTTAAAACTGTGCAAGTTTGGGTTTTCCGTCAATAAAGCGAACGGGGTGCGAATTACTTTTATTCATTTATTCTGCATTATCATCTTACCCCCGCGTTGCACCATCTCCCTGCCATTTATTACGATTAACTTTAGTGCTGTGAGCCAAGCCGAGTGCTCATAACAGTGGAGCAGCTGTACTGTGGTTGTTATTGCTATGATTTACAACTCTTCACCGGTGGGTGGGTGGTGGTGCCCTCTGTGCATGGCACCGTGCGTAGGCAGAGGATGTGACCGGGGCAGCTGATCCCATTGCCACCCGTACGTAGCGTCTCCACAGGCTTGCACTCGCGCGGTGCATCCTGGGAAGTCATTTAAATCTATGCCGAGCCTTGTTAAGCATGATTGGCATGTGCTTTTGTCCCATCTCATCTCATTGTCAGAAACCGCTTAGTCCTGTACCGGGTCGTGGTGAGCCAGAGCCTATCCCGGCAGACACAGTGCGCAAGGCAGGGCTATACCCACGATGGCACGCCAGTCCATCACCGGGCCACTGAGGGCAATTTAGTCTGCAAGCCAATTAACCTATGCGGCAGCATGTTTTTGGACTGTGGGAGGAAACCGGAGTGTCCGGCGAAAACCCACGAGGACACGGGGAGAGAACATGCAAAGTCCACACAGAAAAGCACCCGAGCCGAGATTCGAACCCAGGGCCTTTATGCTGTGAGGCTACAGCGCTACCCACTGGGCCACCGTGCCGCCCCATGTGCTTTTGTGCAGTAATAAATGTTGAGGCCAACCCCTGTCCAGTTTACCCTCTGTGTAGCCTCTCATTGGACCCTCTTCGATGTGTTGGGTCTCAGTGCAGTTGTAATGCCTGCGCACTCGACAGCCACTTCGCTGGACGTGCAGCCCCGCCGCTTCTTTCGGGGTCATGAGATTCGTTGAATCTAGGGCACGGAAAGCTCACAAGAAGCATGAGAAGATAAAAAGGTAAAAAAAAATATTTAAATGATAAGTGAGGCATTTGCTGAATTCTACAACGAAAAGTAGGGCATCTTACGAAAAAATCTTCAAGCCCCCAGCTGCCGGTCATCAGATTGTGTGGCAACAGAACAGGTCCAAGCGAGCAAATCTGCAGCAGAGACAGCTATGAATAGAATTAGCAGGAGGCTTGGCCGTCACAGTGTGGTTAATGTAGTGAAAATAAGGGTTTGTTTTGTTGAAAGTGAGCAGAGCCAACATCGCATGGCGTGCGAACCTCTTCGCCGGCCTGGACTTTGCTGTGTGATGGCTCCGAGAGCGAGGCAGGCCCTAGGTGTCCGTCAAGCGTTGGTGACAATTTTTTTTTTTAAATCTGCTACCACTTGTCGAATCGGAACGCCGACAGGATGTCACTGCGAATGCTCCTGTGTGGATCGTGTCACAACCCAGCAAACCTGAGACATTCGGCTGGTGTTGACGTGTGGTTGGAACTCTTGGTTCAATAGTGGAACCAGCTTGAGATGTTCATTCGTCATCGTTATCAGTTCCCGCCTTAGACCTGTACGGAGTCGTAGGGGGCTGCAGCCTCTCCTGGGAAAGACAGTGCTCCGGGCAGGGCTGTAACCCGGGATGGGATGGGGATGCCAGTTCATTGCACGGCACCGATGGCAAATTGGTCATCAGGCCAAATAAACTCGGCAGCAGCATGTGTTTGGAGTATGAGAGGAAACCGGAGTACCCAGTAAAAACCCACGTGGACATGGGGAGGAGATGCAAACGCCACACAGAAAGGTGCCCGAGTCAGGGATCCAACCTGAGTGCTTTTTACTGTGAGGCGGCAGCGCTACTCACTGCGCCACCGTTCCACCATTCCATGTTTATTCGTGTCATTTTTTTGGTAGATACAATCTGCATTTATTATTATTATTGATTTCGAACCAATTGCGGACAGCTTTCAAGCCACTCAGTGACGAAGATGAGATCAGTGTTTTCAAACACTTCCACTGATTATTATCAGTGTTCGATATAAAAAAAACAAATTTTACTCCTGGTATAAATAATAAATTCCTAGAATGAAAGATATCCATCCAGCAGCCCCACCCTCACTGCCATCGCCCCATCGACCCCCAGTGGAAATATCTCCGTTACAGGAATAGGAACCATTTTCAATAGCGCACTTTCAATAGCGCACGTTCAGGCGTTGGGTGTTTTAAAATTTGCCGCGAGCACGGCACACAGTCATATACCGGCGCATTCCCACTACCGGTTCGCGTTAAAGTAATGTCATTCTCTTGTATCGCGTTTTATAACTAAGAGCAGGTCGCTTTGGCTCAAGAACTCGCCATCCCGTCCAGGCTCACTCCGCCATCTTCACTGTGACAGCGCTCTCAATCGCTGAAGCGTTCAAATGATGCCCCCCCTCGTCTTCCTCAAGAGCGGTTGTTATTTTTAGGTGACATCATCACCTGGATGATGACGTTTGTTTTTTTTAATGATGTACCCACGACAGGGAAGATTGGTTTTGATCTGAAATGATCGGTCTCGAATTAATGTTATTATTCTAAAATTATAGTGGTTGTGGAAGTGTGGGTCACGGCGGAATGTTGTAATTATTTAATGCTGCCAACAGCGACTGAATTAATCATCAGTCAACACCGCCTTACCCGCATCCTCGAAGCATGGCAAGTATTACATCACTAAAAAGCAATGTTATTGTTGCTTATTTTCCGTTTTAGTGTCGTTGTTAGCGTGCCGTTCTCTCTGCAGCTCTATGCAGCGCTTTGTGACCCTCGGGTGAAAAACGCTCAAATGCAATTATTATTATTATTGCCAATCTGGTTTCCACCTCCGGGGTTCCGTCAGCAGTCAGGCTTGTCAAGTCAAAATACTGTCCAGGTCAGGTGTTGTTGGCAAGAGCACCCCATCGAAACCGTATCGGAGAAGTCGGTCCAGTGTTCACTGAGGCCCCTCTGCCTCTAACCGCCACCACTCGACACGCAGGGTCGTCGCATCACTAGCTCGGCCTGCAAACCCTTCCGTGCCGGGTAGTCGGTGGCCGGCACGTGTATGTGTGTACCCCCCGTCACGTGGAAGCCATTGAGCCAGCCTGCGACCCGTTCTCACGCATCCTTTCTCACCGAGTCTCTGGGCAAAGGCCAAATATTATTGGTCCCGCGTTGTTTCCCACTGCGATGCCAGTAAAAGCGTCTTTATGTCATTCATCCTCGCTTAAAGCTTTGTCACCCGCATTCTTGGGCGAGGTGGAGCTGGGTTCCAGCTCTGAATGCGCCTCGAGTTTCGCTCCCGTGTGTCTCTGTGTACGTCTGTCCTCCGGGCCCACTCTCTCTGTGAGTGCCCGGACTCCTGCTACGGGGCCAACGATTAACAATGCCGTTGTGCCGTGCTCGGTAATCAAATACCCCCCCCCCGCTAAAAAAATAACAAACACGCAGTGAGATCAGTTGCTATTTCCACTGGAGTAACGTAACAATTACGCCTGCTTATTTATTCCCGTCGTGACAAATGGAAGCTGTTGTTATTTCTTGCGGTATATTTGTACAAATAATTGCCGAATGGGTCAAACGGGGGAATATGCGTTGGATGGGGGGGGTGGCGGCAGCATCTGACTTTGCGGCCGTTTGGTGAGAGCGGCGGGGGCGCTGATGGATGCATGACCGGCATTTCTTATCTAATCTCATTGTACAGGGTCGCGGTGAGTCGGAGCCTATCCCGGCAGACACAGGGCGCAAGGCAGGGACATACCCACGATTGGACGCCAGTCCATCACCGGTCACTGAGGGCAATTTAGTCTGCAAGCCAATTAACCTATGCAACAGCATGTTTTTTGGACTGAGGAAACCGGAGTGCCCGGCGAAAACCCACGCGGACACGGGGAGAGAACATGCAAACTCCGCACAGAAAGGCACCCGAGTCGAGATTCGAACCCGAGACTTGTTGCTGTGAGGAGGCGACAGCGCTACCCCACTGGGCCACCGTGCCGCCCACCGGCATTTCTGTGGGAGGAAATGTTTGTTGACATTTGTCGCTAATCAAGTGCCTGCAGCACGAGGGTATTTTCACAACTCATCCTCGAGGGTATTTTCAAAACTCATCCTCGAGCAAACGTTTTCTTCGTTGCATTTCTTTGAAGAATATCGAGAAACGAGGGAAAAGCTCGGCATGGGTTCAAATGAATCTCTCGATCTCGCCAATTCAGCGAGGCAGTGCGAGGTTTGTTTTCCTCTCCCTCACGTTTAACACCTTTTTTCAGGTCCAGATAGTCACTGGAGGTCCCGCGGTGTGTGTTTGAGCAACGATTTCAGCGATAAGTACCGCAGCCACGTGAGGAGGAGATGGAATGTCTCTGAGAACCCATGTGCCGATGGAATGTTTAATGTTTGCACGTTGCGTGTGCGGACAATCTGTGACCACGTGGCCACTGTTCGTGCTCTGCTGTTGTGGGTTTTCCCTCAACCGCAAGAAAAGGAGTTCGACAATGACAAATAATGATGATTAATATTGATTTCGTGCGCTTGGTGTCGGCGAGATTGTTCTCCTACCGCAGGGCCATCATCGTATTGAAAGGTGCTGCTGTGTTTCACAGACACACTTTGCAGGTGTACAACAACATCGGGCAATGTTGCATCGTTGTCCTAATCGAGAATTGTTTTATGTAACATTTCAAATAATGACAAGTTGGACCATGGCGCCAGCACACCATGGCCTGTTCTTTTTCGAGTGGCGTCATGGGATCTTTTACATCCATGACATTTTCCCTGTCAATACACCAGCATTATTTTCCATGGTGGCCTGCCGTACGGTAATCGTGAATATCTGTAGCAAGCGGCAGACGTACTACCACTGGGCGATTCCACTGCCCGAGTATATTAGAGCATCACCCCGACAAAAATAATACAATCAGCAGCAACAGGATGATTG
>JAZEWT010000009.1:22442162-22452534 GCA_036362905.1 Mordacia mordax | reverse complement strand
GGTGCCGCGCCGTGTGCTAAGGAAACAGAGTTCTGTGGGCACCGAGCCAGCCTCTGTGGCGAGATTGAAATGTAAGCTCATTTCGCAGGTTGTGGCTGGAATGCAGGCGCGGCGGTGGCGGCGGCTGCAGGTCACATATCTATTGTATGAGCCTACGTCTCTATTGCACGGCGAGGCCCCTCTCCACTAACTGGGTCAATATGTGCTCTTCGGTTTAAGCGGCATTGATTTATACTCGAGCTTGACAAGGCTGCAGGACGGCTCGCCATTTAAAGGCGTTTTTGAAAAGGCACGCCGAGTGTCGGGGAGGGGCTTTTGCTGCAGTGATGGGCGATGGGGTCGGCGTGCGGAGCGTCCGAGTTGTTGTGGTGATTAGTGGTTGGCTTAGAAGGTGTCCGAGTTCCTGTAGTCAGGGCACGGGGTGTGGGGGGGGCAATAAGGAGTAAGGGGGGGCCCCTTACTCCACCATCCACAAGTCTGTTGTGGAGCCTTCTTTTGTGTGAGGCCCAGGACAAACGACTCCTTATTGCTCTGGTTGCCCATGCCAGTAGTGTTGGGTTCAGGGTATAATTAGTTGAGGAGGTGTTGGAGTTTTTTTTGGCGTTTTGTGATTTGGTTCAGTAAGAGTCCACGTGAAATTGTGGAAATGAGCAGTGTCACTTTTCGGGCCCGAAAGAGCCCCAGCATGTGTTGTAGGAAGAGGAATATCTCATACGATCGGAAGAGGGGAGAACTACCTTAAAACGTGGTGTATGATTACACAGCTGATAAAAACTGGATCAGCTACGTCAAATTACTGAGAAACTATACTGTGATGGCCAGCACGGGTTACTGCAGAGAAGTTATACTGATAACCAGTACGGTTACTACAGAGACGTTATACTGTGATAACCAGTACGAGTTACTCCCCGTACTCTGGTCACTGAGAGCATGGGGGGGAGGAGGGTGATACCGACCTTCAACCTAACCGTGTTCCGCCATCAATACTGGGCCGGTACTGGGCCAGCAAAACCTGCAGCCTATAATAATAATAATAATTGCAATTAAAATTTTCACCCGAGGGTCACAAAGCGCTGCACAGAGCTGCGGAGAGATCGTTGAAACGAAGGACGAGGAGTCTTTGGGATAGGAGCCACATGTGCCTCATCCGCCACGACCAAACGAATGCCTCGGTGTGTGGTGACGTTCAGCTCAGTATCGGGATAACGCTAAGTCGAGATCTCCGTTGATCCTACGCAGCGGGCTTGCGGTCTCTACGTGCATCAGCTTGAGCTGCACCGCCAGCCGTGCTCTCCCAACCAGGGTTTGTTTCCCAAGTTTTCGGGGGGGCGGGGGGGGTGGCGAGGGGGTGGCGCGTGGAATTGTTTTATTTTTCGGAGGTAGGTATCATTGAGAAGAGACATTCCTGCATGGGCGGCAACAACAACAAAATCTCCACTCGACGGACGATCTGTTGTTGAACGACTGGGATTCCTGAATTAATCCCCCCCGCTGGCGGTCAAGTGGCAACCGTCCCGTGTCCCGTGCGTGCCCCGCCACGAGTTCACGTGGCCGCTGGAACGCGCGCCTCTACGGCTCGGCCGTCGCCCCGTAGGAGAGACCCACAGCCGGCAAGTTGGCGGGCGGGCGGGCGGGGGGGGGAGTTGTCACCTCGTCCCGAGATTGTCCCGATTTGCTTGTTGTTTGGCTGCGGGAAATCTGCAAAGTTCTTTCTGTGAAGTGAAACAAAGAGAAAAAAAAGGTCGCCGTGGAATGTTGGCCGCGTGAAAATACGGAGGCACTCGAGACGATGTGCCTTACGTTTAGGAGGCACCAGGACATGTGTCCGGGTGATATTCTTCACCCGGACACATGTCCTGATTGAATCTGTACGTCGGAGGTGGCCTGCTACAGACAATGCAGTGGTTTTAAAGCCACCTCAGTGCCACATGAGAGCGAGCCTAATAATAATGTAGTCATAATGTATTATATGTAATCTCATCTCTCATCTCATTATCTGAAACCGCTTAATCCTATATAGGGTCACGGTGAGCCGGAGCCTATCCCAGAAACACAGGGCGTAAGGCAGGAATACACCCGACGACGGGACGCCAGTACATCGCCGGGCATTGTGGGACAATTTTAGTCTGCGAGCCAATCAACCTATCCAGGAGCATGTTTTTGGACTGTGGGAGGAAACCGGAGTACCCGGCGAAAACCCACGCGGACACGGGGAGAGCATGCAAACTCCACACAGAAAGGCACCCGAGCCGAGAGATTCGAACCCGGGACCTTCTTGCTGTGAGGCGTCAGCGCTAACCACTGGGCCACCGCGCCGCCCTATTATATGTAATAATAATAATAATTGCACTTCGAGAGCGCTTTTCACCCGAGGGTCACGAAGCGCTGCACAGAGCTGCGGAGAGAACGGCATGTCAGCAACAACAACGACACATGAACGGCAAATCAACAACAATAAAAAAAAACATTTCGGGGGAGATAGAGGGAGATTGATAGGTGATTTCCACCCAGATGTCTCAAAGCGTTGTAGAAAACAGAGGTGGGCAAGAGGTAACCACACTGACAGCCGGCGCCAACCTGCCAGACACTGCCCGCCATATATATTATGATCGTATCGGCCAGTTAATGTGTGGTTCTGTTTAAAGTGTGAGTGGAAACCAGAGAACCCCGAGTAAACTTTGCGCAGAAGAAGGGAAGAACGTACAAAGTGCACACAGAAAGGCACCCGAGTGGGAAATAGAACCACCTGGAGCAGGAGCTTCATCCTGTGAGATGCAGGGGTTTCCGCTGCACCAACCATGCCACCCACACAGCAACGCGCGCTACACAAACAGTGTTATGTACGTGATAGGAGGGATAGGACACACGCACGTATTGTTCATTTAATTATGATTATAACAATAATAATGTACAGCCCCTTTTCAGTCCATCGCTAAACAGAGACATCCCATGCCGTGTCGTCTAGGGATTGAAGAACCATACTTCCCCACGCTGGTCAGTGTGGGTTGATGACAGTGACACTCAGGGCCGGTTCAGATGTTGCTTGTCACTGATGTTAGCCGTGGCTGTGAATCAAGCTGAGGAGGAGGTTTCATATTGTGGCGCGTGAACCGCAGCACTACTGATCTCCCATGCACGCTGTTTTTGTAGTGTAGAAATAGGATGTTCAGGCATGGGCAGAAGGCATTGGGGACCCCGGACTGGTTCAGATATGGCTTGGAATCGAACTTAGGTCGCCGAGTTCATGGCGTGGTGTGTTGACCACAGCGCCACAGCCCTACTCCAGTTAACGCCGCTGACAGCATTGGTTCAGAAGGCAGGTAGGCTGATGGATTGAGACATTATCATCTTGTTTAATTTGCTCAAACAAACCCTTCTCTGTTAGTTTTATTGATTTATTGAGGAATACAGTCTTCCATTTGGAGCGGTGGCGCAGCGATTAAGTGCGTGCCCATAGATTTGATGGATCTCAATTCGAGTCCGAGCCACAGGTAACATTGGTTCCGAGCAGAATACGAACCGGTCCTTGCACCGCTTCAGGTGGCTTCTGCAGCCACTATGGGTGCTACATTCACAGCATTTTTTTTTTACAAACACATGGTACGGGAATCGATTCTCACATCGTGACAGCATGGGAGGGGGGAACCGCGTGCTTCGTGTTTGTGAACGCGTGGCTCGCATAGCGCTGGTAGTGCGGGTGCCTTTAAGCGCCTACACGACGTCTGAGTTGCTCACTGTTGGTGCGGGTGAGTGTCGAAGCGTGGCTCTTGCGTGTCGTGTGTGCGCTGCTCTGCAGTGCTGGGTGTGGGTCTTGGTGAGTGTCTCAGGGTGCGGGTCTTCGGGTGGCGGCGGTGTTGGGTGTTTTGCTCTGTAGCGGCATTGGTTGTTGGTTTCAGAATTGCTTGAATGTCTCACAAGTGGCATAGCATGCGTGCCACGGGTATGAAATTAAACATGGCCCTGTGTCCAATATCACTCTCCCCCCTACCCCCCCAACTTGGAAGCCCAGCACCTGGGTCCCTCTGGCCTTTGGTTCCTAGTGCAGCTGCATTGCCTGCATACTTAATCACTACATAATTGGTGTCTCGTATTGTGGAGCTCAGGTCAGTGTTTTTAGTTCAATGTGCCTGGTGAGTATCTTAGGTGAGTGTGCTCGGTGTCTCGGGCGAATGTTTTTTTATTCACTCGGGATTATAAACAGTAATAATTACCACCGACTGACAGGCTAATAGCCCAGGTCACTCATGTTTATCAGGCTAATTCTGGTTTCTTGAGATATTACCCGGTTAAATAAATAACCGTGATTTAAGACCATCTCATGGTGAGTGTCTCATGGTTAGTATCTTAAGCGAGTGTTTCCTGTGAGTGTCCCATTTGGGTTTGTTATGGTGAGACGGCCGAGTATCTCACGGTGGGTAGCTCATCATTGGCGTATTGAATGTCTCACGTGAGTGTCTCACGGGTGAGTGGCACACACGGTAAGCGTATCGAGCGCTCTTCGCCGAGTTGTGGCGATGGTGAGGATCTTGCGGCGATATTTCGGTTGTCCGGGCAGGAATGCCACTCTCCGTGTGCTGCCCACATCCTCTGCGCCCACACGACCCGATGCCGCCTCATTACAGAACTTCACGAATAAAACCATCGGGGGGGTGGGAGGGGGGGGGGAGTTATCCATCGCAAATGAAACGTTAACGCCTCGCGCGCGACACGCACAGAGACAGCTCTTGGGTTTCAAAACAACATACCAGACGAAGGATTTTGTGTTGTTGTTGGGATTTCTCCTCTCACCATTGCCTGCATCGCTCGGGTTTTAAGAGCGAAATAAATATAATAAAAAAATCCACTCGAATGTCCTGCGAATCTCGAGCTGATGAGCGGACAGGTGTGGGGCCTGGGGTGCGCGAAAATATTTGAGGTGTGGGGGGAGGGTGCGAGGAGGGTAAGGGGGGGGGGCTGCACGGTTTGCAGGAATGCGTTGTAGGTGATCCTGTGGATTGTTATGAAATTTGGAGTTTGTTACGAATCACACTCTGGGCTAACGCGCAGTAACGTTAGCTAGCGGGCCTCCGCTCTCCTCGCCGTGCAACTGATGTTTTTCTTCAGACCGTTCGCTCACCGAAGCAAATTGGCGGTTAGTTTCGACCTGTTTGAGTCTCATCGGCAGTCTCACGTGCGTTGAACGATCGCTGCTCGATCGCTGTGTGTCATTGGGCCGAGCACTTCATGGACAAGAGTGAAGAAGCGTCGCTCTTGTTGATCACAGAATAAGCCATGATGTCAAAAAAAGCTCGCGCATTGTTGTGAAGAAATAGTGAAGGCAATGCAAATAGATGACAACAAAGAGCCTTTATTCATCTCTTAAAATAAAAATAACTTCAATGTTTGTTTTGCCTCATCAGCCAATGGGCTTGCCACACCAATAGAACCCTTGAATATTTGTTTAACTTGACAAAACTCTCGTCTGCTCTGGTTTCAGTTTTAAAGGTCTCATTGGCAGGTTCGGTCGATACGAATCAAGGTTTGTTTGTTGCTGAACGCTTACACAACAGTGGAAAGATGAACGTAAGCGACAATGACAGAGAGACAGAGAGACACGTGGAGGGGGCGGGAGGACAGCCCAGTATACAAGCCTAACGTGGGACCAACGTTGCCACGTGCTTGCGACCAATGGCCGAACGACCGCCCGACATTGGCCCTGACGATGCAAGTTTATGGGGAGCTTTGTTCCAGGAAACCCGCACGCGTGCGTGCCGTGTATCAGCGTGCGTGCGTGCCGTGTATCAGCGTGCGTGCGTGCCGTATATCAGCGTGCGTGCGTGCCGTGTATCCCTAATTGTTTACCTGCGGAGGGCGAAAAGAAATAATTTAAACATTGGGAGAATTTCTCAGGGAAAAATGTGCGGGCGAGATTGGGCGATCGCGATACAAACACCGCATGCCTCGGCCTTATGAAGCTGCCATTCACAGCTTAACGCCTCGCGTGTTTTCGACGCTTAAGAGGAAAATACTTTCTTAAGCTCCGCTGTCTGCCCAGGGAACGCTCAACGGCAATGGCGTGTGGCAATGGCAGATCCGGAGGAAGGGAAGCGCAATGGGGGGGCCGTTGCCTCCCCCCCGTGCCCTGCACCCCCATCCAGACATTAAATATTGATACGGCTCGACGTATGAGAATTGGCCTAAACGGGTGCTGTTTTCAGGATAGCCGCGTCACGCGTTCCTCCTCTGTCCTTCGCGACATTTCGCAGCCATCGTGGGAGGAAAAAACGTCGCGAAGCACAGAGGGGGAAACACGTTTTCTCCTTAACGCACGGTCCCATGTAAAGAAATTGACCTCTTGTGTGTGGCTCTCTCGCCATGTCTTCACCGCACCGTGTCAGTCATGGCCATTGTTTAACCGTATTTCAACGCACGTCCCAAGGGGGCACACGGCTGGGGAGGATGGGGGTCAGGAATTGGAAAATATTTTGAATAGGGCCCTGCATTAATAGAAATTCATATGTCTGGTAGCTATCAATAAAAGACAGCTAATCTTCAGGGTGTCAAAGTTGTTGCGATTTTCCCACCCTATGTCCCAACCTTGGGTCTCCCACGGAGGTTGAGGGTGGCTCTTGACCCGTTCAAGAAATGTTGTGGATGATTGGCAATTACAGGTCTAAGACTGGTGCGCTTTTCTTTTGATCATGATTAATAAACATAATTAAATACCTCGGCTTTAAACTTGAACTTTTAGATATATATAGAGAGAGCAGAAGAGATGACTCGCCACTGATGTTTGCCGTGGCCAGCTATCAAACTCGTGGGGCCAATCTCTGCACCGTGTCTCCTGAGTCAACGCTGCCGTCGCTCGACACGGAGAAACGCTGGAGCCGAGGTGCGGCGTTCGACACAGTTTCTGTGCAGTCTGAGGTCGGGGATTAGAACCCTGCATTCTTGATATGTGAAATGCAAGGCACCACCACCACCACCACCAATACCTCCCTGGGCTACACCATGTCCACACGCACACGAGGCACTGCTTTCTATCCCAATCAACGTCTCAGCCAGGGCAGCAGCGTTATCGAGTCACACAGCCGCAGCCTGCCATCAGCCAAGGTTGCGACGCACGGATTTAGCCAGACGCTTTGCGGGCTGCTCTGACAATTAGCAGGAAGGATTCCTGTACATTCCTCCGTCGCTCAGGACAGATATGGCTTCGTGCCTATGAATATAGCTTTGTGTTGCGCAGCGCAATGCAAAAATACCCCGAAAGTGGAAAACGATTACATGAACGCACAACAAAAACAATGTCCGTTGAAAAATGATTGCACAAATGGAAATATTCTCCCCGCTCCCGTCTCCCCATGAAAACAAAGCACCATTGAAATAAGATTTATTTTTTGAATACATCAAAAGCCGCAGCTGCTCTAATGATAGCGTCAGTGTCGTGTGTCTCATCGTACCGTTGTTCAGTCTCACAATTCTATAGGAGCGTCCTGCGTTGGGATGGTTCGGCCAAAATCCATGTAATTAACCGTGCTGTGCATAGAGAGACATTCAGTGCATCCATATCAAGGGATTATTGAATGTCTTTGCAATATAAGGGAACTATACATAATAATTGACGTTTCGAGCAATGGCCCTGCTTCACAGCACGAAAACGACACCTTACGAGGGGGTGACGCTCAGCGTTGTTGCCTCCTGCCGTCTCCTCGCAGCCTGGCGAGCCGCGGCGGCGATCGCCCGAGGCGCGTGACCCCGAACCCCTCGACCGATCAACCGCAACCGTGTCGATCGGACCTCAACTTTATTTGATGTCGTGCGCTATTGACGGGGCCACGGCACACGGGGCCACCGCAGACGCCGCCGCCGCCGCGACCGCGGCGGCCTCTCGGCCGTTGTGGGTATGCGCCGGGGCGATAGGGCCCCGGCCGCGTGTTCACACAGACACATTCCTCGCGTGCTTCGTCGGAGAAGACGCACGCACACGTCTGTTGTCCTAAACGACCCGGCGGGGGGTGTGACAGGTGAGAGGAGCCCCCCTGGACCATCGCGCCGCGCGCGTCCATCTATCGCGCACTCACGCACGCACCAACGCGTCGCCGTGCATTTGCCGCTGCGCGCTCGCTGCTCTCGCTGCTCGCTTTAAACGCTCTCTCTCTCCTCTCTCTCAGCTCTCTCTCAGCTCTGTGTTTGCTGTCTGCAAATATTGAACGATTGGGACCTCCTGGGGAGAGAAGGCGGGGGCGGGGGGACGGGAGGGCGGAGGAGCGGGGGAAGCTGAGACGGAGGGTACCTTAGCTGCGGCGGTGGCAATGACTGAACATGAAGTTACGTCGGCCCAAGACCGCTGCAGACGCGCACCACGTGGAACTCCGCCGCACTTGACGACCGCGTGTCGTTCGGCCTCCGGCACGTGCTGCGAAACGTCGGACGACGAGATAAAGAGCCTCTGCACGGCACGGGCGCGATGGCCCACGCGGCCCGTCATCACTCGCGAACACTTGGTCTCTGTTTGGCCACAGCGTGGGGTCAGCTATTGCGTGCCTCGCAAACGCCTTCGCAGTGATGCGCTGCCCAACACGCGCTATTGTGTTTCGGGGTAAATTTACTCGGCGCATATCATTAAAGTGACGTCGTGGCTTAACTTTAAATAAACTCACGTATGCATTGATGTATGGGTTTCACAATTCGGTTATACGAGAATTGCTCTGCAGAGCTACTCTTTCTGAATAGCTGTGTCGAGAATTGCTCCTCTCGCTGCTTTCAAGTTTCACGTCGCAAGTTGGAGGGGGTGAAGCCTGAAAATGCCTGCAGCGTAGGAGGTGAAACGTCGCGAAGGAACGAGAAGGAGCGCTCGAAACGGCTATCCTGAAAGGCCATCTCTTGTGCGCAGGTCTCCAACTCACGTTTCCGCTACTCCTCAATATGGGCCCATTGTGGTATTCCAGGTGTGAATTGAATCTAGTTTTTTTTTTACCAGTTTAAAACCCACTGAGCCATGAGCTCTAATTCAGAAGAATCTGCCCTACGGGTGATTGCAGCTCATAGAAGTGGATTATATCATCATCACACGTGGGGATCCCTAGTGGCAGCCAACTAATCTAAACGCATGCTTTTGTTGAAGATTTTAACGGCTCGTTGTATGACAATTGTTCTTAATGTGGCGGGGAGGCAAAGCTGGAAAAATCTGGAGAGCAATGCACGTGACCATAATGTGTAGGAATGAGGGAGAGGGCACGCAAACTCCAAATGTACAGGCATGGCCATGGTCCGTTATAACCACACCAGTCCATTTTAACCACACCAGTTCATTATAACCACACCAGTCTATTATAACCACACCAGTCCATTATAACCACACCAGTCTATTATAACCACACCAGTCCATTATAACCACACCAGTCTATTATAACCACACCAGTCATTATAACAACCCACGCCAACCTACCCCTAACCGCTGTGATCCATGGTGAAAGCGCGGAGAGGACACGACTTTCAGACTGACACCAATAGCCGCGGGCGAGCGAGCGAGACGAGGCGGTTCCGTGCCGTGAACCCTGCAGCTCGCGTCCGCTGGTGATCTCACCAAGAACCAGTGGCGCTCCCCAACCTCCACCGGGGTGGCTGTGCCTCGCACCCCCCCCCCCTTCTTCATCTCTGGACTTGATGTACAACGCACGCGTGTGTCTCTGTGTGTGTGTCTGTGTGTGTGTGTCTGTGTGTGTGTCCGTTAAGGGGAGCGGTAGCTCAGCTTGTAGCGCGCCGGGCTACAAGTTTGGTGACCCCAGGATGAATTCGTCTCTCAGCCAACAGCAGTGACGATTTTTCTCAACCGATCCCGCGCCTCCCGTGGGTCGACTCGGCCTCAAATGAGTACTTGGTGTGGTGTGTACTCATCGCCACGAGGAAGACAAAAACGGCCGGCCGTAATACTAATCACCCACCTCGTGTGTGCCGTGTTGACCTCCGTCGTTGCTTGCTAATGACACTTGACCCTGAAGTCTATTAAGGCTATGCAGCGGCTCTCAGTCTTTGTGTGTGTGTCTCTGTGTGTGTCTGTGTGTCCGTTCGGCTTTGTCTGACGATGTTTTGGTTGGAGAGAGAACAAGAAACTTGGTGGCATGTTGCGCAAACTGCGTCGCTGCGTCAGGAATTCAGCCAACTCCCGCCCGCCCGCCCGCCATCGCCACGGCGAGCAGTCAAGTCTCTGCTTGTGCCAAAATAATCGCCCCGCGCTGTTATCATTCCACAATATCGCGTGATTATCCGCTCGTTGAGCCCGATGTGTGCTGCTTGGGTTGCCCCCCTCCCCCGCGGGCCCTCCGCGGACGTCGTGGTCTATCACGCGTGCGCGCACCTCCACGCCGCTGCCTCCCTCCCTCCCTCCCTCCCG
>JAZEWT010000009.1:22392445-22406542 GCA_036362905.1 Mordacia mordax | reverse complement strand
GGGGGCAGCACGGGAGGGGGCAGCCCTAGGCGACGTGCGGTTCGGTGTCGCGACCGGTCGCGGTGAGTCCTCGGTGGGACGAGCGCGTGGTGCGTCAGTTGTTCGTCTCGGACATTTAACGCGCGACGGCCATCGCGGTTATTTTTGGCGACGCGACACCAAAGACATTCTCGCTGTTCGGCGGACAACAACGAGAGACGCGGGATGGGGATGGGAGGATGTGGATGGGAGGATGTGGATGGGAGGATGTGGAGAGACGCGGGATGGGGATGGGAGGATGTGGTGAGACGCGGCGATACGCGGGCATCGTGCGCTCAATCAGAACACGGGGCAACCTCCCCCCCCCTCCGCTCGGCGCGTGGTGTGGCCTCCCTTGGCAGACGAGCAGAGGTGTGGGTGGAGGTGGGGAATGTCGGGTAGGAGGGGCGGGGGGTGCCCTCCGTAGTCTCGCCCTCGGTCCCCCCCCGTCTCGCATGAGGCGTGGGAACTCCAGACTGATCTGCGCTCTTGTTAGGATCCCGTGCTCGGTATTTGGAGGGGGGGGGTTCTCGTAGGATGCAGGGGCTCGTGTAGAATAGTCGGGAGGGTCCTGACCCCGGCGGTGCCAGAGGGTTCCGATTTTTCACGGTTGAGGTGCACCGGCGTGCAGGTGTGGTCACCCTGTCTTGAAGTATGGTCACCTTGGTTGGGCATATTTATTGGGTGATCGTGCGCGGTAGCTGTCTGATGGGATATACCCATGGGGGGGGGGCGGGCATAGTCACTGTGTGCCGCATAGGGAAAGCCAACTTTTGTTGACATTTGAATGGTTGCGATGAGAGGTAATATAAGGGTGTTTCAGTTACTGAAACCTTTAAGCTTCGGTCGTATGAATGCAAGTGCGTAAATCGCTATTTTGTGGTGGCGAAAGGTCAATTATTGATCCAGGGCCACCGTGATGTAGCAAGGTCAAGTGGACATCGAGGGATCTGGAGGAGGTCGTTTTGGCCACATTTCGCAATGTCTCACCCGCTCGCTGTTGCCTCGCCTGCGGACGCCGGTCTCGTTACGGCTGGTGGCTGCGCCGGGTGACCGTTCCAGTCAGGAGGCCAGATGGCCCGACCTAGTGTACGAGGCACATCCGTGTCTCCCCACCGTGCCGTCATCAAGACAAGTGCCCTCTTATTCTGCCCGAGTTCTCACGCGCGCGTGTGCGCGTGCGGTGCTGTGGCACGTGCTGCGTGATGCCAATGATTTACCCAGGAGAAGGGGACTCGCAGAGGCTCAACACTTCCTCCCTAGGAGGGTCCTGCTTGTACCTTGGAATGGTTCGGGCAGTGTATTGTGAGAGAGCGTTTCGCTGTCCACGTGGCAGAAAACCGGGCAGTGCCCGGAGAAAACCGGCGAGTTTTCGTGCTCAAATACATCCTCAAGATCCACGCAGACACGTGGGTTGCCTCTCATCGAGCAGTGGATCGACGCAGGGGTTGCCACCTCGAAGGTATAAAAAAAACCAGAACATCGAGGGTGATTATCATCGTAAAACAGCGAGGACTGTCGGTGTAGCTGGCACAAACAAACAAAAAAACCACCCAAGTTTGAATGACTTCGTAAAAATCGTACAGATTTCCTAAAATAGCTACCGAAAAAATCGTGACGATCCCGGAACAACCGGGACAGGTGGCAACTGTAATCGTCACAAAGAGCTGTGCACGTAGCTGTGCAGTCGTACACAAACACAAGGCTGTGCCAGCACCACCAGCACCAGCACCACCACCACCAGCACCACCACCACAACAGTGCAGTTCACCAGTCAGTCATCTGGGTTTTCGGTCCCACCGACGACTTCCAGTTTTGAAGCGGCAAAGCCGCTGGCCGGTTTTGACCACTCCGAGCCTCATCAGCACCGCCGTAGCCATTGGGAAGAATGCTGCGGAGCGCAGGCAAAGCGAAGCGGCGCTGCCGGCCCGCGTGCCAGTGATGCAATGGGAAACAAACACGGACTCGCGTTACACCTGCGTCTGGCGTCTCGCGTGAAAACGCGCAGAAGCAGCGGGATGAGAGCAGAGTATCGCGGCCCGATTGGCTGTGTGTTTGTGACCGGAGGGAAGGCGAGTGTTTGGTTATCGTGTAGTTTGTGAGTGGTGGCAGTGCAAACTCGGCCACCCGACTTCAATACCAGCGCACAGCCCAGCAACACCTTTGACGATTATTTCGCAGCGGTCGTGGGCCTCCCCTAGATCACCTCGGCCATAAATTGAAACCTAGTGCGAAGTGTAAAACGTGTCACTCGGGCGATTAAGGAAGCCAGAAGTGATGCTAAATAATAATTAATAAGAAATATAACACCCAGCCCCTCACGTATGACTTGTCCACTCTTCGTAGGCGCTCACTAATGACACTTGCGTCAACAGCTTCTTGAAGTCATACTGCCCTGTGTGCGATATCTCGCCCGCAAGCGCATTGCAGGCGGCTTAAGCGCGGAATTACAATGCCATTGTGATGACTGTAGCGGCCACTAGTGGCTGGAGAGGAGTGACGCCAAAAGCGGGGGTCACGACACGAATCTTGAAACGCGTTGATCTTCAAGCTCGCTCGTCGACGCTCCCTCGTATGGTGACCGGACAATCGCCACCAGCTTGAGCCACAATAGTTTAAAGCCGTTGCCGCATAACGGGCCAGACGCCAACAATCTCAACACACGTGCCGTCAAAAACATTGTGACGTTAAGAATGTGGGTGTGTATTAGGCGACGTTTCGGGCTATGGCTCTTCTCCACCGCAGGCCAGAGAAGTGGAGATTGTGCAGGTGCGTGGCCCGTATCCGTGGCGGGTGTCGGGAGGAGGGGGGCGATCGTTCAGCCGTGTGTCCCACGCACGGCCCTGCTACCCCCCCCCCCCGCTTGTCCGAGTTTGAGAGTTCAGCGGCTCACCGTCGCCACCTGCAGGTGCCCTCTGTGCGTTGCGCAACTGGAGGACTCGCAAACGGCCTCTGGGTCTTGTTCCAGGCATGTAACACGTTCTCCCGGAGCCTCTTGTTGACGGCGTTCTCTGTTGATATGATTGCCTTGACCGGGATTTCTTCCTGTTGTCATTTTGGGAGTCTTCCTGATCTCATTGAAGTTTCAAAAGACTAATCAGTACGTGGGAATTAAAGCTGAAGAAGACATACGAGCCTTGGTATTGTGCAGATAAAAACAACACAGCTTGGCGTGACTACATTTCCCCCAGTGTCCTATGATAGATTGGCGACCCACCAGGGGTATAGCCCTACCTTGTGCCCTGCGTCTGGCGGGATGATCTCCAGCTCGCCCCTACCCTGTGCAGGCTACTAATTAACAAATAGCTGACACAAGGTTCGGTTTAACGAGTGAAGAGCGCTTTTCAAGTGGCTGTTTGTACTCACGCACCACCGTTTTCACCGCATGATCAGGGGAAGTCTTGTTTACTTTTGTACACAAGGCCCTCCGCACGCTGGTGACGAGAATTGCTGGGTGTGACGCGGTGACTTCATATGTCAGCGTGCGTGGAAGAGAGTGCGTGCGTGGGAGAGAGTGCGTGCGTGGGGGAGTGCGTGCGTGGGAGAGACTGCGTGCGTGGGAGAGTGCGTGCGCGGAACGGTGGCGTAGCGGTTAGCGCGCTCTGCTGGGATCCTGAGTTCGATTTCTAATCACGGGACGCACCATCGGCGACCATTTTCGGAGTCGTCGTTCCTGGAACCCCCCCCTAGGTCGACTCGGCCCCAAATGGGTAGTCAGCGCAATGTGTAAGCACTGAGGAGGCAAACGCAGCCAGGCCACACAATACCTCCTGAGCCATATTCTATCATACATGTGTGATATCGTTTTATTGTATCGCGTACCAGTGCAGTTTATGACTTGATAGTTTATTGTTATTGTGCAGCGCCTTGAGCTCAGTTTAAAATAGGCGGTTTTTTAAAGAATGTAAAGTATTTTTTATAAAAGCATCAGCAAAGAGTCACGAATTTCCCACTCACATGAGCATGGGACGCTGCTCATTACGCGTCGACAGCCCTGAGCCAGGAGCGTAAGTTCCACGTTCCCACGGCAAGTGGTTGAGCGGAACAGAATTCTGTTCCGTTGTGCGACAGAGTGCAGCGGGCACAGAGGCGCAGGGCAGCACCACGTGGGGCAGAGACGGTCCCAGCAGCTCGAGGGGAAATGAGGGTGAGGCTGAGAGAAGTGGTGGCTGGATTTTCGGGAGAGCGCCGCGGTGGAAATTCGTTAAATTTCTAGCTGGTGGACAGGGCAAAATGATGACAAGGGTTGGCATGTTTTTTTGACAAGCGCTGGGAAATAAATACGTTAAATAATTGAGGCTTAATTAACGCCAGAAATGCGCTGGTAAGTATGCTGATGCACTGGATAAATGTGAAGAAAGAGTAATAGTAATGTATTGCCTCTTGCCAAACCACTGGTGCGTGAAAGCCTCACCACGTACTGCAGTGACTGTCAAAGCCACGGCGTGAGAGCGCTTCAGTATCATGAGGTGTCCAACCTGTGAGCCGGAGCCTATCCCGGCAGACACAGGGCACAAGGCAGGTATATACCCACGATGGGACGCCAGCCCATCACCGAGCACTGCGGGCAATTTATTCTGCAAGCCAGCTAAGCTATGCAGCAGCATGTTTTTTTGGACTGTGGGAGGAAACCAGAGTGCCCGGTGAAAACCCACGCGGAAACGGGAAGAGCATGGAAACTCCACACAGAAAGGCACCCGAGCCGAGATTCGAACCCGGGCCTTTCTTGCTGTGAAGCGACAGCGCTACCCACTGGGTCACCGTGCCGCCCAGTCGGTTCAGATATCACTCCCGAATGATGTTGGCAAGAGGCAGGAATCGAACCGGGGGTACTTGATTTGGGGTACAACACACAGTTGTGTTGATCCAGGTAGACACTTGTCTTGATCGCTTGGAAAAGCTGCTCTCTCGGGACAGCAGCGTCGATTGCTTCCTCTCACCCCCCATCGCGACGTTTTACCTCACACGTTCGAGGCATCTTCAGGCGCTGTGCCTCTCACGTGTGAGGAGGCGAAACGCCGTGAGGTGGAGAGAGGAAGCGATCGACGCGGCTGTCCCGAGACAGCAACTTTTCGAAGTAATCATCATGCATCGAGCCGTGAAAACGTACATCATTACAGTTGTCTTAATCATGCATTTTGCCCAGAATGGTTCTGTGTAAATTAAGTAAAAATGCCAAATGGTACAAATAAACGTTTTTGGAAATTGTATGACAGGACAGAAATACGTTTAAAATTTATCCAGGATTTGGATCAGTCTATGATGATGGTAATATTATGTTACAAATCACAATGTAGTCATATTCGCTCCTAGTAAATTAATAATCCAGGGAGACACTTATCTCTTCTCATCTCCTTCCTGGGTCACAGTCGCGAGAAAGTCTTGTTTTGTTTATATTTCTCTCACAAATGTTGTTTTATGATGAGTTGATCCCAGACCCCCGACATTGGCCCTGAGCAGCCACCACTGCCAGGGACGGCTCTTCCACCATCTGTGTGCTGCCGCGTAGAAGCTTCTCAATCCATCACCACACCTGGAGGCAGAGTATGTACCTGTCAGGGCTGACACCTGCGACATGGGTTGCGCTCGCGTGCGGCTGACGGACGTTCGCGTCGCTCTCAGTCAGCCGTGGAATGTCTCGCGGTCCCACGACGCTCGTGTCGCTAATGACAAGCTCAGTGGGTCCCAGTTTTCTCGAGCGAGAGAGAGCTCCGCGCTGTGTGCTGCTCTCTCGCTGTTAGCGGTCCCGAGCCCACCGCTGGACCAGTCGACATTCCTACGGCGAGCATCTGCTTTATCCGTAGGACAACAGCCACTGTTGTGTTCCACTGCAATTAGTTGTGTGGGATGGCAAGTACTGCGAACGTTTTCTGGACCATGGAAATAAATTTGGGAAGAATAATGATCGCGTGACGGTTATCATAGCGATGACGAGTATGAGTCAACCCTGGCCGGGGTTTGAACCCGTGGAATTCACGTTTTGAGCTTGGCCGCTGCAATTGATTCAGTGGAGTCCTCCGGCACAGATGGATCCCTGGTTTCAACCCAGGCGACGAGCTCACGGAAAAGCGAAGCCTCGCATCGTCCACCGGCCCCTACCGTGAAACACGAACGGCCCCACGGTTTTGGCTATGGAGGTGTGGGCAATAAAAACACGGGGTCACGGTGGGTCACGGTGGGTCACGCGATGGGGCCACCTTCTCCTGCGGGCAGGGCGAGCGAGATGGCCCGTGCTCCGTGACATTCTTCGTCGCCCGCAGTCTCAAGTGCGATTCCAGCCCCTCCCCGGGCAGGAGGAGGCTCGTCAACATTCTTGGGGGGCGCACGATCGCGTCACGATCGCGTCACGATCGCGTCACGATCGCGTCACGATCGCCCGCCGCGCGATACCGTCCGGCCGAGGAGCCACGCGACGTCGGTAACTCTCTCTCTCCGCCGGTTGATCTCCCGTCTTCAGTTCTGGGGGAAGCTGCCGCAGTGGCGGAACGGTTCGCCCACTGGACCTGCCACCTTGGAGGGGCGCCAGCTGGCTTTAATCTCTCGACGTAGCGGTGGAAACTTTGTTGCAAGTTTCTTTAATTCCCACCACCACGACCCCCACAACGCGCACTGCCACCCCTGCGTGTGTCCATCCGGACACGTGTGGTGGGCTAAAGCATAGGACTTCCCCCTCTTACAACAAACCTGGCCAGTGTGAAAGCGTAGCAACAAGTATCTACTACAGGTGTTTTTTTATAGCTTCCTCTTGTAGCGGCCCTTCCACCAGCAGTGGCGTGAGCAGGTAATTGTAGGGCTGCACTTTTACCTTCCCTCTATCCAAGGGGTGGGAGCAACCCACGCTGTGTCCACATTCATTTCATGTGGCGCGCAGTGGCATGAGGCTGACCCGTCGGACTGGCCTGCAACTGATGTTTATCCATCACTGTAAGCATCTCAACCGCACTGATCTGGTACTTGAGGTCGGATAGAAATGTTTTTTTTTTAACACCGCAAAATCACTGCTTTGCTCATTATAATGCGAGCCTTGGTTATTTTTCACATTGTTGTTGAATATCCCTAAGGTGTGTTAATGTGCGACCCCGCCAAAGGTGTTAACGAAGGTTCTGTTTAACGCTCGGGAGAGAAACAAAACATCTTCCTGGACCCTGCCCGGTCTTCGCCCCCTTTCCCATGATATCAAACAACACTGTGCTCCCTCCCCAATCAGTGACTCATTACTGACTGACACCTTCAGTAGAAAGTGTCAGAGCTTTGTGCCGCATTTCATAGAGACATCATTTCACAACAATAATAAACCGCAGCCAGTTGTGGGTCCACTATTAGATGCAGGCCTCTCCATGCTCTGGCAATTATGGCGGGGTTTTTTTGACCATACTTCACCACGCTGGTTATTGCGTGGTGGTGTAGACTGAGCGGGAAGGTGGTGGATGTACCCAGACCCAATACCGATTCCACTGGCCATTGATGTTGGCCGTGGAATTGCATGGATGCTTAGTGCAATGGACAAACGACTGCACCATCACGCCCTCCTAAATCATCATCCATCGAGCTGTGAATACATACATCAGACATATAACGAATCAGTTTATTTATAACCCGATAAGAACTCGTTCAGACTACTTCACGGAGACCTGAGGACAGTGCAACAGTACAAGTTTATTAGATAACGAGGTCAAAAGACATCCTATCGTGCACGGTTGGAGATACCAAACATTTCAGAAAATAAGACAAAAACAAGACATAACACGTTTACGAAACATCAACGGCATGATCAGTTTATATATTTGAACATTAGGTGTGATTTATTCCTTCATAAGCAATTGCTTTGCGCCAATATGAGATTGGATTTACGAACTACTGCTGGTAACATGCATCGGCCTGTAAGTGAGCTTCGTTGGACGACCAGAGTAACAGGGCCCTCTTGAAAATCAATCTTGAGGCTTGGTGAGACTTTACAGGGTATTGTCACCACGGTATAACGATTACCACGACTGTCTACCAGTGGGGCCTCTCCCATCAGGGCTGTGACCATGCTCGGAAGGAGGACGCGATTTCCGTCAGGTATGTCCCGGTCAATGACCTTGGAAAACATTTCTGCACCTGTCACACCACACGCAGTATACACTTTCACGATGGCTGTGGCTACTGGTCACATGCTTGCTGCTGTCCTGGTATGTAGACATAGCCCAATCTTCCAATGAGCTGAAAAATATGTCTGCACCTCAGTATTTCTCAGGGCCCCCTAAATCCCATTCCAGCTCGTTCCCCCTCGGAGGCGGGGGAGGGGATTCATTTTCAGGAATTCATCCCCCCCAGACCACTCTGGTTGAAATTAATTCCTGCGGTACACCACATCCATCAAACCTGTCACTACCGCTGTGGCTTACCGGGCACGTGCCACCTACTCCACATCTCAGTCAGCGACCGCCGCGTAAAGATTCTGCAAGAAGCGTACGGCGCGCTCTGGGCTCGACATGAATCAGGTGTGGCCGTCGGTGGGGACGGTGAGTCGGCAGGCAACGCGGTGACGCGACGGTTCGGGCAGGAACGCGCCGCCCGCGGCTCCCCGCGGCTCCCCGCGGCTCCCCGCGGCTCCCCGCGGCTCCCCGCGGCTCCCCGCGGCTCCCCGCGGCTCCCCGCGGCTCCCCGTGGCTCCGTCGGCAGCCCGGGGTCCCAAGGTGGCCGCAACAGCGGACGTGAGATTGCGAGATGATGACTGACAGTGAACGATGTTGCGTGCAATTGTGCAAAGGTATGCGCCCTGCTAATTGTGATATCAGAGCGCGCCTTTCGTAAGCAAGCAGCCGCACGGCGATAGGGCCGAGCATTTATTGGTCATCGCTATGGGTACTTTTTGCCAGTGTGCATATGTAATAAATAGTTTTTTTTACGGGCGGCGCGGTGGCCCAGTGGTTAGCGCTGTCGCCTCACAGCAAGAAGGTCCCGGGTTGGAATCTCTCGGTTCGGGTGCCTTTCTGTGTGGAGTTAGCATGCTCTCCCCGTGTCCGCGTGGGTTTTCGCCGGGCACTCCGGTTTCCTCCCACAGTCCAAAAAGCATGCTGCTACATAGGTTGATTGGCTCTCAGACTAAATTGCCCCGCAGTGCCCGGCGATGGACTGGCGTCCCATCGTCGGTATATCCTTGCCTTGCGCCCTGTGTCTGCCGGGATAGGCTCCGGCTTCACCGTGACCCTGTATAGGACTAAGCGGTTTCAGACAATGAGATGAGATGAGTTTTTTTTCCCATTTCTGGCAATTATGCAGGTATTAGATCTTAACACCTGCATAAATGCCAGAAATGGTAAAAAAAACAAACCTGTTCTATTTTATTGGTTATGTTGTTGTCTATAGAAGTCTTAAGGGCAGCATGCAAACGGCTGCGAATTTCATCATTTGTGAATTGTTCAAGCACGAGTCATTTTGTGTAGTAAATACCATTCACCTGTAAAAGCCATGTAAATATTTGCCAGCATGCTGTGGCCAAGATTTAGGACGCATCTTGAACAGTTGTTTGGGGTCACATTCCAAGGTGAATAACTTAAAGATAATGTAATGGGGGGGGGGGCTGTGGGGGGGACTGGGGGAGGAAGATAGATTATTTAAATCACGGTTGCCAGGCACAGACAAAAGGTCCAAGTTGAAGGTCTAATGGATAAAATGTGCGTGGAACGGAGCAGTTATACAAAGTTGGACACAAGACGAGGGGAATTTAAGTCAGCAGTGCAACGGTAGAAGCCAAAGGAGATTTCTTTTTTGTAACTGGAGTGGTGAGTGACTAAGCTATAATGATCCTTATTATATTTAAGGTTTTCCCAGAAATTATTAGATGTTTTCAAGTCCTACAATATTTGGGAAAAGGTTTGCAGGCTGGAGAGAAGGAGATGCATTTGGAGAGTCATACCCAAAGGACGTGCGGGTTGGTAGTAAAACTAATCCTAGTTTTTCCTTTGCGGTATCACGAAGTCTGGGCTTCAGAATCGCCACTCTCGAGCTGCCAACCGCTGGATCACGACCCATCAGTGATCTGCGAGAGTCCCCTCGTGGTCCTTTAAGATCATGTGCGAGTGGGCCTTGATAACCCCTGCTCGAGAGGAGCCTCACTTTGCTGGTTAGTTACAACGCTCGATTGCAAAGTGGAAAAATGACCGTTTTGAACATGCAACGTGCACCAAGCTGATATGATTGTCACGGTGGTTAAGAACTATTTACCACCACGTGACAATTGATATGAAGACCAGTCCTGCCTTCCCGTCCCAGCCTCCGTTTTGTTTGTTGAGGCCTCAATGTATAGGTGCAGTAAATAACGTTTGTGTATTTTATTAAATCAGCACCTCGGAAAGAAACGTGGGATTGTAGGATCACTGGGTACGACTAACAGAGTACCCGCCCTATGGGAAATCTTGTTCCAAGCATGTCACATGTTCTTCTGACATCACGATAAAGGCAGAAGAGGCCTTCATTGATGGTAGTGAAAAATGGGACATGTGAAGCTGTGTTAAGTTTCAGACAAGTAATTAACGATTGTGCAGTAAAGCCAAAATAAGACGTGTACCTTTATGAAGGCTGGTTTGATAGTGCAGCGGTGGGCACTCCAGCTTCACGTAATGGCGTTCACTTGCAGTGCACAGCCAAAGGTGCAGCACCGGTGTTGGTTGTCCGTGCCACGACTGGCGCAAGGGCCCCAACCGGTGGGAGTAGGTTGGCCGCCGCGCGTAGAATGTGTTTGGCCTACTCTTCCCTGCTGACGAGGTGTCCTCGAAGAGGTTGGGGAACCGACACTTTTCACTCCACACGCGACCTGCAGATCGACTCAGTGCGGTGTAGCCGGTTCTATCGCTGGGTTGTACGAGAGGCGACGAGTTGGGATTTCGTGGAAACGTTCCGATTTTTCAACTCCAGCCATCCGGACCAAGCTGCCCGTTACGCAGCAGCATGAGTGTGTCCACGCACGGACACTGCACTGGACACTCCCGCACACTCGCGCGAAACACTGGTCGTCTTCACAGAGCTACTCCGATGAGAAATTTATTGCAGAACAGGAAAGCTGTAAACAACGGAAAATATACATCTCACCCAAATGTGACGGACTATTTTGCATCCATTCTGTCAGCATCTTAGAAACGGGTAAGACTTCACACACCCACAAATAAAAAAACACAAACTTTGCAACATCAAAAAAAGCATTGAGGCATATACACAAACCGTGGCGCTTCCTAGTTAGAATTCAGAAAACGCCTTTTGCTACGGTTTGATTTCTACACAATAAATTGCATTAAACAATCATACATACACCCGTTAAACAATTTGAAAAGTGCAGCTGTAGTGAGAGGCGCTCCTTTTCTGTGCGTATTCAAAAATAACGACAGAAACGCTTGATTGTGCGCGAGTTACAGTGGTTATGTAACGGGGGGGGGGCACAATTTTAAATAATTATGTGACCCGCGTCGACATTTTTTTAACATCTGTAGCGAAACCGGTTAAGAGTTTAGAAAAAGAGTGGCCCTGCAAAAAAAACACCGGCTTGGCGGATATGGTTACGACGATCGCAGCCCCCGTGGCGTTAATAATAGCGGTGTTGCCAAGCACTGCTGAATGGATAAGGCACGAAGCGGCGTGTGCAGGCACCGCGCATAGTCACGTTAGAACGTGAAAGCTGTTGGTCGCGTCTGCAAGCTGCCATATCCTCGTAAGGCCACATTGGTGCTCTCAGAAGCCGTAATTGTTTTCCACGCGCGCCCCCTCCCATTCCCGTATTAATGCTTTAGTGATCACCACCTCCTCACTGACATGTGGTTATATGTATGTCACTGTCATAACATTGACACGATACATATTTACAAAAGGCTGTTTACAATTCGAGCACAATTTAAGGCACACAGTAAACCAATCTATAAAGTCCAAAGTTTGCAGTACACCTATAAAATAGTTTAAATGTGACTTTCGTAGATATTGATGCACACCGACGCTGTTAGCGTTCTTACAACGGAGATCTCTGGGGGCGTAGAGGGACGTTTAAGCCTGCACGGCAATGGACCACACGGGCATCGCCCTGCTCCCCCTTCACAGATCACGCTCTGCTAATTTGCTACCCCCTGAGGTTCAAGAAGACTAGCACAATGTCATGGGAGAAAGAAGACGATCCCATGTTACCCGCAGACCGGAGAACTATGTATACGTGTGTTGTCTTGAGTGGCGTATTGTGACACTGATGACACTGCCTGGGAATTTCAATGTTCCTCGGAAGACTTAAAGAATTCCAAGAACAGCAATTACCTCTCAAAGACGATGATCCTCGGAGGACTAAGATACTCTGGCTACCCACCAGAGATCGCACTCATCGGTGGCTGCAGCCTGGGATTTAAAGGTTGGCGCAACAGCCACAACAACCGCTATTTGCCACTAGTGGCGGTGACGTTACCACAGCGCCTGTGCCAGGCCATATGCACCTTGAAACCACTTGATGTGGCGAAGGCTCGCCAACGAGAGGTATAGGGACAGACCCAGGTGTTATGAGTTGCCTGACTGAGATGACTGGCAGATGCACCACCCATGTTCCCTACCGTGCCAACTTGCTGTGTTTTAGCCCCTCCGGCGCTCTGCTCGTTCTTGTGAGTGACGCTCCTCCACCCTCCATTGCTGTGGGAGGGTGACTGCTTTCAACTGCCCCGTAGCGTCCTTCACGATCCTCCTCCACAGAGGTCGATCTTGACACTGCTGGTACCAGTCTTCAGCAAGTCCACTCATCTCCAGGTCCTCCTGTGCCACATCAGTCCATCTCTTTTCTAGCCCGTGCCGGGCCTGCTAAGCTCCCTGTATCTGGCCAAACAGTAACTTTCTTGGGCATGCAGTGGCTGAGCATGCGGGCTACATGACCCAGTAACCTCAGCATTGCGTGCCGGAGCTCGTAAATGGGACTTTGTCCTGATCTTTCAAGAATTTGTGAGCTCCTCACGCAATCCAACCTGGTTAAACCCAGGATGGATTGTAGGCAGGCCAGCCAGCAAGATTCTAAATGGTGAAGAGGTTCTGCCAGGGGGGATCTACGTTTCACAAGCACAGAGAAAAGAGGGCATGACTGCAGCTGAGAAGACCCAAAGCTTTGTGTGGAGAGACAGGCCAGGCAGCTTCCACACAGTGTTACCTAGCCGATAATAATAATATTTGCACTTCTAGAGTGCATTTCACCCGAGGGTCACAAAGCGCTGCACAGATCTATGGCGAGAACGATGAAACGATAATGCCACCCGATTGATTCGGAGCGAGACCTCCGCTGCCAAACCGGAACCAGCCATAAGCATACTGCCTAGGTATGGAAACTTATCCACTCTCTGCACAACTGCCCCATCACTCATGGAGAGCTGAGGAGGTGGCATATTCGGTGGCACCAAATACCCAGACAAGTGCTTGGTTTTGGTAGGACTGATGGTAAGACCCCACCTCTCTATGGCATTCTCCAGATTCAACAGCAGAGCCCTCAACTCCTCCTCAGAATGAGCAGCGATCACCAAATCATCGGCACAGATAACATGGTTGGCCAATAGGGAGCCATCCCTTAACCGCACCCGGGCATCGATCAGCTTCCCATTGTACCTGTACCAGATGAAAATTTCACTTGAGCATCCATGGAAAGCCTCTCGAACTACGTGGTCAAAAAACGACGCTGAAAAATGTAGGAGCCAGAGGGCATCCGTGTCGCACCCCAAGGTGAACAGGGAATGGCTCTGACTCCCGACCACGCAGTTTTAGCCGGGTTTGCCCACCCTCATGAAGGTCCTTAATGACGGTGAGCAGGGTGTCAGGGATCACAGGTTTGGACCCACCGGTTGGGACCCACAGTGTGATTGCCATGTGTCTGGTGTGATCCTCCCTGTGTTGCCCATCATATCTTGAGGTTCTTGAGACTCTGCAGGCTGCTCTGGTTGATGGTGCCGTACGACTGCGAGTAACTACCCATGGCCGCCTTGGGGTCCCCGGCCGCCCCCACGTTCTTGCCTCCTTCCATCAACTTGCGGCTGAACCTCAGCCCAGCGCCTCGCACGTCCCGGCTCGCCGACTGCCCGCGCTGATTCTGCCACGGGT
>JAZEWT010000009.1:22365685-22377101 GCA_036362905.1 Mordacia mordax | reverse complement strand
CGCAATGCTGGCCGCCTGTGTTCAATTCATTCCTGCATCAACACCATTGGTCAGTGAGCGGTGTCTCGACCGGCCTCGCCTGGATTTCTAGCCGCAGCCTGACGCGAGGGCCCCGCCTGCTCACGGCCCCCGTCACACGGGGCCTTTGGCAACGAACAATTTCCACAACAAGAACACATTTGATGTTTTCTTCCGAATGGAACTGAAGCTTAAATAAATAGTGTTTCAGCTCACGTCAGTTGCAGAGGTGTTATTTTTTTTACTCGTAATGAGCAAAACATCGGGAGACTGGGGTTTAACTTTTAACCCAAGATATCGGAGAGATGTTGGTGTAAGAAGCAACATCGTTGCCCGGCATCATTGGCCCCAAAGGCAGCGGCATCGCTTGTGAATTCACGACGAACATTCGATTAAATCCACTGCTGGATGAGGGCCACGCAATGCTGGCCGCCTGTGTTCAATTCATTCCTGCATCAACACCATTGGTCAGTGAGCGGTGATGAACCGCTAACTTCGAAGGGCTGACGAGATGGGATTTGATCATAGCCTGGCAATAATGTGCTTAAATGCATTTCGTTTACACTTGTCCTCAAAAACGGCATCGTTTTTGTGATACCACTGACCGGCGTGGTGTAGTATGATAACGGTGCGGAGAGGCCCTAATCTAGCAGTAGATTCAGCGGGATCTGCAATTGTTTTGGCTTTTAAATGTGTCGAGCGGTTAATTATACGGTTCGAGCGCGTATTATTCGGTCGTCATTTGGGGATTTCAGCCTTCGTAACTTAAGTCCCGCTCACCTTGAGCGACTCTCCACTGCTGGATGAATGTCGCCGTCAGCTGTCACGACCACTCTTTCGTGATGCGATGATCCGACACCACAGCTGCTGTCGTTGCTCCATCCCCACGCTAGACGGCTTCTCGTTCATCGCCGCCGCCGCCGCCGTGGCTGTCAACGCTATCATTCGGTCGCGATCACTGTCCATAGTTTGCTTCTCGTTACAATTCCCGTTGAAATCTACGTCGACGTTTCCGCGTAGATTCCGCCATGCGGTGGTGTGAGCGAGCATTTACAGGCGTGCAATGATTACGGCCCCCACGGGTGTTCGCCGGATACTCCGGTTTCCTCCCACCTTCCAAAGTCACACTGCCGCCGAGGTTCATCGGCCTGCGAGTAAATTGCTCCCAGTGCCCTGCGATGTACCCGCGTTAACATCCAGAGTATTGCCTCGCTTTGCACCCTCTGTCTGCCGGGATAGGCTCCAGCTCCCCCGCGATCCCGTACAGGATTAAGGGGGTATTGATGATGATGTTGACGGTTCCTGTGCATGATTGTGCCGACGGCTCAGCAGGCAGCCTCGTGTGAAGCCTCCCGCCGAGATGAAGGACACTGACCCCGGGCATCCCACTGTGACCCCTCACGCGGAGTTCGTTCATTGCCTGGGGGCCCCGGCACACGTCCTCAAGTACGGACGGACGCACATGCGTGGCCCAGGATATAACGGACAGGGACCCCCCCAGATCCTCTTCTTGCTCATTCCAGGTAAGACTCGGGATGGAGAGTGGAGGCGTAACAATGACCAGCGTATCTCGTTGTGTACACGGATGGGTTTGTGTATATTTACGAGTGTGTTGTAGAACAATGGATTTGTGCACAAACGATTGATGTGTGCGCCAGGAAACCCAGGTGTGATGGATTACTACAGGACCTTCATGGCAGGACTCTACCAGGCGTTCAAAGGCCAATACTCGGTGTGGGGGATCAGTCACGCAGGGCACTGCGTTCCTCCTTCCGGTGAGAATGCAACATCTCGTTACGACACTTCCAGGTGGAATATTTGACATCGCCTACGATATTAAAGATGACAACCAAATAAATAAATGACCGTTGGCTTATTGATATGTTCTTAGGACCTTCGTCCTGAGCTGCCGAACTAAAGCTTGAAGCTTTTGTCATGCGAGAGTATGTTTCATAGTTATGGTTATGTGCATGATTATGGCATTCCGCTGATATCGTTATGTCAGGGGGTAATGCAGCTATGTTCGTATCGTGCCATCAACAAGTACCCGGCTACGCCAGGAGAAATCAAAGCCAAATGCTCACGATGCCAGCCAACTCGTAACAACAATTACACTTGCTAGTAACGTGTACACACATTAGCTTAACAACAGCTATGTTACTTCCATCTTCATTTATACGTGGATAATTTATAGGTAGAATTGTACTGGATTACTCCGAGAGCACTCGACCAATTTCAGTGAATAACATGTTATTGTGACTCTCAGGCAAAAGGCGTTTTAGAAATGCATTAACATCTAACGCATGTGCTCACGAGTTCACAATTTCCCAACGTAAGTATTTTTGACCCAATGGTACTGTGGGGGTTTTCAGTGTGTACAACTGTTCAAGAGGTTATTTCCTGGTGGAACTCTAGTCAAAAAAGGAATGGCCTTTTTATACAAATGTGGTCTTGGTTGTTGCATTCCACTGAAAGGTAACTATTAATACTTATTGCCACTGATGATTGCTTCGAAAAGTTGCTCTCTCGGGACAGCCGCGTCGATCGCTCCCTCTCTCCTCTCCTCGCAACGTTTCGCCTCACGCGTTAGAGGCATCCTCAGGCGCAGTATGAGTGTGTAGTGCCTGTTGCTCCTATATATATGTAGGTACTATGTATGTGTTGAGTCATTTTTACTGTATGGGATCTACATCTGAATCACCTTAACACTAATCTCCTTGTCCTATTAACACCCTGGAACTGCAGTAACCCCCTCCTGCTTTATCTGTGACTAGTCCCCTAATTTGCATCTCATGAAAGACACTCCCAAACACCTGGTGATCCCCCTCTGATGTCCACACCCCGTAGCTCTATATCGATGCACTACTGACTTCAATGACTGGCCTCCAGGTTTGGCTGTCGCGAGAGAGCAGCTTCTCGAAGCAATCATCGTGCATCGAGCCGTGAAAACCTACGTCCTTCTTATTGCCACTCTTTCAGACTTGGAGGCCCATGCAGATGTGGAGGCCCATGCAGATGTGGAGGAGCACCCAGACGTGTTTGGTTTGGACGGTCAAGTTGAGCATAAGAGGGCCTTCCTGCGAGAGCACGTGGGGTCCGGAGTGAGGCTGGTTCTCATCGGTCACTCCATCGGCTGCCACATCATCCTGGAGATAATTAAAAGGGACCCACAGCTCAAGGCATGCTGCTAATGAGAAATTGCTGATTGCAATACAGGGTGATCCAGTTATAAATAGCGCTCACTTATTTCGAATAACCTTCGCCTACTCTCTTCTCACATGTAGAGCAAATGTTCGAAATGTGATGTTGCTGTACCTTAGAGGTGCGGCGACATTTAAAGCAAGTATATTTAGATTGCTCGGAGATGTAGAGGCTTTGAAAATGTGATTTGATTTATGTATTTGGTAGGGTTTATGCAGTAATGCAAATATAATTATTATTTATATAAATGGGTCATCCTGTATATTGAAAACACGTAATATTTACTACGGCAGAGTCATCCTTAACGCACCGATGTGATCACATCTCGCACGTGACGTCCTTCCGGTACTCCAAAAAAAAACGGTATTGCTGATTTGCTGTTCTTATCTAGTTGATGGGCCGTTCTCTTCGCAGCTCTGTGCAGCGCCTTGTGACCCTTGGGTGAAAAACGCTCTAGAAATGCTACTATTATGACTATTACTTCCTGCACCGAGCCTCCAACTTTGATAATGCGCCCCGATCTACATATTTCATTTCTCCCCTCTGAATTCCCTTGCAGGTGCTCAAAGCTGTGCTCCTCTTTCCAACGATTGAGAGGATGGCCGAGTCTCCCAGTGGCCGAGTGATGACCCCGATCCTTTGCCGCCTGCGGTACCTGGCCTATCCGCCGATCCTCTGTCTCTCCCTCCTGCTCCCCATGCGAGCAAAGACCCTGCTGGCGAGCGTCGCGCTCTGGGCCAGTGGCCTTGGCCCCAAAACTGACCCCAATGCCGTCTCCGCGTCCCTGAATCTGTTCAGCGTTCACTGTGCGGGTGAGTGAATCTTAATGTCGAGTTCGAAGACACGATGGCTTTACAGGTTACCGTATTTATAAATACAAACCCTACTACAGACGTGTATACGCTCATATTACAATGTATTTATTGCAAATGCTTATTACAACTGGCAAAATTACTCAATAAAAACCCGACCTGTATAAATAAATTACAATACAGAAGCCAAATCTACTTTGATGCATTTTAAATTTGACATTCACTTTCACGGTTAATGGTCATAACTAAATCACGGATCAATAATTCGTTGACATGCAGTGAGTGTAGGGCGTTACGTTGCTGTAGGGAACATTGTACGTACAACCAGTTGCCTGAAACAAAACGTGCTACCGGGCGGCACAGTGGCCCAGTGTGTAGTGCTGTCGCCTCACAGCAAGAAGGTCTCGGGTTCGAATCTTGGCTCGGGTGCCTTTCTGTTTGGAGTTTGCATGTTCTCCCCGCCGGGCACTCCGTTTTCCTCCCACAGTCCAAAAAACATGCTGCTGCATAGGTTAATTGGCTTGCAGGCTAAATTGCCCGCAGGACCCGGTGATAGACTGGCGTCCCGTCGTGGGTATATCTCTGCCCTGCGCCCTGTGTCTACCGGGATAGGCTCCGGCTCACCGCGACCCTGTATAGGACTAAGGGGTTTCTGACACTGAGATGAGATGAAAACGTTCTACCGCTGGCACCACCACAGGGGGGAGAGTGAAGGTTGTCGTGCTTGGAGAAGGGCAGGCGAGGCAAGATGACTGACAAAGGGATGCCGTGATTAGGTCCCTAAGGTGGACAACGAGGACAAGGCTTACAATGAGCAGCCGGAAGAAGGAGGGAACGCCAGGCAGGAAGGGGGAGGAGGGGGGTAACGGAACAGTGATGGGGTCAAGATGCAAGGGATGAGAGGGCATGAGAAGAGCAATCAGAAGCAAGCTGCGTGCAGGAACTGCGTCTGTTTTCACAGGGGTCAGGGAGAGAGGAGGGATGCAGAGTGGAGGTGTACACGTGATTTACAAGAGGCTTGAGCTAGTACAGACATTTGCAAACCAAAAATAATCGAATCTTAAATGCACAACTCATTACTGTATTTAAACATTTATAAAGTAACGTTTATGCGACATTTTAACGGTTGTACATTTGCCGTTTTCAGCAAACAGCATGTACATGGCCAGCCAGGAGATGTACCAGGTCACGGAAAGGGACAACGTTACCATTCAGGAGCACCTTGACAAGGTAACCCTGCAACTGACGTGCCGTTCTCTCCGCAGCTCTGTGCAGCACGTTGTGACCCTCGGGTGAAAAGCGCTCTCGAAGTGCAATTATTATTATTACAAGATGGGGAATACACATTACATGGCTTGGTTAAGGTAATTACTGTATAATACCATGTGTACCCGTAGTGCAAATGTGACTGCAACTCATGGCACTCAATGGTAACACTTGTTGTATTTATTACATAGAGGCAGATGGTCATAGGCAGAGAGAGAAATTTAAACCTTGAGGCTTCACTTGAACGTCACAGGAAGTCAAGAGTACAAATGGGTGAGGAAAATGAATTCCAGACCATGGGGCCAACTGCAGAGAATAAGCAACCTCCTGCTGAATACATTTTCACTGGAGGCTTTGACCAAACGCTCTGGTTATGGGAGAACAAACTGTTTGGAGGGGAGTAGCACAAGTTGAGAGAGGCATTAAGAGTCCGCTAAAGATTGTGAAGCTAATGAGGCGGCAAGCTCCTGCCGTCTGAAATTCCAGCCCACTCCACATTTGCAGCAGCGTTTAATCTACGCCTACTCTTGACACGTGCATTTCACCTGGCGACATTGAGCTTTGCTCTGCGCTGTAAGAGTGAGACATTGCGCAGGTAACATTATTAATCTACCGCTGAAGGCCCCATGCAATATATCGCTCAAGTGTTGTGTGATCATTCGTCACTACACTGGTGAGTGCAGGTTGAAGTGCGGTCCTCACCTCCAGTTCAGTTATCCCTTAGGTTACCTGTGGCCAGGAATCGAACCTGGTTTATTTGGGGTCACAGCGCAGAACACCTGCACTCCTCCCAATGTTTTTAAACATTGCAAATATGGTGCTACTAAAAGATTAAAACTCTCCGCTGTGTGCCGTGTTACCGTCAACAGCTTATATTTTACTATGGAACGTCAGACCACTGGTGTCCCGTGGAATACTACCACGAAATGAAGCGCGACTTCCCGGCAGGTGACATCCGGCTTTGCGAGAAGGGCATTCGGCACGCGTTTGTGCTGGACTCCAGCCTGGAGGTGGCCCAGTTCGTACACTCCTGGATGAAAGAGGTCCTCCCATGAAAGAGCGTTGACACGGAGGGGAGCCAGGGGGAGGTGGCAGATGCCTTGCAAAAGCCAATGCTACTCCAAATCTGGCACAATATTTCTGTAGATGATGAGACACTCATCGGGCAGAAAGGTGCCGTGCCACTTCTAAAACAAGCGTTTTGTCGCCAGCATGCCGGAAATTGAAGGCTTCAGAATGATATTCTGCTCATTTCCAATGTCAAAATGCACATAAGTTGCATGGTAGCGCATTCCAACATTTTATGCACATCAATGTCCATATGTACAAGGGGTTGCCACGATGTCATTTCTGTATTGTACTATGTGCCATCAATGAGATTCGTATTGTCTTATGAAAAATATTGTATTGTGATTATCGCTAACTTTTTGTAATCTTATTTTGTTACAATATTTGAAATGTAAAAAAAAGTTAATGATTAGGCATTCAAATGAGCAGTGGTAATGCACAGCTCCTGTTTACAGTCCTGCGACAGTCGTGTAAATCCCACATTGCTATTGCATGGGTGCATATTCCGACGGGACAACTAATGTTGATCTTCCCCACAGTGGTGCTTATTTTTTCCAGTTAATTATTCACCAATTAATTACCTGTTAAACGTGAACTGGAGTAATGATGACAGTATGGCAGGTATAGGATGATGGTATCATTGGTGTACTTAATGTGCACTCGCCGCTTGTGAGTTTTAGATCGTAAAAAGTCGTAATACTAGATCTGTGGAAGGCATATGTCAAGTAATATTTATTTGCACTGGATGTCCACATAAGCACAAAAATAACACGATACGTGAGAACGTTTTTACAAAGCTATGGAAACATTAAAGCGTGATATTTGTTCCATCGCAAACATATATCGTGGCATCCCCTCCTAATTACTGGCACACCTGCTATTTGTACCTTACAAAAGCACTTTGCAAATGTTCAGATATTTATAACAATGTCCCATACGCATGTTAAATATTTTAAAAGAGGTTTTAATTACTATGAATGTCCTGTGCTTTTAATTAAAATGATTATTGTCCCTGCTTTGAGCTCATTTGTATTTTGCAGTTTGATACTTTAAACCAACGGGCTATGCATTTCGAATTACCAGAGCTCTCCGTGTTTTCCTTAAGAATTTAGTTCCTGCAGAAGCTCCCAGCGCATGGGAGCAAATCAGCAGATGTTTCCTGCCGAATAATGCACGGTAAAAAAGCAAAAAAAAACCCCCATCATGTCATCTAGCACAACCGTAAAAAGCTTCCTCTGTGCCAGAAACTATGGTTAAAATTATTTTTAAAATGTTCCATATTATTTATATTATCAGTGCCTGCTTAATCCTGTAGAGGAATGTGGTGAGCCACAGCCTTTTCTGGCAGACACAGGGCACAAGGTAGAGTTATACCCTGAATGGAGCACCAGTCCATCGCAGGGCATTGGAGCCGATTTAGTCAGCAGGTCTATTAACCTGAGCAGTATGAACTTCATCTGTAGGAGGAAACTGGAGTACCTGGCAACAAACTTGTGGCAAAAATCCACGGATATTGGGAGAACATTAAAACCCCACACAAGCACCTGAGCTGGGAATCAAACTTAGGTCCTTGTTGCTGCGAGGTGGCAGCACTACTCGTTACACCACTGTACCACCCAAGTATTTCTTATATATATTGTGAAACATAGGTCCACAGGACCCAGCATATTTCACAGTTACTCTGGCAGTCAGTGTGAAACTTCTCATATAAAAATGTATTACAAGCATCTTGCTAAGAAAACGAATAGAAAGATCACTTTCTAAACCAAAAAACGTTGTTGTTGCTGATTTTACGTTCTGGTGTCGTTGTTGACATGCCGTTCTCTCCGCAGCACTGTGCAGCGCTTTGTGACCCTCGGGTGAAAAGCGCTCTATAGGTGCAATTATTGTTATTAATCTGTAGGCCCTAGACCAGGTACTTCATATTAACAGGTTAAATGCAGAGTTTTGAGCTTTGTCTTGAGGCCCTCATCCAAATACCACAACAGTAATCTCTCGCAGGCTTGTGGGAAAGCAAGACACACTAGTCAGCAGATGTCCTCGTTGTGGCCTCGGGGTCATCACGGACTATAGCGTGCAGCCTCCCAAACCACCTCTTCTCAAACGTGTCGATGAAATTGGGAGTGTCATCACTGCGACGAGTCTCGTTGGTCTCCTCGGTTCCATCTCCCGTCGTGCCCAGTGTCACCAGATCTTCTCCCAACACCTTAATCAGGAGGAATAAGAGAAAATAAATAATGGTTTCACTCGTCTGCAACCAAAAACCTACCGTCATTAATTTATAAGATGTTACGTATTGTTGTTCGGCATGTCAGATCTTTCCCCCAATGTGCTGCAAATCATTTCCTGGAGAAGCTCTCGGCAGCACAGAGTGCAACGTTGGGCATCACACCGAACAATAGGCAGTACAACCCCAAAACGCATTGGAAAGCTCCGCAGCATCATTATCTTCCGCCGTGTATGACGTGTCACCAGCCGTTCAGCGATACGTGGCCTCAAAGCGAGCGCATCTGCGCTGACATTTCGAACGTCTTACCTCTGCCATACGTGCCAGAGTCGTGTCGTCGAGGTCGCTTTTTTCCAAATCTGATGTGATGTCCGTTTGAACTTCGAGGTTCCTCTCCAGCATGAAAGATGATTGAGATGCACTGGTGAGCTGCAGAAGCAACCTGTTTCATTGGATCGAGAGTGATAGTTTATGGCAACATTTTGAGACCTTGCAACGTTGACCACGAAAAAATGATACATCACAAACCATGATTTATCCACTGCTGAATGAAGAGACTCCCCAAGTTATTGTTACGTCTCATAGTCTTGCAATGTTACAATCCACCGAGCACTTGAAAATAAGCTGATATAACTGTTCCACCTCTCCGGCACACACCTTCTGGAGCACATTCCCTACTTTGGTCGCCACATGTGCTCGAGTTACTTTAACCACCAGCCATCATTGCTGCATAAAGTCAATATGACGCGTGTGTGTTCTCTAATCCACGAGTTTCTCTTTCACTTTACTTTCAGGCTTGCATCTCTGCTGATATATGGCATCTGCCGATAAAATACCATGCAGCCGTGTTGCCAGTAAGCACTGTGCAAAAATCCACCTCTACTGCGCGATCATGCGCAGCTTGCTATTTGACATTCACAATGCTCTGCCTCCCCCTTACCTTGCTCTCACGAGACATGCCCATGCATACACCCTCCATCTCTCCGGTTCGTCCGTCTCCACTGGCGATCCGCTCGTCGTCAGTTCCGTCGATGCGGCACCTCCTGACGCCGCGCTTGCAGCGTTTGTCCGTGCGCTTATTGCACGTCTGTCGTTGGCAATCATTCGCGTCGCAGATTCGTGCCCGACTTGAGGCCGAGCACAGGTGCCACCACCGTGGGAATCGCTGTGAGCACAGCGTTGCCGTCCACCAGCGGCCGAGCGGTCGTTGTCGTCGCAAAGCCCGTGCGCGTCACCTCCGCCGCTCTGGCCGTCGCTGCCGCCGTGCGACCGCTCGCCGCTGCGCCGAACGCTGCCGCGGGCGGCGCCCTGCGCCAGCTGCCGGTAAATCGCTGCCAGCCGCTGCCAGTGCCAGGCATCCAGCGGGCGCAGGGTCGTGAGTCGCGTCAGGGCCTCGAGCTCGCGTCGTAGGTGGCCGGCCTGCCGCTGGATCGCCGCCACCAGGGCGTACACCACACAGTCGTGGTCCGCGTTCGTGGCGATGGTGCCCTGTCGCACAGCCGCGGGTGAATCGAACATAATCGGTACGCACGGCGCTCGCGCCGTTCCCAAACCTACATCGCTATCCCCAAGGCGCTGCGGTTCACAGCTATCATCTGCGGTTGTTAAGTAGTCGGGGCGACAAATGTCCACTGTGAAGCAGGTGGTGCAGATAGAGCATTGTGGCATTAACCAGGGCAGCCGCTGGGCTCAATGACGCCACATAACAAGCAGCAGTAGTCGTATTACCGCTTGAGAAGTCATCGCTCCTGTTGTGAAGACCAAGTTTAAATGGCACGAATATTTACTGTGACCTTGCATTACGCAGAGCCACTACTCCTGATTGTCCCCCAGTTGATCATGAGCAGCACAGCTGCAAACCGGGCCCTTGCAGAGCTCTCCTTGTTTGACCACTCTATTCATGAGAATTTTGTTTCTTCAAAGATACTTTGTGGAATGCAGCAATACTAAACGTCACACCAAAGTAGTAATTTGGGATCAGAGCAGTGATCATGCTCCCCTATTGGTAGATTAACTGCCCAATTGCAGGCCGAGGGTTGAGTCATCTTCTGCTGCTGCATAAGAATTTAGTTTCTTTAAAGATACTTTGTGGAATGCAGCAATATTAAACGTCACACCAAAGTAGTAATTTGGGATTAGAGCAGTGATCATGCTCCTTCTGCTGCACAGGGACAGCTGCCAACTGGAGGTGCCCTTTCCCAAAACGTGCTGTGTCAAACAACGAATCAATTTCTAATTACGCACGTGAAAACAAGACCTTGTGGACACGTATATTGTTTTTTTTACCAGCAGTATGTCTAGGCTAGCCAACACTGGACTGGCTTCGACTTTCCGGTTCTCATCAGCAGTGTGCTCACGCCACGTTGTACCAGGCTGTGTGCCGTCTTCAGAGCCTCCTCCGTGCGGCCCACACGGGCGAGGCAGCGACTCCGCGCCTCGAGTGCGTCTCGTCGCACCGCCGTGTTACTGAGCGGCACCAGTGACAGGCAGGCATCATACCAGCCCAGGGCGGCCTGCGGCACAGCATCACCGGCACCCACCAACGTGCAAGTGGGACAACGCGAGCGCCACCAAACGTTGCCGAAGCGCCTCCAACATCATCCGAACATCGGCGCCCGCTTAATCCTGTAACAGGGTCGCGGGAGGCCAAAGCCTATCCCGGCAGACACAGGGCGCAAGGCGAGGCTGCTACCAGGATGTACATCGCAGGGCACTGGGAGCAATTTACTCAGCAGGTCAATTAACTTAAGCAGCAGCGTGCATTGGACTCTCATCTCATTTCATTGTCTGAAACCGCTTAATCCTATATAGGGTCACGGTGAGC
>JAZEWT010000009.1:22332347-22344161 GCA_036362905.1 Mordacia mordax | reverse complement strand
AGACATAGGGCGCAAGGCAGGGTTATACCCACGATAGGACTCCAGTCCATCACCGGGCAGTGTGGGCAATTTAGTCTGCGAGCCAATTAACCTATGCGGCAGCATGTGTTTTGGACTGTGGGAGGAAACCGGAGTGCCCGGCGAAAACCCGCACGGACACAGGGAGAGAACTCGCAAACTCCACACAGAAAGGCACTCGAGCCGAGATTTGAACCCGGGACCTTCTTGCTGTGAGGAGGCGACAGCGCTACCCACTGGGCCACCGTGCCGCCCGCTTGCATGTTCAGTTCGGGTAAAACAACAATTCAACTCGCTGTGCTCGTTTTGGGCCGAGCCTTTTATCTTTCACCTCCTCGCTGTATCGGAATACCTGCGTGCGTACGAGGGCGCTGAGTCGCCAAGGTGGCAACACCGTTATATCCCTCGCCTGGCATGAGGGAAAGTGTGGGTTCATTCCCGGCCCTGATCATGCCTGTACAGTTGCAATTTGCGTGTGTTCTCCCGCAGTGGTCCGCGAGGATTTTTCCTCCGCTCTTCCACGTTTCATTTACACAAACACGTTTCGATTATCTGTCTGCTAATATAAATTCTCACATGTGGTAATCTGACAAACTTTTATGAGGTATCATGTGGCCAAGTCTTGTCTTAAAAAGATATCTAAATAGCTTAGGGGCTTTATTTGGTAAAAAATATATATTTACTTTTTCTCTTTAGCGAACGCTCAATTATCCATGGTAGGCCCTCTTAATAATAACAATAATTGCATTTCTAGAGCACTTCTCACCCTAGGATCTTTAGGGCTCTACATCAATAAATATTTGATATTCTGTATGAAAAAGCTTGCTCATTTTTACAGACACATGTATGTTTAGGCTGACCCTTTAATTGGTTTAATTTCACAGCGTTGTCTTCGCAGGAAACGCAGGAGCTCTCGTACGGAGACGCGACAGCGTTAGGGGAGGAGCCGGAGGACGGTGCCGCTGGTGCGGACGACAGAGTGGATGATGGATTAGAATGCGAACACAAGGAGGCTGCGATGACCACAGTGAGTGACGCCGAACAGAGCTCCGGCGCGACGGCAAACAAATGCGATGCGTCTCGCCTGGTGACGCTGCGCATCGCACAAGAGGAAAAGATGCCCGGAAACAACGTGAGGGCCTGCATGGAGGAGGAGGAAGAGGAGGAGGAGGAGGAGGAAGAGGAGGAGGAAGAGGAGGAGGAAGAGGAGGAGGAAGAGGAGGCCGAGCAGGACCTCGCGCCGCCCGTGCAGCCGCAAAAACCCGAACAAGCTGTCGGCACCCGTGGGCATGTGGCAGACGGCAACATTGCCGACCAGGCAGAAGCTTCACTGCCGCACAACAGCACCGTTGCGCTGTGTTCCATAGCCGGCGGCCTGGGCCTGGGCGTTGCTCCCACTCTGCCACTGCAGGCCTGGCCCAGCCAGTGCCTCGGGATCGGTAGGGAGCGAGTCGGCGCTGCAGCGTGCGCTGGTTACCTGGCAGACGCGGATGTCCACGGAGAGTTGGAAACTTTCGTGACGCACGGTACCAGCTCGCTGCAGCTGAGGATTGTGAAAACGCTCGATAAGATGTGCATTGGCTTCATGGAGAACGTAGTGGCACCGAGATCAAAACGGCTTTGCTTGGTCTCACCTCCGCTTACGTCTCAATCTAACGAGATGCTCGATGAGAATTTCAACGTACCGCCCCTCCCGGGCTCTGAGCTTCATCGTGAAGAATCGGAAGATTTTTTGACGGTGGACAAAAATGGAGATGAGGAAGAAAAGCCCACATTGGCTTGGCACGAGCGAAACGCCCTGAGATTGGAAAAGATGTTGGATGTGGAGCCAAGCGAGTCGGGTGAAGAGCATTGGATCCAACGAGCAAGCACGGCCGCTAGCGGTATCACCCGATGGCTCGCGCTCACGACACAAACCGCCGGCGCAGCCGCCGCCGTGCTTGACGAAATGCAGGACTTGCCTGAAAATTCGAGCCGGCGTCGCTCTCCGCACGACGGCAACAAAACCCGAGCAGAGAATGAAGTGCTCTATGAGATTGTACGAAGGGGCGAAGAGATGCCGTCCCATATTGCTGAGGAAGAGCTTGAAAGTTACCAAGATTTCAAAACGCCTTTGCTGGTGTGCAGTTACTTGGCGGATAACTCTGTGGACCCTTGCTCCACAATCGGCGCCCTGTCACTAGAAGACTCGGAGGCGGAGCAGTGGCACGAGAGCTCCGAGTTTTTGTCCGGTTTTCACGACGCCGGCTCTGACGACGGCGTCCAGCTGTACTTCCCGGCCGCGATGGCCTCCAACTCGTCCTTCGACTTTACCGGATTCGCCGAGCTGGCCACGCCGACCGGCCCGGGCGAAGGGCAACGCGAAGAAACGACCGAGCCAAATCTTCTCGGGGATCCATTCAAGGACCCCGCGAATGGGGAAGCATCTGGCATGACGATCCTCTCCGCACCAGTGGTTGCGAGAACAGATGCATCCGCAGCACCGGAAGGTGCCGCCGCGGAGGTGAGTGCGGTGGCGAGTGTGTCGCTGTGACCGTGATGCGTTTGTGATGTCGCAGTGAGTGCGGTGTGAGTTTTGTAAGGATCTCAATGTCGGTGTGATGTGTGTACGATGTTGTTAGCGTGGTGTTCAGGGTGTCATTGGAGCAGTCACAACTATTTGTTGCGTCGTGCGTTGTGCTGCGCCGTGTCCTTAGCAGGTGTCTGAGGGACAAAGCACTGCCGGTGTCTCAGAGGAAGCTGCTGCCCCATCGAGTTTGCGTGGCGGTAAGTAAAACAATCTACATTGCTTTGATTCCCCAATAAATTATTTTCAAAATGCTTCGTCTGTTCCATTGCAGTATGTCGGCAACAGTCAGCATCAGCCATCAGTGGCTGAGCTAACCACGTGTTAAACTTTAAAAGTCACTAAAAGATAAAAACAGCCATCTTTCACCACAAAGTGGCAGCGATAGATGTTTATTATTACAGCAGAAAGCACCCAGCAAGCGTGCACGCTATGGATATGGGATTACGACACAACAAACGCTCGAATTGACCAACACAACAACACGTCAATGGGTCAAGGTGGTGTCGCCACAGTGTTTGTGCTCGGCTAGCAGGTCTCGATCTCGGGGTCGCCACGTACGTAGAACACCGCTTCATTGTCACTCCCCGCGTTGGCAAAGACAACCGCACAGCCATTAAGGCACATCATTGTGGCCGGTGACAAGCATCGTCATCACACGTGCTGCTGCCTAGGTTAATTGTCCCGCTGACTACATTGCTCCATGTGCCCTAAAATGTTGTAACTTAATTACCACTCCCCACACTCAACGGTTCTTTGCAGCTTAAATAACAACTGACTGATCAGGGTAGTCTCAAGATTGATTTGTAACCACTCACATTCTGTGCGCGACCTGGCCCAAGCAAGCAATTATCGTGCGGAAGCCTCCACGTGTGAAATATCAACTGCTGGTGGTGGTGATTCATGGCGCTGGGTGATGGCGATGGCGAGGTCAGAGATTAAGGGCGGTGAGGGCTGAGCAAGTGGGCTGTTATTTGTTGGCTTGTGCTGGGCGCGCACGTCTCGTAAATCATCGGGCTCCGTCTGTGCCAGTGCTCGCTCGTATGTTCATTATCGATCGTTTTGTATTTTTCCAAAGACGAGGTCAGTGTCGTCACCGCTGCCATCGCTGAGAGCATCGCGTCCGACGGGGAAGCGGAGGAGGAGGAGGTCGTCACCATGCCAGCAGGTGGGTTTTAAAGCGACAGCGCTGCGTTAGTGCCTCTCAATGTTGATTGATTAATGTTTGTTATTTTCAAGCTCACGCCTCCTAGATGTGTTTCGTTTGCTTGTTTAGCTTCAGCGCTGTGAGTGTGAAGCCTGGTTCCTGGGAAGCCAGCAGTGTGATCATGCATGGACACGTAACTTATTGTTACAGGTGTGTTTGTACAGTCAACAAAAGAGATGAATACTGTAGTCCTGTAAATAACCATCAGGGATGCAGTATGCAGATAACCGGCACAAACTGAGTTAACGTCTATGAAACACGAGGAAAAATGAGAGAAAGGATACGGAGAGAATTTAGAATGTAATTAAGAAATACCTTTATAATGTGTGGGGCGTGGTGTTTGTTCAGTGTTGAAGGTATTTGTTGGAAGAGCCGAGCGACTTGAAGGTATGAGGAAAACAAAGAGCGGTGGGGGGTAGGCAGCCATGTGGGCAACCGGTGGCAACCCGCCAGATTCTGCGTCCTGTGCATTATGATTGTATCGGTCAATTAATGAGCAGGCATTTTTCTTATGGGAGGAAACTGGAGAATGTCAAGAAAGTCTATGCAGAATAAGACGACACAAACTTCACACAGAAAGGCGCTATCCCAGGCGGGAATATAACTTTACTCTCGGGAGCTACTGTCACCACTGCATAGACACCCTGTGCACACGAAGGTACAGAAATGGTAGTAGCACCGATTTATGACACAATGAAGTCGATTACTCCCTGCACTCCCGATACTTGCACACACGTTGTATGCAATCGGCTTGAGTGACCCCTGCAGCCACCGGGGGCACCACATCTCACTGGCAGCAAGAAAAAACAATTCCTCAACTGTAACGATTCAACGCTCATGCTGCCAGAGCTGAATTCTTAAAACCACACGGTTATTGGCTTTGCCCCCATGACGTCCGTCGCGGCCGTTGACAGAATCGCACGATTCATCCGGCGTCTCCTCCTTTGCGGCTGTCTTCCTCTCCGCGGCAGCAGAGTCCCCAGGCTCCGAGTCGGTGCTGCCTGCTGCTCCCCTGGCCTGCGCTGCTGTCGGCGGCGGAGTGGAAGATGTTTCGCTACGCGGTTGCCATGCAAAATCCTCCACAGTGGAGACAGGTGGGAGGTGGGCCCTGGCCGAGGCGGTCATCCTGGCATTAATGGGCACGCCGACCATTGCAGTCTCCTCCGACAGCGATGACGAGGAGGATGCCTCCCGTTTGTAAAATAACAGCTTAAAAAAAAAATAAGTTCAGTTTTGTTTCTGCAATGGGACACCAACTATAAACAGCTCTACCACTAAATCCCCCTGGCTAACATTCAGGTATTTGGTTAAATCTACAACAAGATGCAGTCCTTTCTCTGGAATGTGGTCCAGGCGTGGTGTGGCCAGGATCAGGGTTTATGATGCTGGACTCTTATACAGGGCAAGTTTCCTAAACGGCTACTGAGCACATTCAGGGCACAACTGTGGTGCATATTAGACTGGTGCGATTGACATGTGTGGGTGGGTCTGTGCAGACAAACCTACCCACCCACCTGGTCACCATCAATGACATCCACCCACTCGTAACTTCAATCTGTGCCCCAAATACCTGTGATAAACCCCACCCAGCCATGACTCACCCGCCTGTGAGAGCCCAACAAATACCTGGGCATTTCCCCACCGAACTTTGTTTTTGTTAAGTTTAAACAGAGCGGCAAGACAGTGGCCATGAGAGACGTCTCACCATAACCCACGTCGCTGCTCGATTCCCCACCCGCTAGTCTCTCGCCAGCGTGTAACAGCCCTTTGGCCAACCTGTCTGTGTGAGGCCCTCGTGACTAGCCCTGGTGATCCCAGCCACACCACTCCTCACCCTCATCCCCTCCCCCCCCCATAGGCCAAAGTACTAACCATTGTCTGGTCATCTTCAGCAGCGGTCAGTCTATTGCTGGATGAAGACCTCCATAAGCTACAACTGTCACTCATTATTCTGTAAGGCGACCATACATTGCACATGGAAAGATATCATCATTCCATTCCCCAATGGGATGTTCATTTGGACGCTTTCCGTTCCTGAGCTTCTCCTCTGATATTACGCCTGACCGTTGTTCTTCCCTTCTGGCGGTGGGTCCTGCATAGGCTCAATTTTCTTAACGTGCTGCGTTGTCCTTAACAGCAACTCAAGGCCCACTGGGGTCTCCACAGACCACTAGGTCTTTCTCTCAGCCCACTGGTGAGTCGCAATCCACCAATTGAGAATAGCGTCTTACGGCAGGTTTCCAAAATATTTACAACTGATGGGACAAGATGCACCGGTCATGGTTGGGTGGCACCTTATGGAGTAGGGCCTGTGAGTAAATGCTGGATGGTGCTTACCATCGTGGCCCCGTGTTTGTGCTGCACCCAGGGGCATCTGGGTGAGAATAGCGAGGAGTTTGGTTTACGCCAACACGTGGAAACTGATAAAACTCGTGTTGGGGAGTGTTAAAAATTCATAGTTTTCAGGAATTTATTCAACATTTTCTGGAACAGGCACCGTTCCTCTAACTTGTTGAAACATTTCCAACTTGCCGTTGGCAGCTTGCCCAAATATTTGATTTCGTTATCACACTGGTGAAAATTTGTGAACCCTTAAGAAGTTTATGTTTTTGCCTAAATTTGACCTAAAACAGCATCAGATCCTCATCAAAGTCCTACTAATAGAGAACCTGATTTTAAAAAGAGGATATGAAAAATATACTTATTAATTTAGTAACAAAAATAATCCAACATTCAATTTCCTTGTTGTAAAAAGTATGAAAACCTCTAGGTTAATCAGCTCAATTAAGACGGCAATTAGGTGTTTGAATGGGATGACAGAGTAAGTTTGGGTGGCCCTTCCCTCTATCATGAGAAAATAATGGCGTCTGCTAAATAATCCATAACAATGAACATTGAAATTGTGCCAGAACCTGAAGTCAAGCAGTTCATGACAGAAATCCCTCTTTAAGTTGAAGCAGTCCTGTAAGGGGAAACAGGCCAATATTCCATGACACTGATAGTTTAAGAAACATTTGGTTGATGTTATTGCTGCTCAATGGGGTGCCAGCAGGTACTATATTTAATGGTTCGCATGCTTTTTCCAACAAAGAAATGGAATGTTGGATCGTTTTGATCAATCGAGAAATGATTGGCAGATTTTTTTGTGCACTGTTTAATCAGGTTTTCTGATGAAGAGCTGATCACATTTTAGGTCAAATGTAGGCAGAAGTGGAACATTTGAAATGGTTTCACAACAAGTTTTCTCACCGCTGTATTTGTTGTGGTGTTCGTATTTTTCCCCGTGTTTAAGAAAACACAATAAAGTTTGCAATTCAAGGATGTGGGTGGTGTGATAACTCGTAACGTGCCGTCGCCGCACGGTATTCACTCTCTCGAAAACAACGACGACGACGAGGAGGAACCACAAACGAGATGGGAGAGGCAGCAAGCCAGGTGGCAATGGCCAGGTAGCAAGTTTGCGCAAATCTTCCTCCAAAGCTCGACGAGCTTCTTTATAATATGAAGGCTTTATCGGTCACCTTATTGTTTACATGTGGGAGGAGACCGCCTGGACAACGTTCACGCACGTGAAGGGGGAACTCGTCCTCAGAGATGAAGACTAATCCACATCTGCTGCACCGCACGGCATTCTGCCCGGTGAGATTATGGGAGGGCGGCACGGTGGCCCAGTGGTTAGCGCTGACGCCTCACAGCAAGAAGGTCCCGGGTTCGAATCTCTCGGCTCGGGTGCCTTTCTGTGTGGAGTTTGCATGCTCTCCCCGTGTCCGCGTGGGTTTTCGCCGGGTACTCCGGTTTCCTCCCACAGTCCAAAAGCATGCTCCTGGATAGGTTGATTGGCTCGCAGACTAAAATTGTCCCGCAATGCCCGGCGATGGACTGGCGTCCCGTCGTCGGGTGTATCCCTGCCTTGCGCCCTGTGTTTCCGGGATAGGCTCCGGCTCACCGTGACCCTATATAGGATTAAGCGGTTTCAGATAATGAGATGAGATTATGGGAACGTAAATGTCTCAAGGTGGGGCAGCGCCGGTGATGATTGAGCGAGCCACTAATCCTCCATGCCTCCAGTGCTGGAGTACAAACGTGTGTGCCACCACTGCGGGGCAGTGGGTTCAATGCACTGACATCTCAATGTTTTAAAAGTAAGTGGATTCATCTACAATCCCGTGGGTGAAATTGGACGTTCATCGCAACGCAGGACGCTATTGAAATAAGTAACGAGACGTGGACTAATTGAGTTGAAAACGATTGTTATGATTATGACACGCTCACCCATTTACTTTGTATAATCACCCCCTTTGATTATGTGCGATGTTGCTTTGGTCAGTTCGTATGTTTTCTTGTGTCGCAGGAATACCGCATCTAGAGCTTGCAAGCTCACTGGGCACTTTCGGCTGTAACAATAAGCATCTATCCATGGTACATCTTGAGAAGGTGGGTACAGATGTGCCGTGCAATTTCAAAGGCAGCACTGTTCCTCACTTGCGCCTAATGGCAGACCTGGCAGGCCAGGAAATTATTGGTGACCTGACGCGTGCCTTGTGCATATAAGGGGGGGGCTTGGGGCTCTTGTTGGTGTGGTCGTGACTCCTCGTATCCATCAGCCGCAACTCAACAGTCGTGAGGTGACGCGCGCGCCTCTCGCCGTAACACCTGCTGCGGTGAAGCACAGACTGAGACGTGTTCATTCCACCGGTTAATGCAAGGTGCTGTCATTAACTGTAAAAAAAAAAGAAACTGGGACGCAGCCGTAGACAACATTGACGTACAGCGGAACAGCCGCATTGTCATTGAATGTGACGCGGCAGAGTGGTGCAGTGGTAAGGTCTGCAAACAAGCGCGTCTCCAGACGCTGCAGAGAGCGGTGTGATGTGGGTGGCATAGAGAAATGTTTACAGAATAGCAGCAAAGTCCTGCCTGACACGGTTTAATTCCTACCTTGGGGGCCTTTCTGTGCAGAGTTTGTGTTCTCCCTTGTTTAACGTGGCTTTGCTCCGAGTTCTGCGTCTCCTCCAACATCTAAAAAAGCACGTTAATTTCTAGGCAGATTACACGATATATGGGACAGTGGCTGGCGTGTTGGCACCGGCTTACTGCACACCACGTGGCTTGACGTCCTCCCTCCCTGCCTCACACCAATGAGTTGTCTTTTCCAGTGAATGCCTTCAACATTTAATAATGTCACGTGTATTCAAATATTAAGAGACGTATTTTCATTTTGAGATCAATGCTTTTGGTGAAGGGGGTGGGTTGTTAATTGTGCTTCACTGATGGCATTATTCGAGGAAGGGGACCCAATCATTGCATTGTAAAAGCTGTACCCTCTGGCGTAAGTCATTGAGTGTGGACAGGCTGCATGCAGATTGCAACAGGGACTCTGCTCTGTGTGTCCTCATGGGTTCGGTTTAACAGTGTTTTTGTCTGTGAGCAGATTCACTTTCCCGACCAATATCGTCCAGCAACGTTTGTTTCAGGATAACTCTGGACTGGTTTGACAACCGAGGTCTCGTTGGCATGGCCTGGCCAGTGGCAGTGAGCATTATGGTCACAAAGCTCTCTGGTTTGACCAGGATCGGCCTATTTTTTGAAGAGGAAGCTGTCCTGTGAAGGTGACGTTTTCCCTGGAGCAAATAGTTATGAAAAGTCCGGGTGTTTGTGAGTTACGCACACAGACCCCTCTCTCATTCTGTTTACTCTCAGCACGACATTCTCCCCGGTTGTTTGAGCCTCCGAAGTCGGAACACGAACTGAGCATTTTTTTATAATAATAGACTTCTATAACGATTTTCACCCGAGGGCCACAGAGCGCTGCACAGAGCTGTCGACCATGGCATGTCAGCAACAACGACTTGTGCTGATGAGTTGTTCGAAATTGAGAGTTGCTCTCGAGCTGCTCTTGTGGGATAGCCTCGTCGCACCACCACCCGTGTTACTCGTTGTGGTTGCCCAATCTACTGTCCAGGCTCATTCCTGCTTAGCTTCTGAGATCCTCTCGACATGCGGTGCATTTCGCGATACATTTTCACATTTCCAGGCTACATAGATGCAATGAATGACTCCGTCACGGTGTAAGTAAAGCGATGATGTAAGAAAATGATCCTGAGCCTCCTCGTCTTCAAAAAGAGGAGCGAATCAGCTCATGTGTAAGAGAAGGGAGTTCTCGAGCTTGTGTGCAGTTCACGAGACGTGACAACGAGAGACCGTTGACGCACGAGCAAAGATTGATGCGCTTATCGAAGATTTTCGAGCGTAATCGGCGATGGACCGGCGTCCCGTCGTCGGGTGTATTCCTGCCTTACGCCCTATGTTTCCGGGATAGGCTCCGGCTTCACCGTGACCCTATATAGGATTAAGCGGTTTCAGATAATGAGATGAGATGAGAATTTGTACGATTGTTTTGGACTTGGAAACGAGACGTGTCCGATTTCCTTGCAATGAAATGTGACAACTTGCCAAATGCGTTTCAGCAATAAGCTGATGGAATTATAATGGGGGTGACGCGCATTGGTGTGAGCGCATCGGTTGTGAAAGTACGGGTTCCGTTCTGAGCACATGCCACTTGCACCTGGACTCCACTTCGTATCTCAACCAACACTGGAACCAACAACCCCATCTCGCAGTCACCAGTACCAGCCACCCATGTCTCCCCCACCTTTCTGGCGTCAACTGGTCAAGGTGCTGTTAGCGAGCGCCTATGAGGGCCAGCGCGGGGCAAGAATGGATGGGTGGCAAGAACCACGCCTGGGTTCTTTGTCTCCCTGGTGGCGATTGTTTACACGCCGCATCAGGTAAATATTTGAGGCTGAGTCAATCTAGCGGAGGCCCAGAAAATCGTCACTGGTGTTGGACGGGAGCGGGATTCGAACTTTAGTCCGGTTTCGTATCACAGGGCGCTAACGGCTACACCAATGCTCTGAGCAACACCACGCATCCAGACACACGTCCCATTCACACCATCATTAGCACCGCACTCTCTCTGTACCGCACACTCCTTCATAGCTCTCTCAAGCACCGCCTCGACACCACCCTACCACACAGACACCTCCCTTCACCACGCCTCTACCACACACCACTACCTTCACCACGCCACTCTACCACACACACCACTACCTTCACCACGCCACTCTACCACACACCACTACCTTCACCACACCACTACCACACTGACCACTCTCCTGCCTGCCATATCACTTACGCTCCGCCTCCCTCACTAGCCCCGCCCTGCGACCCGCCCTCCTCGCTAGCCACGCCTCCAACCCGCGCCACGCAACCCGCGCCTGCAACCCGCGCCTCCAACCCGCGCCTCGCAACCCGCGCCTCGCAACCCGCGCCTCCAACCCGCGCCTCCAACCCGCGCCCGCAACCCTCGCCCGCAACCCTCGCCCGCAACCCTCGCCCGCAACCCGCGCCCGCAACCCGCGCCCGCAACCCGCGCCCGCAACCCGCCAGTCCAGTTCTCCGGGGAGCGGTGCCAGGCGTGGCGGTGCCAGCGCCACCACGAGGAGATTCTACAGCATGGTCCACAAGTCTTGTGACCCTCGGGTGAAAAGCGCTTTATAAATGTCATTATTATTATCATTGTTACCCACACATTCATTGACCACTCACATTTTGTTGTTGTTGTAAAACTCCGCTCGCTTCTGTCGTAAGTAACCCGTATTTATTTCGATGCGAGTTCGCGTCCTGGTGAGGGCACGGCTCGTACGCGAGTCTGTGGACTCTGAAAGATCTCACAGCAGGAAAACCAAATGATGATACAATGGGCGTCACAAGACATCTGGACCACCCTGTCGTCTCAGTGATCCAGACGCTCTGATCTCCCAAACGATGCTCCCACCTTCCCCCTCTCGCCCCCCCCCCCTCTTAAAAGGACTTAGGGGGGGTAGGGGTGTCCTGGGGAAGGTCTCATCTCATTATCTGAAACCTCATCTCATCTCATTATCTGAAACCGCTTAATCCTATATAGGGTCACGGGGAGCCGGAGCCTATCCCGGAAACACAGGGCGTAAGGCAGGAATACACC
>JAZEWT010000009.1:22225304-22257991 GCA_036362905.1 Mordacia mordax | reverse complement strand
CCTGCCTTACGCCCTGTGTTTCCGGGATAGGCTCCGGCTCACCGTGACCCTATATAGGATTAAGCGGTTTCAGATAATGAGATGAGATGAGATTCTTGCAGACTCACTGCTCAGCTAATTGGTGCACCCAGTTTTTTTTTATGATGTAGGTTTTCACGGCTCGATGCATGATTGCTTCGAAAAGCTGCTCTCTCGGGACAGCCGCGTCGATCGCTCCCTCTCTCCACCTCGCGACGTTTCTCCTCGCACGTTAGAGGCATCCTCAGGCATAGTGCGCATGAGAGAGTAGCTTTTTGAAGCGATCATCCAATTGTTTTTGTTCCTGGGTGAGTTGAGGCTGAGGGGATTTAATAATAATTCCTTTCTCATCTCATTGTCTGAACCGCTTAATCCTGTACAGGGCCACGGTGAGCCGAAGCCTATCCCGGCAGACACAGGGCGTAAGGCCTGTGTCTCAGTTTGGATTTCATCGTTTTGTGATTAAGCTGGGTTCTCACATGCAGCGAGCCAATGACATCAGCGTGGTCAACAATAACTGCACCCAAAAACTCATGAGCTCTCAGTTTTCTGCTTATTTTATTTGACTTCTGATGATGAATATATTTTTTAAAGGGAACATTGTGTGCCTCTTTCTGTAGATTTATGGAAGGGACTTGAGAAATTGCTCTAATATCACCTTCTGAGATCATTTCCTGCCCTAAGGTGGTTTATTGTTTGCTTGGAGAGTACATAATCATAATCTCTTTGCGGACATGATACCATTAACATTCCATGAAAAATAATTTGGAAAAATACAACTTGAAACATTTATTAAGCCAGGTTAATTATTTCAACAACTCATGTCCTTCCCAGTCACATGCTGCAGTAGTGTGTTGTGTGTGTGTGTGTTTTTTTATATGTATTATGTTTGTGTTGTGCAGAATAATAATCCTTCAGCGGAAGCTGATGACCAGGAACCAAGAAGAAAGGACCACATCTCTCACTTCATCCTTCGTCTCGCCTACTGTCAATCGTAAGAACAGTGGCCACGTGTCTATGCTGCCTCCTTGAGGATACATGTGGCCCCTGTTTATGATGTTCGACGTGCAGTCGTAATCTCTCATCATTCATGTTTTATTGCTTAGATTCACAGCTGTTGCCTCCAATTGCCTGTGTTCAGAGTTGTCACTCCATTGTTAGGTTGCCGTTTGTAAATTCATTCCGGCGTTGTAAACTTTATAATGGTCGTATTGTCGTTGCTACCCATTATATGGAGTGATCCATTATACTTATACCCAGTTTATATAATAGGGATACACTATTTTGGCAGCAATATTTTCTTTCATTTAGAGGCCCTACATGTCTCCTGCCAGTCTTAACACACTTGTTAAATATTTTAACATTCTCATAGCACAGGTCAACATAACCAGTCTGATTTGTTTATAAAAATATTATGGAAAAGCTAAAGTCATTGGTATCTTAGCATAACTCTCCGTGTATCACCCTCTATTTACCCTACATCACGGCAGTGTGTGCGTATTCTGGCTTTCTATTAATACTTATACAATTTTAAACGTGCCGTGCAAATTATACGCCTGTTACTGGACAAGGGGGGCCAGTCAGTCAAGCGATCAACTGGTGCCAACATTTTCCAGACACTGCTTTACATTATGATGTTATCGGCCACTTAACCAGCGAGCGATATTTAGTTGTTGAAGGAAACTGGAGAGCCCGGGCGAAATCCACGCAGACTAGGGGGAGAACGGTTACACTTTACACAGAAAGGCACCCGAGGCTGGTCTCAAACGGCCTAGGGCAGGACGTTTTTGTGACGCACAGGTGTTGCTGCCACTCTGTTTGCAGGCAACCGTTTCACATTTGTCATATTTCTACTGGTGATCCACTGAGCTATATTTAATGATGAATTCTGGGCTTTGAGTCCAGCTGAACAATGTGCACAGCTCGTAAACGCTCACTGACAGCCTGTACAATGAAAGCATAAAGCGATGCTCAGACATATTAGAGTTACATTGTTAGTATGTATACGCATTTGCATAGGCATGGGAATTTGTTTGGAGAGAATACTAGACGTACAGTAATATTCACTGCGGATGAAAGTGCGTTAATGTAATTACTATATTCCGTAATGAAATTACAGCTCATTACAAAATTAATCAAAGCTTTGCACTAGCTACTTAACACGCAGGCAGCACACATCCTGGCCACACACTCAGCTTTTCGAAGCAATCATCACTGCATTTCAATGTAATTTGATTTTAATGCCGTGTTCAATATTCACACTGCCTACATCTGAATATTGACGATGTTTATCCTTTCATGCAGATGTTAATATAACGGACCCCTTTGCGTTGCGCGCGATGGGAAGTGCATTGTTTCATGTTGCGCTGCTCAAATGAGCTCACGAATTGTCGAAGGGCCTACACTTGCATGTGTACAATATCTTTCTTGCTCCCATTCACCCAATTTCAATTTTGCTGTTGGCATCGTGTCATGAGATTAAAAAATAAAATGTGTTTGGCACTCATAGTGACCAGCGTACCGCAGCTGCAGAGCCACCCCAGAGGATGACATTACAGAACTGCTACGAAAACGTATGCTTCAGTATGCCTCATGCATAGTCGAGGCACATTGTTTATCCAGTAAAACGTGGATTTTTATTACATATCATTAATTGTATATTAATGTATATTAGTGTGGCCACATTTCAACGTGCCGTACATAATAGTACGACATTGGAATCCTGCAGATATGGGACACTCATTCTTGTATTTTTTAGAGAAACACAACCGGTTTAAATGGCCATTATCCAGATTTACCTGGGTTGGCTGGTTGACTCAAATCCCATTCCTCCTCCTATCTCGATCTTGGGCACCCTGAGCAGGCGTGAGAACTACTCTTTTTATATCATCCATCACAACCTCCACATCTTTTTGGGTCTCTCTCTCTCTCTCTCTGGGTCTCGGTCTCTCACCTCCATCACAGTGCCATACATCTTGTACCCCAATTGTCCTCCGCCTTCCACGTCACTGATTGTGTCTGCAGTAATCCTTTCTCTCAACTCTACACTGGTCTTCCTGTCACGCAGTGATACTGTTCATTCACCTGACCAGTCTTGTCGCTCTTATTAACGTTTATTCTGGCTCCACTTGCACTGGCCTTGGCTCACTCCCAAGCTAAAGATTCTTTTAAAAGACAGTAAAGAGAGACCTGAGGTTTGACCTGAACAAGGGCTAAGCAGTAGGCAGCACAGCTTACAAGACGTTGTTACATATCCGTCACACCGAACGCTTTAGTTCTTGGCTGCAGAAATCTAAATTGAGTGAAAGCTGTAATAAAATATGAAGGCATTTTTGTTTAGTCATTGATGACTGAGCTATGAGCATTGTCACAAACTAAACTTGGGAACCCAGTTCAATAATGTGCAGCTGTCTGGATTCAAACTTTGGATATAATCATTTCTGGCAGCCCCATAGAATCAAGGGAACGTGGGGGGGAGGAAGTTATAAATGTTGGTAAAATATTGAATATCAGTGTCAATTAAGCGATGGATGTCTTAGCTTGTATATAGACACTGAGAGATAGAGAATAATGCCTGATAGAGAACAGCAGATGCTATTACTCATTCTGTAGCGCGATTAGCATTTGTTAAGTGATGTAGGTTTTCACGGCTCGATGCATGATGATTGCTTCGAAAAGCTGCTCTCTCGGGACAGCCGCGTCGATGGCTCTCTCTCCTCTCCTCGCGACGTTTTGCCTCACGTTGGAGGCATCCTCAGGAGGCATCCTCAGGAGGCATCCTCAGGAGGCATCCTCAGGAGGCATCCTCAGGAGGCATCCTCAGGATGCCTCCAACGTGTGAGGCGAAACGTCGCGAGGAGAGGAGAGAGAGCCATCGACGCGGCTGTCCCGAGAGAGCAGCTTTTCGAAGCAATCATCATTTGTTAAGTGTTTGTCAAACAAGCTCATGGTACAGGGCCTGTGTCTGGCTCAGTAGTCTGACGTAGTATTTCGCATCCGAATCGCGCGGGCACGTGGAACATTCGGCGTGATCACGTGAGCGTGAGCGTTCGACATCGTCGCGTGTTTTGTGTTCCAGTGAGGACTTGCGGCGTTGGTTCATCCAGCAGGAGATGGACCTGTTTCGGTTCCGCTTCCTGCAGCAGATGTCCGACTCGGTCAGCTTGTTCCTCGAGCAAAACAACCTCACGTATGAATCGGTGAGCGGCACCAATGTGAGACGATCGTCCGGTTAGGTTGACAATTATAAGCATCGTGATGTAACTCTCTCTCCCAGATGTTGTGCTGCGGTGGAGAAACGCAACAGGGAACGAGGCTAGCGGAGGTGTTGGGGATGAAACGATTTGACTATGGGGATTGTAGGACACGGTAAATAAGGTGGCACGCTCATATCCACACCATTCATTTACGGCTAATAAGCAGGAGACCGAGAAAAGACCTTGGCCATCGGGTGTTGATTCTGCAATTGCTGCTGTAATTCACATAAAGGAGACAGATTTATTCGTAATTTCCTAATTAAATTAAAGTTAAGTGCCTCCCTCGCCACTATCAGCAGCTGTGCACTTGGGAACTCTCCTTCAGTAGGTTTCTAAATAAAGCCGTGACTGGGTGAAGACAGGAACAAATGAAAGAAGACTCTGCTGTGAAATGATCAGCTGTGATGATGTCTTGATGTACGGATGTAGTTTTTCACAGCCCGATTTATGAGAATTCCTTCCCAGAACCGTTCTCTCCTGAGAGCTTTGTCACACGCTGCCTCCCTCTCAGCTCGCCTGAGAATGCCTGCAGTGTGGGAGGCGAAACATCGCGAAGGAGATTTCGGGAGTGCTCGACACTGCTGTCCCGAAAGATCAGCTTTGGAAAACATTTCTCTGATGTTTGTTATTACGGCTGAAAACGTCCAGTTTGCTTGCAAGCTCCATTATGCAAGATTGCTGTTATGCAAGAAACGTGACAACGACCCAACGCAAACTCTGGAGCCGACATTGCTCACATGACGTGCATTTGGAGAATTTCTAGACAGGCGTGAGAGATCTTAGATGCCAGTGGTGTACATTTGTTATGCGTTTACATTTTAAACCACCCTCTCGTGGCGGAGTGGCATGTGTGTTCAACCAGTGAATCTCAGAGCCACGTTGTCAGGAGTCCAAGCACTCCTGGTCTCCTTTGGTGAGCAGGTCTGGGGGTTGATTCCAGACATCTAATGATACAGAGACCTTCTGAATAAAGGAGGTTGGTCTCGGGAAGGGAATCCAACCATGATATTCTGCTCTGCGTCAGTATGCCCACCATTGGGGGGGGGGGCATCTGGCCAAGCCTGGATCAACCTGAATATCGGCCATTTAAATAGACAAAAACAACATTTTATTTTAAGTCTTATCACTCCAAAATGTTTTCTATGAATTTTGTATTGTAAAGTACGTTTTGATGAAAGATGCACTGTAGGATAAATCGGACAACTTGGCGATGACTAGGAACGAGTGATATCCGAATGGTTTCTGAAACCTCAATCTTAAATCCGCATTCACCAGCGTGGTTAAGTGTGATCAAACAACCCCCATAATTCACACCGCGCGCCCTCATTCACTGGAGGATTTAAAAACTGATCAAGAGAATTAATTGCGTAAAAGTAAAGGAAACTTTTAGTGGATTATGGACCCCAGATGGTACTGACAAAAGATGATTTGAGCGTACAATTATGGCACTTTTAAAAATTGTGCTATTGCAAGTTATTTAATGACAACTTGACAACAATGCTTATAGATAAAGAAATGCTTTTGTTTTGTCTTTGTATCTCATCCAGGTGTCTAAGGATGAGAAAAAAGAACACGAATCTAAGCTGGCTGCGTCCGGCTATGGGATGAGCATTCTTAAAGTCAATGAGTGCACCATCTACAAGGTGCAGTATGTCCTTACCAGTTTAAGTTCTTTAACTCTGACAGAAAGAGGACAATGTTATTTGGAACATCCGAGGCATATTATCTAGAGGTAGCATAAACTAGTTCTTATAAGGACTAGCTTGGGAAAGCTTCAAGCACTGAGCTTGTAAAATGGTTAATATTTTCATGTTGAGCTATGATTGCAGACTGGCAATTATTAGTGTGATATTTTTTTGCATGTCCGTGTATCTGAAATGCCTTGATATCTCAAACTGCCTTACATCTCGTCTCAACAATATAAAGGGTTGCCCCACTGGTGGCTGCCCCTTTGCGGTGCATGGTGACAACACCATCCTGCAAGTGGCCAAGAGTATCAGAAATTTGTAAAGGAAACGAGTAAAAAGAATTGAACATGCTGTAGTTGAGATTAAAATGTTCTCCAGACGCGGGTTCTTCAATATGGGTATTGGAATCAACGAGTGACGTTCACGGGAGCTAATACAATAGTGGTATCAGTAGGTGAGTCGTAGGGAGGTAATCGAATGCCATTGAGTGAGTGACTGGGCATCAGCATGGCACAGCGGTAGTATTCACATCTCACAGAAAGACGATCCTGCCTAAGGAGGTTCGATTCGCTCAGGTGCCTTTTCTCTGTTTAAATGTGTGTTCTCCTGTAAATCATGGGTTTCCTCTGGGTACTCCGGTTTCATTTGATAACTAAAAACACGTGAATTGGCCGATAATATTTACAGTAGGACGTAGTGTTCAGCATATTTTGGCATGGGCTGACGGCGTGGCTTCCTTCCCCCTGCCTATCTGTGGTTTCCTTGCGTCTCTGAGTCGTTTAGAACGAATGCCGTTGACACTGAACGTATATTCCGTGTGTTGTCAATTGCAGCATCAAAATTGCATGTGATCGGCGAGTGCCGGATCATCGGTGAAGCCAACCGCTTCACGTTGAACTGTGACGCTAGCGAGAGACGCGCGCCTCTGCGCGCAGGTGCCGTTCACAGACGCGCTCGAGCTCGTGCGGAACCGGAAGGTGTACGTCTGGCGCGGGATCGCCTACGTCCCTCACAGGGACTTGGTCACCATCGTCCTCAACGACTTCCGCCAGAACCTGTCGCGGGCGCTGACCGTGAGTTGCACAGAACCAGCGCCACGTGCACCTCGACCGCTGGCGGGCCGGTGTCAGTTGTCACCGTTTAAATATGTTGTTGGTGTTCTATCAGCTTGTGGTTTTTTTAGTCCACAGGATCGTTTTTGTACTTTATAGTCATTCTCATTCCCTAGTTAACGAGATCAAGCAAACATTCAATCCACCATTGGTTGTTAAATATTGGTGTGAAAGGCGCGCTGATTCTTCATCACAGAACTTGTCAGTTTTAGCCAACGAGTGAGGATGTTCCTTGTAAAAAGTATATCTTTACAACCATACACAATGCTTGGTGTCATCACGCTTGGCAGTCCCCAGTATCATTATTAGACTCTCTGTTCATCGTCATTAGTTAGTCACATTACCCTGCATGATGATTGTCATACACTCATAGTTATCACCTGCATTGAAAAAAAAAACTTCGATTGATTATTTGAATCATTAATGGCATAAAAATTAATAGTGACCTTTATCGCTGCAAATAAGTCGCCTGGGGATAAATCAACTTATAAATGCGTTAAACTGGTAGTCCTGTAACTAATGTTTACTGTTTGATTGTACAAGTGTGTGTTTGGAAAATACACAACGTTTATATTCTACGTTGGACCAAAGGAAATTTGTTTGTGCAAATTTGGAAGTATACCTAGTACCAAGAGCAGACTAGTGTAAATGTTAATATGACTTGATTTCAAAAGTAGGGCCGATCAGATGTGCTTACCATGCTTGTGGGGATGCCAGTTGTAATGTGTTACATTAATCGAAAATTGCAATCTTAAAATCCGAATTGAATAAAATTTCCATCCAAATTGTATTGCTTGTAGACTGTACAAATTACATTTCGCCACAGCAGTTTATATGTTTTCACGCACAAAGGTGATACAGTTTATAAGTGCTTATTCCCAGTGTTTTTCCCAGTTGCTTATTATTTATATCACACTGCTTCATTCTAAGGGAAACTAGATCACACGATCTATGGGTCTGGTGCTAAGGTCATCAGAGTGAAGACAGACTGGATGCTTTGTTCTATTAAGTAACAAGATGTTGCAGTTTCCCATTGCGATGTAAGCACAGACACAATGCTTGAGACATTGGTCCATGTCTTTTTTCGCAATTTGTAAGAGAAATGTGTAAGAGAAATTACTCAAGGCTACACATTTCCCTCTAGAGGGACAACAGGCAGAGATGTAGGATTTTTTTTGTCAAGGGCGTTTTGCTAATGCTGTGCATTTGAAGATGCCATGATCTTTAATGTAGTGGTCAAATGGTACAATGTGTATCACTCAGCTGTGTAGTCCATTAGACACGTCTAATGTAATACACCGGCAGTGCGCATATGCTGGGATCAAAGCTTTCTTTTCTTTGTGATTAAGCCTTGGTCTCGGTTATAGCAGGTTGATGGTTTATCCTGTAATTCATCACTACATGTCATCATGTCAAATGTGTAGCTTGTCATCTGATGCCATTTGCAGGCTATAAAACATTTCGGTTTGATTACCGTGCCACCGATTGTCTTTTGTGAGAAGAATACAAGATTTTTGCACGAAACATTGTTAAATAAGTCTATGGAATTGACTTGAAAGTAGTTCTTTGTTACTATATTGCAGTAGCTATTGCCTAACATGAGGTGAGATCACTACTCACTGTTGAGTTTTCTGACTGGAATTATAAGTGTTTTGGCACGGAGTTATTTGAAAAACAATTGGTAGAGACAAAAATTTACGGCAAAAATGCTTGTACATTTCTCTTCAAAACGAAAATATGAAACCTATGAATGTAAACTGCTATGCATCATAGTTGAAAATTGGGTGGCGCGTATCTAAGATTGAGACCGTGAGGTGTCTCATCAAATCTCATCTCATTGTCAGAAACCGCTTAGTCCGAAACAGGGTCACGGTGAAGCCGGAGCCTATCCCGGCAGACACAGGGCGTAAGGCAAGGATAAACCGACGATGGGACGCCAGTCCATCGCCGGGCACTGCGGGGCAATTTAGCCTGCGAGCCAATTAACCTATGTAGCAGCATGCTTTTTGGACTGTGAGTGGAAACCGGAGTGCCCGGCGAAAACCCACGCGGACACGGGGAGAGCATGCAAACTCCACACAGAAAGGCACCCGAGCCGAGAGATTCGAACCCGGGACCTTCTGGCTGTGAGGCGACAGCGCTAACCACTGGGCCACCACGCTGCCCACCGTGAGGTGTAACCCCTGAAATAAGGGATGGAAAGAGGTCTGGACCAGTTGAAGGCTGCACGTGACGCTGTCTGCTGCGCTGTGCCTCAGATAACTGCGCGACTCCTGCCCTCCATCCAGGAAGATGAACGATTGCAGCCTCTTCTTACCCATCTCAGGTAACCGGCACGCTCAGGTGTCTGCCACACAGGTGTATCACAAACTCGGGTGTCTTTTATACGGGTCATCTGTGACCTCTGGAGTCCTGGTTAATTCAGGCATAGCTTGTTCCGATATATACATAAAAAAAAAATAAAACAAATCTTAATGTTTCCATGATGACCAAATGGATCCAATTTATAGATTTTACGTTTCGTTTAACGGTACCGTTATAAATACAGGTTTAAACGTGGCAATGAAAATCACAAGAAAATTGTGAAATGCAAAAATCCATCTCTGCGTTTGATGCTGTACCGTAAAGTACTAAACCGACCGCCTGTCACATGATGCTTCTGCCCAGTGTTGGAGACTTGGGTGACAATGAGTGCAATTGTGTGTCTGCCTCCGTTCTTTCAAGGCCCTGCTGATACGCGTACTTCCCAGGTGGCTGACGCCCTCAGATATCTGCTAATACTTTCTGTGCACATGTTTTTTTAAACATATGGAGTGGGAAAAAATGTCAACACATAATTTAAGGTGGTTGCCAGAAATGCTCTGAGAACTGCTTTAATTGCTGATTTTATTGAGCATAAACCGTATATAAATATATAAACATGAAAAGCACAAGCAGTGAAAACATATTATTATTAAGTTGTTCTTCTGTATTGGCAAAATGTCTAAATGTACTGTCAATATTTGACCACAACTCGTACAGTTTAATTTTTTGTCTTCATCCAATGCACACAATTACTTTAAGTAATTATGATGAATGTATCGGCACTAGAAATTGTTTGTGCTTCAAAGAGTGGAGCTCTGGAAAAGACCGTGGTCATTAACATCCTGTTTGGACATGGCCCCTAGAAGAAAGAGAATTGTGATTTTCCATGGGGGGGATGGGGCTTGCACCGGTAACATCTCTGGTCGATAGCTCTGCAGCCTTCTGCGTTTGTCTTTTATATGGCTGCTGGAGTACATTTATGTGCAGGTGAGCTAGGTGACCGTGTCAGGAGTAGCAAAATGTATCGCTGTCATCCCTCCTTTGTATTTGTGAATTGAGGATGCGGGCACTGTGTGTTCGTTGGGTCTGTTGTGGGTGACCACAGTCTGAGCAGTGTGGATCCGGTATTCACGACTGCACGCACGATTGTACTCCTACAGACAAGAGTTCGTGCACCCTCGTGTGCCTTGAAACGATTATGATAGCGCTTGTGCTTTACGAATGGCGTGAGTACCCAATGCACTTATTTGCCAAAACTCTGCCTGTACGCATGTGTCCTCTGCAGCAAGTGCTATACAGGTCAGGACTACAGTGCACCAAAGCATTCTGGGCACATCTCTCTGGATCAGTTAGACTCTGTAAGTAAGGTATCGGTCACGTATGTAAATGCATGATGTACATGTGTATTAGTGATCATATTTCGTATTGCTCAATGCACAATGCAAGGGCAGTGGACTAGCCATTGTACAATGGCAGCGTACCTTTATCATCGTACCTTTATCATTGTTGGAGGCACAATATTACTTGCGATGTTGCGGTTTACATTGCAGGTAACCAGGTTGACCCGGGTTGGTCCGAATGGTGGGGTTATTGGAGCTAAACTTTACAGCCGCATGCTCTTCCTGATGTCAACCTCCTTTAGTTGTCAATGAAATCCATTTTTTGGGTCAGGTCACGTAAAAAGTTATAGATTATAAAATAGTGTCATTTAACCCTCCAACACCCGACACGGCCAATCAGCAAGGGGTTGTCACGTTGAACAGAAGACGCGCCAATTCCTTTACTATCTCAGCACACCGGTGTGTTGAAAAGTTGGAGGATCTTCCGATCGTTATTTCTCTAGACCACCTCCCAGACCTGTTCATCACGGGACAACCTCCATGTGGGAGCGAGACTCGAGGTGACATAGCTCGGGGGGTTCATTGGAGCCGGCAAACCCCTCCACGACAATACGGCCACAATCCCCGGGAGGGCAATTAATAATAATAATAATGACGATGCTATAGTGCCATAATACGGCGAGGCACTACAATGGCGCCGACGTAATCGATGACGGCGACGATGGTTGTTCCCGTTGTGCGTCCGGGGTGCAGCACGCCGCGCGCTCGTTCCCGCTCTGCATGCGCAAGCTGCACACGGCTCTGCGGGAGCACCACCACCTGCGGCATGGCGGGCGCATGCAGTACGGTCTCTTCCTCAAGGGCATCGGCCTCACCCTGCAGCAGTCGATTGAGTTCTGGAGGACGGAGTTCGCGCTGGGCGTGGGCGCCGACAAGGTGCTGTGACGCATCGTCTGAACCTCCTCCGCTGTTCACGCCTTGGCAATGGACTCGACAGCCCTGCCTGTTTGTGACGTTTTATGCTAGGCGTTAAATATACCTGCAGGTCAAGTTAATGTAGCGATTGTCGCCCAAGAGTGGAGGTATTGCAGCAGAATTTTACGGCCAGATGCCCTTCCTGACACAAACATCCATTCGTCATCGCGTCTTCAGATCGTAATTTGTCTGAAACTCACCTCCAGATCGCTTCACCAATGGAGATCCTAGCAGGAGTGCTGGACTCCAGGCGATATAGCGCTGGGGTTCATTGGAACGCACAAACCCCTAAACCACTACAAGGTCACGATCCATGGGCAGTGGGGAGTGGGGGTGGGCATAGGAGTGTATGAAGCGCGTAATACTTTAACGTTGTCTCAATGTTTTGTTGACTTATCGATCGTGGGTTTGTGTTTTTTTTAATTTATTTTTAGTTTGACAAGTCGTACGCCTACAACATCAGGCACAACTACGGGAAGGAAGGAAAGCGCACAGACTACACGCCTTACAGCTGCATGAAGGTCATCATGTCCAACACGCCAGCACAGGCCGACCACCACGGTGAGCAGAGCGCTCAGTGACTGTGGACACGCCGTCCTGGAGCAACATTTGCTTCAAAAATCTACTGTGCGTTCGCTGACACCTTAACGCTCGTTGAGTGAGTGCCAGATTATGTGCCTTTCGTTGGAACAGAGGCATCCTCTCAGAGCAACATTTCTTGTCAAGACATCGTGTACTCACCTTGTAACGTAAATATTTAAGACCTCTGCTTAATCGACTGCGACGAAATTGTAACTTTTAGTTTGTTGCAAAAGTCAACCGTACCACAGCGGGCGCCGGTCACATCAAATGTCACCGTAGCGTTGTACTGGAGAGGGCACGCTTAGAGTTGTGTCAATGTCACACCCGAGCCACCCGGTGTTGTCAGCCGCCTGCTGCTGCTGCTGCTGCTGCTGCTACTGCAGCATCTGTGGCCGACTGTTAAGGCTTTGCCCGAGTGATGTGTGAATGTGAACGTGCTCCGTGATGGCAGCTATTTAGGCAAGGTGATTGATGTGAGGGTTCTGATTTGCAGGATGTCCTTTCCGGCACATGGAGCCAGAACTCCTCAAGATGAAACTCCTTGCATACAAGGTGCCTTCAGCAGACGCTAGCCAAGTGAGTTACATACGTGCATCGCAAGGTGTTTATTACCCTGTATACTCTTTTCATCTCACTAAAATATTCAGAGTAAGTTTCAGGCAGATGTTGGGAAAGGGGACGGATTATGTTAGATTGATTGCATTTCTCTCTGCGTTCATGTCATTAAGTGTTGTGTCTGTAGACACATCCGCAGCGCAGTTATCTCCATTCTGCTGCGTTCCACTCCATCTGTTCTCCCTTGCCGGTTGAACATCATCGAGCGTTACACTTTATTTTATTTCTGTCCGTTATTGTCTTCGGGAATATTCTCATTAATCGCTCTATTCCTCCCTGTATTTTCTAAGGAATAATGCCTTTGATTTTAAAGGTAATGCAAGGCATGTACAGCCACTCTTGATTACATGTGGAAATGTGAAAGGGGGTCTGGAAAATGTAAAATACTTGACTATGCACAGCATATTAAACAGGTTATAGCACTGTTAATATACAGTGTATCTGTCTCGATTGCTTGTGAAAATGTAATATGTTATTATTCGCTTGTTTTGCGTTGTTGTGGACACTTGAGCCACTGACCTGACATAAGAGACAGTGAATAAATGTGTAAAGATATATATATATATATATTTACAAAGCACGGTAGAGTCTCCCATGGCTGATCAGGAATTATCTGAATGAGGCATGTTTGCAATCATGGCCACATCACTATTGAAATCAATGTTATCCCATTCTCAGTGTTTTCATCACAGCTTCTAAGTTTTAAATGTGTACCTATGGTAACGTTCAGAGGGGCAACGGGTAGCACAATGAGTGGTGCTGTCATCTCACGGCAAGAAGCGCCTGGGTTCGATTCCCAGTTGGGGTGCGTGGTGTTTGCACATTCTCCCCATGTGTCTGTGTGGATTTTTCGCTGAGTTCTCCGGTATACTCTCACCGTTCAGAGGCACGCTTCCAAGGTGAATTGGTCTGACAAAATTGGCCTAAGTGCCCGGAGATTGACTCACATCCCATCAAAGGTATACCCCTGCCTTGCGCCCTGTGTTTGCCAAGATAGGCTCCAGCGCCTCGTGACCCTCAACGATTAAGCAGGTATCAATAATGAACGGTAACATGTAATATTACTGATTGAGTGTATTGGTGGTTGGCGGGTTGAGCGCTGTGGAGGTGCAGCGGCGAGCAAGTAGCAGCTCGTGACGAGGCTCTGCGCACATCTCAACTTCGATTAGCTGTCATGAAAGATGAACAGTGTAGGGAACGGAAGTTTAGTTGGGCCCTTTGTTACTGAGCGGCGTAACGATTGCTTGGGGAAGAGGGATGTTGTGGTTGGGCGAAAAATCCCGAATTGTTGTGGTCTGCTATCGTCACATCGATCCAACACTCAGAGATCGAGAGAGAGCGGAGAATAAAAAAGAACCAATTGCTGGGTCGAGAGCTTTAAGAAATGTATTTTACCAAGTTTTCTATTTTCAGCCCAAGGCATGTGCACAACTGGTTAAGGTGTGACTACACTTGGAAACGGACCTGATGGGTTTGTGTTATAATTACAGTCAAGAACATCACTTTGTCTTTGATATATTCAGCATGTTATCGAGTCCCATTCGTATGGGTAATCGTGGCAAGGCTGTGGGTTATTAAGTTATTGGTTTGCCTATTACGACAGGATAGGTGCTTGCGCCGTGTGCTAATTACTGCATAATACTGTGGATCTACTGGCTTTCCAGTTCAAATACAATGAATAGTAATACAATTAGCAACGCGCCCAGATTCCGTACCTGGTTGGAGACGAGACGTGACTACCGAGGTACGGAGCTGAGCTCAGGATATTAAAGCCTGAGCGGCATAGGTGTTTGAGTCGTTTATTTTTAATGTAGGGGTTGTGGTGGTCTGATGAAGACAGAGACGATGGTTCCACTTTGCGGCTGTTGATGTTGTGAAGCGCCATCCTGTGTTGTTTTCGAGCCAGCGAGCGATGCCGGGTAAGAGCGAGGCGCAGCGGAGAGTGCGTGAGCGCGTCGCGGCGCACGGTGTCAGTTGGCGAGGTGTTGTTGGGTGTTGTCCGAAGGGTTTGGCTCATGGCGAAGCAGTGCCGTGAGCCAAACGCCCTGTGGATAATTGTGTTTGAGGTCGGTCGCCAGTGGGGGCACGGTGATGGTGCGGAGTGAATGTTTGGAAGGGACGGTAACTGCGTTGCATGCGGTTGCGTTTGTTGCGTTGTCGTTTTCTAACTCTGCTTAGTCTGGCATTGCAGTAAGGCAAGTCGGTCGTTCATACTGCAGCGAGCGCAGGTGTGAGCTGCGGTAGTGGAAAAGAAACTAACATTTTGTAACCTGGGTTGACAAAGAGAAAGCACATTCTCTGAATCCACACCGGATTCACCGACTCCATGACATTGCAACAATAAGCCATTGTGTGCTGTGCCATTCTGCGACAGAGTGAGAGAATTGTCCCGAGTCATTAATCTATTATTAATACAGATAGAGGTGCATCGGCTGCAGTTACAAAGTCATGTCACTGCTGGTGGAAGGGTCTCCACCAGGAGCCCTAAAGAGGCCCCTCTCGAGGCTACTTGGGTTTCCCGTCCATCTCGGCTGGATATTTCGCGGTAGATTGAAGTAGCCACACTTTCACGTGCCACACGTAGCCTTGCAGATCGATTAACTGTGCGGTTCCCATACTGCTGGGTGGACAGAGGCAATGAGATGTAATAAACGCGCCCATCGTCTCAACTGCTGTATCGGGAGATCGAAGCAGTGACCTCTGCATTGCCATGGTGTCAACCTTTACACCCCCAGCAACATCCTAAGCTGCTATTAGTGTCGCTTCCCGAACGTTCGCCGTAGCCAAACATCCACAAGACGACACTCGGTGCGTCTGATCGATGATGCGGAATTTGTGAAGAGGTAGAGACAGCGGTGTGGTGGCGGAACGGTCGGGGGGAGGGGGCCGGGAGCTGCCGCTGGGATCTGCTGCCGTGTCACACGGCTGCTCCTAAATTATGCAATAGGGGAGGGCGAGTTGGCGTGAGTTGGGGCATGCAAAGGCTGCCGCGGTCGATCAATGTTTCTCCCGGTTGGAACGTGCCGGGGCTTTGAGGATTCCCGTGTAAGCAGCTGTTTTTGAAAGGGGGAGGAGGTCGTCCTGTTTGCCAATTATGGCATTTTCCCTTCACGGGAGTCAATTTTAATTGCGCCCCTCAGGATATTGGCTGGGTTCCCAATAGTAATTTTGAGCATTTACAAAATGTAATGTTAAAATTAATACGGCTTCTATCAGTACAGATGTTCTGTTACGCAATTTTTTTTAATGCTATCATGTCTTGCTCAGGTTGATTGTGTTTGTTTTGAACAAACGTGTTTATAATTGTTATTAACCGATATTTATGTTCAGATTTTGGAGCTGGTTAAAGGAATGCATTATCAAGTGGCCTGCCAAAAGTACTTTGAAGTTACACATAAGGTAAGCCTTATTTGTTTCAATTTACTTTGCAAGAAAATCGGAGCATCAACCCTCATACACGTTAAAAATGCTGCGTTGTCACGATTATATGCCAAGTACAAAAAACTTCATCACGTGTTATTACGGCATACTATGGGTAAAAGCATACGTAAGCAGAATTCTCTTATGGCTCATAAATGAAACATTGTATTGCTTTGACATATTGGCTTTTGAGATTAATATCCCGTGGTATTTATTGCCGACAGTTTGTTTGTTTAAACAAATTGTTCAGAGTCCGCTTTGCTTAAACAAATGCTGCTGCAATATCATTGGTCTGGAGGGCCAATGGGCCCATTGAGTGAAAAGTACTTTTATTTACGTGGGAGACAACAGAGCTTTGCTCATGAGACCGCAGCAAGGCATGGCGCATCCGTTCACTTAACCGACGGCAACCGCGTGTGTGCCTCCTCGACAAGGTGGAGGATTCGAATTTCGCCCTCAACCACCCCAACCAGTACTTCGAGGAGAGCACTCGCCTCCTGTCTGGGGGCCGCCCGGTCAAGAAGGAGGCTGACGGCCCGGCGAGGTGCGACACGGCCACCTCCTCGGGTTCCTCTCAGGCCTCGCAGGGGAACGGCAGCCAGCGCGTTGGCCTTTCACCGCCGCCACCACCCGGTAAACGGCAGCTCCAGGCCAGTGCCCCGGTCAAGACGGAGCCGGATGAATTGGCCAACGAGCTCATGGAGGGATTGGACTCGGAAGATTTTCTTAATGACTTCATGTGACACGGCAAGCCAGGGCCTGGCCACTGAGGGTGTCGGTGGCCTTGTTTGTAGACTGCTCTGCCTCGTGGTAGGAGGGGGCATGCTCGTAGTCATGGCTGTGCTTTATAACAACACAAAAGGGGTTCGATAAGTTTGTGGCTTGAAATTTTAAAGTGGTCATGATGTTTTGGATTTTATGTTCACCCTGTCGTCACTGCTTTCACACATTGTGTTTTAACGTGCTATTTTTAGGAACGTGTGGTGTCCTTTTATGAAATCTCAACTAATCCGTGCATTTGTTTGTAAATAAAATAATTTTAAAATAACGGTTACGCCGTTTGTGCTGTTTTTTCAGTCAGTTGCATTTATTGTATTGTCTTCTAGTCGCCAGAGAGCGATAATGCAGCGTCCGTTCGCCATAGGGTAGAGAAAGTGCACGAACAACCTTTACACCGCGTGCTACTCTCGTGCAATTGGGAGAGAAGACCCTAAGTCATCAGTGTTGTGACGTGCAGGGGTGTTTTGTGCGCGGGTGCTGCAATAAACCACGGTTATCGAGCGGCCGGTATAAATGTGGCGATAAAGAAATTGCACACCCGCAGTAAAAGTGCAGCACCTATGCTTATAATGCGTGCGCTTGCCGTGTTTTAGTGCCGAGTGGCTAAGTTGGCACAGGTGGTGCATTTGCCAGTCATCTCCGCCTGTTAACTGACAACACCCGGGTTTGTCCCTCCCTTAGACCCCTTGCTACCAGGGAGGCTTCGAGACATCACGTGCGTTCGACGTGCACCCAGCCTGGCGCAGGCAGTGTGATGGCATCAACATTTGGGGGTGGCAAATTGTGGATGTCTGCCGTGGGGTGCGTGGAGATATTTCTGATCAATGACAAATGCCGCTGGCATGACAGCCGTTGTTTGAGCCATCGTGATTCACGGTGCCAGCAAGACGCGGCGATGCACATTGAGGGTGTTGAGTGTGAAAACGTTCTAGAAATGCAATTATTATAATTATTAAAAGAAAATCCTTGCTGTTAGCGCTCACTCTACCACTGGGTGGCATTAGGGTACTGAAAGTGCTCAGGTGTGATGGACACAAGTTTTTGTATCTGAGAATGTAGAAAGTAGGAACCAGAGTCTAATCGATTGACAATGATAGTGCATTGCACTATTTCTCATGACAGCAGATCTCACAGAAGCATTCACACAATGGTACTGCAATCCGCATCAACAGTTGTCCATCAACAGTGCATGGCGATCGAACAGGATGGGTGAATATTATGCATTTATCATTCCCTGTCACGTACAATCAGGTATTTACCGCTTAACCCTTCACAGTCAATGCCTGGCTCTTAGGTTCAGGAATGTCATCGAATATGCGCAGATTGAAGTAGGATGTGTGAATAACTGCCTAATCGGAATTGCCGTGTGACTGAGGAATTCTCACCACGGCCATCCTGAAAGGGCAGCTTTTGAGAGCAATCCTCAAGTATGTGGCTCAAAGTGATGTTACGTCGATCATGGGCTTGTCTCGTCTCGCCGGTTCAACATTTGTGTCCAGTTGGACATCTTGCAACACAACTGTCAAGGTTGTCGAGGGCAATATGGATGTGATGACGCCAAATGCATCAGATGTTCCGATTGTGAGCTGCGTCTGTGTTTTACTTTCACAGGAATTTCGACAACTGCACCTCAATGTAAAAACTTGAATTAAACAGCCCAGTGGCCTTAAGAGACCCTTGCAAATTCACAACCGTTCAATCACTGTGTACCGTGACGATAGTATTTCTTTGAAATCTCTCACAATCCCAGAATGTGTTCTTGCCAGTTTTGTGGTGTTGCCTGGTTTTGAGCAAACCTACCAGGCCGGTTGTTTTTACAGTATACAAAGCCAGGCAACATGACGTCTATAAACCTCCCTGTTACGTTGCTGAGCATTGTTACAAAACATCCGATAAAATTCTGTCTCGCGCGTTTATAGTCCCATCACCCACTGCGCCTCACAGACAAATGTTTCATTACGGCATAACAGTCATAGCGGCAGCGGTGGGTGTTTTGTCCACATGTGAGGAGATCACTGTGTAGCCTGTAATCTTTATACAGCCGTATATATGTCAATAGAGGGCTCTTGTGTGTTCCCATAAAACACAATACACGTACAAGTCTGCAGTAAAACGTCACGTGAAGCTCCGATATAAATACAAATCGTCCGTGCCTCGTGTCAATTTGGACACAAGATGGCAGCGCAGCAGTAGATGCAATCCATTCGTGCGGCGCTCTGAGCCTTAACCTGTCGACGTGGGTTCTTACAAATGTCCCAAAGCAGGGCCCTCCTGAAAGGAGACTTGGTGAGACTGTCCTAGATAAACGAACGGCATTTTTATAACAAGAGGTACTGCTTCACCAATGGTATAGATTTTGGTTAATCATGCACTTCCTAACCCCGTATTATCAGTAGCATTTGTTTACAAGGGTCTCTCGCTGGTGAACCTAAATATAACTATTTGTAAATCACAATACCGACCTGTCTGTTCATCACCAACCACGGTCAAAGCATTACAGTGTGTAACTTACTGTCGTTTTACCAGAACAGTTAAGTATATACTTGCTACTGGATTCTCATCTCATTGTCAGAAACCGCTTAGTCCTGTACAGGGTCGCGGTGAGCCGGAGCCTATCTCAGCAGACACAGGGCGCAAGGCAGGGATATACCCACGATGGGACGCCAGACCATCTCGGGCACAGGGCAATTTAATCTGCAAGCCAATTAACCTATGCAACAGCATGTTTTTTGGACTGTGGGAGGAAACCGGAGTGCCCGGCGAAAACCCACGCGGACACGGGGAGAGAACTCGCAAACTCCACACAGAAAGGCACCCGAGGCGAGATTCGAACCCGGGCCCTTCTTGCTGTGTGGCTACAGCGCTACCCACTGGGCCACCGTGCCGCCCACTACCGGATTCTAGAAGTCTAGAAACAAAAAACGTAATGAGGGGGGGGACAACAAACATGTGCATTGTTTGAAGATTAACAAATACATTTTTATATATATAACGCACACAGATTACAAAGCGAACAAACCTGAAATGGATTTTGACAGGACATGTCTGGCATATCAGATGACAGATGGGGAAAATAGCGTGGCGCGCCGATGTTGGGAAGGATAGAAAGGGAGACAGGAAATGAGATGAACATGTCTGGATGAGTGTACTGGATGAGCGTAGCAAGAGATTGTTTATCACTCGAGGGCTGGGGTGGGACTTGGTGGCGAAGGGAGGCAGGGAGGGAGACGCGCTTTGCACATCATTGCGATGTGTATGGTTGACTGGCATTAATGCATGAGCAGACAGGTCGGTACAGAGCGCCTCGACAGCACGGTTGGATATGGATTTTGTTTTTTTTAACAATTGGTCAGATAATTGCTCTTGAGAGCTGCTCTTTCGGTGTATTCGTATCGAGCGTTTCTCTTTAGTCCTTCGCGACCACTCGCCTTCCGCGTTGCAGGCACCGTCGGCTTTTGAAGCCTCATGGGTCACAGGCGTCGTTTGGTCATAGCTCGCCACGCTTGGTGAATGGGCGGTGGAGGATGAGAGCGGGGTCAGGCGTCAGTTTCAATATCACCGCTGACGTTTCGCCGGCGATGTCACGGCACGGTGTCTAGGCAGTGGAAACATCTGCGCCTGACAACGTATTACCCGAGGCGGTTCGACCCCTACCTTGGGCGACCTTCTGTGCTGGGGTTTGTGTGTTCTCCACCAGTTCTGTGCGGGTTTCTCGTGCGCTCTCCGTTTTCGTCCTACAAATACGAATTAATTGGTCGATAACATCGTAATACAGAGGCCGCAGTGTTATTCGTGGGTTGGCCCTGGCGAGCCGAGTGGCTTGACTCCCCCTGAAGGCTATCTCGTGCCTCTTGAGTCCACCCTTCGAATAAACTCCGTCAACATTGATTGACTATGTGCGCGTTATCAATCGTTTCTTTGTTGCTGTTATCACATTAGCCGTCAACTCGCGGGCATGCGAATCTCGCTCAAGGAAGCCGCGTTCGCCAGCGCAATGCGCCGCGATCCTCTCTCCTCTCGATACGCTTCTGCCCACTGCAGTGGAGGGAGGTGCGCACGTATCTGTGCCGCGCACGTGTCTGAGACACACGTGGCATTAAGGCTCGCAGCGAGATCGTTTAACCTCCCTCCCCCTCCCGCCCCCTCGCCCGCGCACGACCGCGCCTCGCCGCGATTCCATCTCGCTCGCGCGCGTCAACCCGTGACCCCGAGATGATTCAATTATCGCCGCGGCTCCGTCTTCGCTCTCAGAGAAGTCACGTCGATTGCAGGTACATTTCACGGAAAGCCCGCCGCCCGATGGATATGCGCGGGGAGCAGTTTTTTTTTGGGGGGGGGGGGCACTGCTGCCACCCACCCGATGGTTGCCACCTCTTAAGGCGCAAAAAAAACGGGACGCCATGGGTGTAAAGCAGTGCGAGAGAGAGAGACGAACGCCTATAACTGGGAAAAAAAAAACGCCAGGCTTTGGCAGTCCTAGAAAATAAATAGGTGGCAACTCTAGCCTATCCACGGTCGGTGGGAAGACCCGTACTGGAGCAGACAGGGTAACCACCCTCCAGGTAGACACGGCCACAACTACAGAACACTTATTGTAGTCTCATGATTAGCATTTGTATTTATTTTACGTAATCGGGGTTGGGCAGAACCAGAGCATATCCTGGCAGATACAGGGTGCAGAGCAGGGCTGTACGCACGATGGAACGCCAGTTCATCGCAGGCCACTGGGGGCAATTCAATGAGCAGGCAAATTAACCTCGACAGCGGTTGCGTACCTTTTGACCATGGGAAGAAATCTGAGTAAATATCGAAAACGCACACGCGGACACGGGGACAAACATGCACACTTCACAGAGACAGATGGCACTCGAGAACGTGAAAGCTCACTGGGTAAGCTCTAGTGTAATAATAAACACGTATCGATTAAAATACGATGTATATTATTATTATTAATATTGTATATTTGTACCGCGAGGAGCAAAAATCTTGAGTGCAGAGACGTCACTCAACCGCTGCACAGAGGCACTCAGCCATTGTCCGCTCGTGTTTTCTCAGCATGCACTGATACCCCTCTGTATTGGGTTTGTTTTGAGTCATTTGCATCTCTTTGATGAGCGGAGATTGCGGCTTAATTGAATCTGCCGGTGTCAGGAACACCACCGGGTTAATGGGGCACTGGCGCTCGACTGAAGAACGCGGCCGAATTAATGAAGACGCTGTCTCTCTGTTAATGAAGACCGTATCCTGCGATTGAGATGGAAGGTTAATTAATATTCCATTAGGACATTTAAATTTGAACGGATAGGATTGAGACACACGTGGAGGCGCCTAATTAAGACTGGCGTGATGAAGACTTTAGTTAAACCAAAGGCACGCCACTGGTTTCATTAACGACGCGGCTTAATAAAGATGCTGGATTCATGCAGATTGCTGATAAACGAAGACCGCGGGTTAATTTATATCTGGGCATCATTGAGACGCTTAAGGAGGATCGGCGCGTATTGACAACGAGAAAACGGTCGCAGCACTCAGTCACAGCACGCGTGAAGAGGTGCTCACCCTGGTAGTCGAAACGTCGCGCAGAGGACATAACGGATGTACGGAGGGATCAGCTTCTGAAAGGAATTCTCTTGAGGATCATCTGTATTTCACGACGACCCTGGCGTAAGGACAACTGCGAGGCTTAATTGAGACGGCAGCTTGAGACCGCAGATTCTAGCCGACCACAGATGAGGTCAGGCGTCGGGTTTAATGATGAGAGTGGATGCACGGAGGGCGGTGACGAGCGTAGGTGGTGATTTGATGTTGATGGCTTATCGCGTGTGCACGCCTGCTTAGGCTGCCGGGAGTAAATGTGCTGTGATGGTATAAACAATTATGTTAACATCAGCTTTGTTTTTTTTTACATGGGTTTGAAATATTTGTAATATTTATGGCCCACGATGTGTATTGCATGGATTTTTCGAGATGGCCACTCCACCAATGCCACCAGCCTCAACGCAGGGGATCTCAACCATTTGTACCTTCAGGCCCGCTTGGCCCAATTAGATGTGCATTTTTAGAGCAGAAAGTACCCAGTGAGCTTGCAAGTTCTCGATTCGGGATTCCTGCGACACAACAAACGTACGAGCTGACCAACCTAAAACCGCTTGAATCCGGAGTGCGAGTGAGTGAACTGACAGCAAACTATTTGTGCAAAGATAAAACGCCACGGGCAACGAGGTGGCGCTCGCTGCTCAATGATGGGTGGCGACTCGCCGGTTGAGAATTGCGGCCCCGAGCCGGCTGCACGCGCGGCACCTGGTGCTGCGTGTGGCTCAATCTCCCAAGCTGGAGCAACGTGGAGTTTCCTCGACCACCGCGGGGGAAGAGGAGGCACAGCTGCGATGGCGTGGGGCGGCCACGCTTCCGAGACGACGCGCGCTGTGCTTTGTTCGTCGCACGCTGCGTCGAGGGTCGCGGTGCGAGGCAGGGCTTTGCCCATGGTGCGACGCCAGTCCACTGTAGGGTAGCGAGGACAATTTGGTTGGTAGGCCGATCAACCTGGGCAGAAGCAACAGCAGCGAGTCTTTGCGTTGTGGGAGAAAACCGGAGCGGGAGTAAATACACGCGGACACGAGAACACAATAATAATATTATTATAATATAATTATAATAATATTATTATAAAATTATAATTATTATAAAATTATAATAATATTATTATAATAAAATTATAATAATATTATTATGCGGCAACAATGCAAACGCCACGCAAAGAAGCCCCCGAGCCGAGAATCGAACCCAGTTTTTCCTGCCGTGTGGCTGCAGAGCCACTGATTGCGCCACCGTGCCGCCCGCATATCGATACCAGGGTCTGTAGCGTGCACAGTAAAACAATTCCACACCTGGAGCTGTGCCTGTGTCGCGTTTAATCATAATAATTGCATTTATAAGAGCGCTTTTCACCCGAGGGTCACAAAGCGCTGCACAGAGCTGCGGATAGAACGGCACATCAGCAGCAACGACATGAGGAGGGGGAAGAAAAAGCGATAATAACGTTTTTTTTTAATGCCGTTCACTCTGGTTTTATTTTAAATACAGTCCACACTCTCAATTATATTCGGGGAGCGGTGGTGCAGTGGTTGGCTCAACGCGCTGTGATCACGGCCACGTGGACCGTAATTATCAGCCGTGGTGCGGGGCAGTCATCTCGGCACTGGTGTTCCTAACCCTTCAACAACATGACCTGACCAGCGTGGTGAAGTATGCTCAAACATCGCCACGTGTCCACACTGGGCCTTCGTGCGGCAGCCAATTGCCAAAGGGCTGTCAGGATGAGATCTGCGTGCAATCACCACGGCAAGGCCGACTCCACTCTTCTAATTGACTTGCATTGCAAAGCCTCCTCTGTTACTGCCTGCGGTCGCCCATCGGATGGGAATCGTTTCATATTCCAATTGGGAGGCCAATCAGTGTGCAGCCGCTCACTTGAATCGACCACGGATTACCGCCGCCGGGGGAGTGGTGGCGCAGCGGTTAGCGCACTGCCGTGTGAACCCGGACACTTGCGTTCGATCCCCCTGCCAAGGCGAGCGACCGTCGCTGCGTCTCGCCCCTGCGGTAGTAGCTCGAGCAGCGTTGCTCGAACACTCGGATCGAGACACCTCGGAGGCGATCGTCTTCATCCACCAGGTGGTTTACAGAGAGATCCTGACGGCGGCGGCGGGGGTTACACGACCCAGCGGCGTATCTATCGAGCGCACAGACGGTGCAACTGCGCTGGGGCCCGCGCAGGCCGCCCGGAGCGGGCGAATGTACCGCTCTGCAACAAAGAGGTGGAGGGGGTTCGAGTGGAGAGGCCCCCCCCCCTCCCAGAACCTAATTTAATTCCTTGCAACAGAACCCATTCCAAGCACGCAGCTCCCCCAATCCCCCCCCCCCAATCTGAGAGCAGGATCATAGAGAAAACCCCTGCTGAGACGCAAGAAGCCGGCGCTTCTCTCGGAGACTCATTAACTCGCTGCGCCTCTGAGTCACCGCGCCCGCCCGCCGGTGGGAGGAGGGATGAGGGCTGGGGGTCTAATTAATACCGGCGACCTCAGCCCGGGGGAAGCGGGCGGAGGGGGCATCGTGGAGAAACGGTAATAATACATACAATTTATAATGCGAAGGTAGACTGATTCAGAGATGCGAGGAAACTGCGGAGAGGAGTGGAGGCAGGCAGCTGTTAACCGACGCAAATATTTGCCAGGCAGTGCGCCCTATTACCATCTTTACCAGAAAATTAACCGACGAGAAATTTTGGTTTCGTGGGAGGAAGCGGGAGGACCCGGAGGAAACCCACGCAGAACAGGGGGGGATGCATACAAACTCCGCACGGGGAAAAAAGCCTCGGACGGAAGACGAACAAGACGGCGAGGGGATTGATTAGTCCCAGAGGTCAGAAGGTCAGGCGGAACATCGATGCGCATGGGGAAGAGATAAGTCGAGACGAAAGAGTCGTTCCCATTTTGTTGCATATATAGCGCCGCAGGGCTGGCGCGTAATCGTCAGCACCGGAGAGACAAAGACGGTCGAGCGTGGTGTTGGCTATCCCCGTGTGCCGTGCAGGCATAACAGCACTTGCCCGGATAGTCTGTTCAAAGGCTATATGGGACACCTTTAGTCATGTCGGACATGGGCGGCTGTCTGTGGAAGCTAAGTGGGCTCGCAATTATTAATGCGCTCATTACATCGATGTCTTAAAAGCAGGAGTGCCGGAGCAGCAGGTGATGAGGGTGAGTGATTGAGCCATCGGTCAGTCCTTCAGTCACCTCCTGCATCACGCGACTATCGATGCTACCATGGATATTTATTCGATAAACTTCATGACTTTTTTTCCCATCGACGTTATCGGCTCTTTAGCCAGACACCGACTGCACTCTTCTGTAAATGCTGTGTTTAACCGCTTCAGGACACAACGAGAAGCTCACCCTCGCCCTTCATCACTCAGACACCTCATCTCATTGTCTGAAACCGCTTAGTCCTATACAGGGTCACGGTGAGCCGGAGCCTATCTCGGCAGACACAGGGCGCAAGGCAAGGATATACCGACGATGGGACGCCAGTCCATCGCCGGGCACTGCGGGGCAATTTAGCCCGCGAGCCAATTAACCTATGCAGAGTATGCTTTTGGACTGTGGGAAGAAACCGGAGTGCCCGGCGAAAACCTACACGGACACGGGGAGAGCATGCAAACTCCACACAGAAAAGCACCCGAGCCGAGAGATTCGAACCCGGGACCTTCTTGCTGTGAGGCGACAGCGCTAACCACTGGGCCACCGCGCCGCCCTCACTCAGACACCCACTTACACAAAGTCAGAGACCCAGTATAACCCGAACAGATTGTGGGGTTAAGCGCCGTTAGCAAGCACCTATGAAGTGCAACACGACACGAGGGGGTGGGTGGCTAGCACCCCGTCCGGCCACCTTTGTCTCCCGAGTGTCAATGTTTGCACATCGAAATAACTGCTTTATTTGTGGCTGATTCGACCAATGGGAGGCCCAGTATTGGTTCATAGAATCGTTACTGGTGTTTTCCGTGAGCAGGATTCGAACTCGGGACGCCAGGTTTGTAGCCCAGCGGGCTATCCCATAAAGCCACCGCTCCATCACACAATCGCTCCCACTTACCCGCTCACACGGTCACTCGCGCACCCACTAACTCGCTCACCCACTGGCTGGTCACCCACTCACAACAACAACGCGCTGACCCGCGCTATCTCAATCACTCCGCAACTCACTCACAATCACTCGGCCATCCAATCACTCAGAGCAAAGAACAAACGGAAGAACCATTCTTTAAGCTGAACACAACTCTTCTCAGCGAACCCTGTTCCCAGGCTGTTCTAATTATAAATAATATCACCTTGCTTAATTCAAGAGCCGCCTGCACACTCCGCCACCACACCTTGTTTAACGATGGTGAATGTTGGTGATCATCACTCAGCGCTTTGGGCAGAGTCTGAATTTAGGAATCTCATTATCTGAAACCGCTTAATCCTATATAGGGTCACGGTGAGCCGGAGCCTATCCCGGAAACACAGGGCGTAAGGCAGGAATACACCCGACGACGGGACGCCAGTCCATCGCCGGGCATTGCGGGACAATTTTAGTCTGCGAGCCAATCAACCTATCCAGGAACATGCTTTTGGACTGTGGGAGGAAATCGGAGTACCCGGCGAAAACCCACGCGGACACGGGGAGAGCATGCAAACTCCACACAGAAAGGCACCCGAGCCGAGAGATTCGAACCCGGGACCTTCTTGCTGTGAGGCGTCAGCGCTAACCACTGGGCCACCGCGCCGCCCAATTTAGGAATCGTTATTTAAAATAAAAAATCACGGAAAAATGATGACCGAGCGTGGGCGAGTAGCTGAATTAAAAACCCCGAGCGAACGTTTTGCTTAATTGACATCGAGTTAAGTGGAAGCTGAGAGTTTCGTGCCCGCGATGAGTTATCAACTGAACCGCATGCCTGCGGGTGTGAGCGGCTGACAGCTGCGCACCCGCCTGAGGCGGGCATAATGATCGCTCACCGCCACGCTGGAGCCGTCGGCATGTGGACATACTGGATGTGGTGTGCCGGGTGCGACAGTTTTCCTTTCTGGGCTGCCGATCCGGACGGACGTGGCGAAAATGTAACAAACAAAGCACTGTTGGCTTGCGTTACAGCAAAGTGAGTGTCGTAATCCAGCCTCCACCCGACAGCCGATCAGTAACGTTTATTTCCTCTTCAAGTTGAACACAAGAAATCATATATAAGATTACAACAGGTTTTACCGTATCTGGCGATTATGCAGGTGTTAAGATCCCAAACACCAAAATAGACACATTTTACAATGCGTCCAGTTTGCAAAAGCCACACATACTAGTGGCAGAGTATGCAAACAGGTAGCTTTGATAACCTATGCATTGTCCTTCAACTGACCGACCGTCACCTGGAAGTGGCTTCCTTTTCAGCCTATTTGCCGGTGTCAGTCGTTGCCAAAAGGCAGTCAGCGCAGGACAATGCAGTATCAATGCTTTATAGCTTAGGTGGGGCTGTTAACGCTATGGGTACTTTTTTGCCAGTATACAAATATAAGATTACAACAGGTTTTACCGTATCTTATGCAGGTGTGAAGATCTTATATATGTATACTGGCAAAAAAAGTACCCATAGCGTTAACAAGAAATCATGTCTGCAACCAGCAGAGCGGTGCGTTTGCGAACCAAGCCAGGGCAGTAGATCTCGACGGCCTCGCCGACTGCTGTCGCGAGAGGGGAGGCGGACAGGAGGAGGCACGGGGATCGACGAACGGGAGGAGGCCGAGGCCGCGGCGGCTCAATGCAAGCGGAAGGAAAGAGAGACTGAGCGCCGAACGGGAAGGCGGAGGAGAAGGAGGGGTCGGTGTCGGGAGCGAAAACGGAATGAATCGTGAGCGAAGGACGGAGCGAGCGTGCAGCGGCTGCACAGAGCGGCTTCTGTTTTCAAAGGGGGCGGGGAGAGGGACACCACGTGGGGGTGGATCTATCCAAGTCACGTGTTTTTGCGGGGAAGGTGGGGGGGGGGATTTCACTTATCATAGCATGATCGGAAATACTATTGTTTGAGACAGCATTGCTTAAACAAGCAAACTATGCGTTGGCTTCGATCATCTATTGATGAGCATCCAGGAGGTCGAAACTGGTCCAAACGTTGGTTACTTGAACGAATGCTGCTGCTGGAGAGGATTGTGGCTCTACATTGAGAGCGGTCTCTGCCCTGCTCCGCGGGAGTCTGCGTCATTGTCCCGATGCCGTGTGGGGTTTTGCCGAATGCTCGGGTTTTTTCCCCCCCAGTCCAACTAAATGCCGTCGAGGCGAAATGGCATGCCCTGCGATGGACTGGCGTCTCATCATGGGTACAGTCCTGCCTTACTCCCTGTGTCTGCAGGGATAGGTTCCGGCCTCCAGCGGCCGTGTGCAGGAACAAGCTGGTACTGAAAGTTACGCTCGTGTTTTCTTCTCTTCCGCGCCTCGTGTCACTGAAGTCTGGAAGTCAGAGTGTGATGGGATTTATTATTATTATCATCATCATCATCATCACTATGGTTATTGACACGCGGAGGCACGTACACGTGTCACTACCTGCAATGCTCCACGGCGCCGCGTAATGAGTGTGTCTGCTGAACGAAGCACGTCACTTCATCAGAGGCGGAGCCCAGCAATCAGGACTAATTGATCTCGATGACGCTAATTGACTCGCCGCTAATTGATGTCCCGTGTTGCCTCGGGTTCCTGCCCGGTTTCTGTCTCCACTTGTGATTGCCAGAGCATCGATTAACAACGCCCAGCCAGGACATCTGGACATCAATCTCATTACTTGTAATTGAAGTTCAGGTCAGAGAAGCTGTAAATTGGTCGCGCCCTAGACTTGCAACGCACTAGTTCGATTCCATCTCCGCGTGCTTTACAGTTTCACGCTCTATGGCTTTATGCGTTGATCAGTTTGAACGTTGTAGAAGTCCCGCAGCCAGAGCTTGCAAGCTCTCGGGGCACTTGCTCCTGTAATATTACACTTCTCTCAATGTGCCCGGTTACAAGAAGCCTGGCCAGCATGGGAAGAATCTCATCTCATCTCATTATCTGAAACCGCTTAATCCTATATAGGGTCACAGTGAGCCGGAGCCTATCCCGGAAACACAGGGCGTAAGGCAGGAATACACCCGACGACGGGACGCCGGTCCATCGCCGGGCATTGCGGGACAATTTTAGTCTGCGAGCCAATCAACCTATCCAGGAGCATGCTTTTGGACTGTGGGAGGAAACCGGAGTACCCGGCGAAAACCCACGCGGACACGGGGAGAGCATGCAAACTCCACACAGAAAGACACCCTAGCTGGGAATCGAACCCAGAAGCCTTCTTGCTGTGAGGCAGCGGTGCAAGCCAGCGCGCCACCGTGGAGTGAGCCACCAACCCTCGCGGTTGTCTCCACAGTGCTGGGTCCCAGGCCGCGTACAGCCAGCAGCAGCAGCAGCTTACACCACGGCCTGGCTCGAGGGGTCGAAGGTCAGCGGGCGAGACCCTTAAACAACGGAGAGGTCGCCAAAGGCCAGTAGCTCGGCAGGAGGTCCACCCTCGGAGATGGAACGCTCAGAGGTCACCCTGTGACCGCTTGTGCACCAGGGTGGTCCAGATGTCTGGTGATCCCCCATTTAATTGACCCCGAAATTTGAAACAAAACATTTTCTTATCCATTTCTGTTTGAAATAACCGCGATTTCGTTCAGGTGGCTCGCACGAGTTCACGTCCTGTTGAGAGGGACGGCTTCTAGTGAGGGGCGCCTGGGCTCGTGAAAGATTATCATATCATCTCATCTCGGTGGCCCAGCGGGTAGCGCTGACGCCTCACAGCAAGAAGGTCCCGGGTTCGAATCTCTCGGCTCGGGTGCCTTTCTGTGTGGAGTTTGCATGCTCTCCCCGTGTCCGCGTGGGTTTTCGCCGGGTACTCCGGTTTCCTCCCACAGTCCAAAAGCATGCTTCTGGATAGGTTGATTGGCTCGCAGACTAAAATTGTCCCGCAATGCCCGGCGATGGACTGGCGTCCCGTCGTCGGGTGTATTCCTGCCTTACGCCCTGTGTTTCCGGGATAGGCTCCGGCTCACCGTGACCCTATATAGGATTAAGCGGTTTCAGACAATGAGATGAGAGATTATAATCTGGAAGGGAAGAAGAAGATGAAATGGGGGTCACAAGACATCCGGACCACTCTCTAGGTCGAGTGCTTGGTGGAGGAGTGCGGAATTCTCGGGTGCATCGAGTTACCGAACAGGCGACGGCTTGTGGTTGGAGGAGGACGAGAGGCTTTCATCGAGCGGTGGATAGATCATGCTGCTCGTGGTGGGGTGGTCCGGGAGAATAGCCGTAAGAGAGAAGGCAACAGCTTGGCTGGTGGGGTGGCTTTGAGTCGGGGGGGGGGGGTTGTGTGGGGCTTTCATCCAGCAGTGGATTGATCACGGCGACGATTGACAACTATGCGACTCCCACAGCACAGCGTGCGCGGGGAGCGGAGCCGAGCGGAGGAGCCGCGAGGAGCCGCGTGGAGCCGCGAGGAGCCGCGTGGAGCCACGTGGAGCCGGCAGGACGAGCGGCAGCGCTGATCCGCGCGCAATGGAGGCGCCGCGCTATCTCGGCGCGCGTCGCAGCGTCTGATTAATTATTGACTGCGGAATTATCCGCGTTAGGAAACGCGCGCCTCTTGTTTTCTCTCGTAATAGTTTTAATGGACCTCGGCGTCCGCACATCCCCCCTCCCCCCCCCATTAAACCCGTTCCACCCACCACGGCGCAGAGTTCGCATCCGCAACCGGTGTTGCGATGCGATTAATGAGCAGAGGTTTTACCATTTCTGGCAATAATACAGCAGCGTTAAGATCTTAAAACACCTGACCGACACCTTTCAGAAAGAGTCCAGTTTGCAAAATGCGACACATACTTGCGGCAAAATATGCGAACAATAATGAATTTATAATATATGCATTGTCTCATCTCATTTCATCGTCTGAAACCGCTTAGTCCTATACAGGGTCACAGTGAAGCCGGAACCTATCCCGGCAGACACAGGGCGCAAGGCAAGGATATACCGACGATGGGACGCCAGTCCATCGCCGGGCACTGCGGGGCAATTTAGCCTGCGAGCCAATTAACCTATGCAGCAGCATGCTTTTTTGGACTGTGGGAGGAAACCAGAGTGCCCGGCGAAAACCCACGCGGACACGGGGAGAGCATGCAAACTCCACACAGAAAGGCACCCGAGCCGAGAGATTCGAACCCGGGACCTTCTTGCTGTGAGGCGACAGCGCTAACCACTGGGCCACCGTGCCGCCCTATATGCATTGTCCTTAAAACTATTTGGCGCACATGTTGATATTGCGTTATTCTGAGTTGAATTTCCTTTTGGCAACACCTGGCTGAACCTGATATCCCGGCGACATAGAAAGTCGTTCTCTCGTGTGGGCCAATGCAAAGCAGTTTCCAGGACAATGCATATATCATCAAAGCATTTGTATGTGCATATTTTGCCACAAGGATAATAATAATAAGAGCACTTCCAGAGCGCTTTTCACCAGAGGGTCACGAAGCACTGCACGGAGCTGTGGAGAGAATGGTGTCAGCATCAGATTATATTAATTAAAATTAAAATAATGGCTATAAATACATATATAAGATTACAACACACGTTAGAGGCATCCTCAGGCGCAGGAGAGGAGAGAGAGCCATCGACGCGGCTGTCCCGAGAGAGCAGCTTTTCGAAGCAATCATCATGCGTCGAGCAGTGAAAACCCACATCGTTACGATCATATAATTGTAAAAAAATATATAAAGGAAGGAGGAAGTGTTCCTGAGCAGCGAGCCATCACCTAAACACAACAACACGTATATGTAACTATTGCAAACTAGACACAGTGAAAAGTGTCTATTTGCTGCGGTTAACGCTATGGGTACTTTTTTGCCAGTATACATATATAAGATTACAACAGGTTTTTAAGGTGTTAAGATCTTAACACCTGCATAATCGCCAGATACGGTAAAACCTGCATAATCGCCAGATACG
>JAZEWT010000009.1:22051145-22063805 GCA_036362905.1 Mordacia mordax | reverse complement strand
CAGACACACGTCTCAAGTAGACACGGGACACGATGATTGCTTCGAAGAGCTGCTCTCTCGGGACAGCCGCGTCGATTGCCTCCTCTCTCCACCTCGCGACGTTTCATCTCACACGTTAGAGGCATCCTCAGGTGCAGTGTGTCGTGTGTGTGGCTCCTGTACGTATGTATGCATCGAGCCGTGAAAACCTTACATCTTTACAAACACGCGACAGTCATACTTTACAAGCTGCCCTAAATCCTTCACCGCTATGGGTAGCGAACATCGAAATGATACAATTCGCATTCCGTGCACTCTTACATTGAAACGCATGACTCATGCACTTAACAGGCTGCCAACAAGATCTTGTTCTGATGCACCAATGGGGAATTCTGCTTATAACAGGAAAGGGATGCATGTAATTAAGTTATCTGTCATTTAATCTAATTTCGTTTGCGTGGTTATAAATGGTAGCTTGTGCAAATGCTTGTTGCTGATTTTTTTACTCGCAGTACATACACCCCGATCAAACGTTGTATTCCGTAAACCCAAATGAACAGATACGACACTGAAACTCTGAATTTTATTTAGCTATAATAATTACGAAGCATGCAGCTTGTGCGTGTAATGGTTAGCACACTGAATTTGCCATCTGGAACATACTCATTTGAATAGATTTCACATCGTGACCGTTAAAGCGATGGGTGAGGTTCCTAATCGCCGCCACCTCCGTTCGTCCAGCGGTACGAGTGAGTTCATGTCAGAGAGTCGGTCGACAGGCTGTGTGCGACGGGGGTAAAGTGTGGGTATCGCCGCCTTTTTCAACATGCTTGGCCAGCGTGGCAGAGTAGATTCTAACCTCTAGAGAAGGGGCTGTCTCGAGCTACCCCTAGTGAATGCCCTCTTGCCAGCAGTCACGTGAGCAAACAATTGCAGGGCTCCGCCTTTGCTGTCCAGTGGGAGCTCTGCAGCCCAAATTCCTTGGGACCAAGCAGTGTGTCCGAGCGATGGATAAGTTCGGATTGTATACACCGATCTTTCTGACGGTTCAGGGAATGGGATCAGAACATTTCATAACTTAACAGTGGTGAATTTCTATATCTCATTTGGTTTTAAAATGCTATTTTTTACGTGATACGCTCGTGTATTTGTAAATATATACTAGACACTGATATAAAGAAAGTATTCTTATTACTACTTTAATTCGAAGGCTTTCGTGACCAATATTATCAATGAAATCCATTTTTTGAGTCAGGTCACGTAAAAAATTATAGATTATAAAATAGTGTCGTTTAACCCTCCACCACCCGACACGGCCAATCAGCAAGGGGCCTTGTCGGGTGGTGGAGGGTTAAACGACACTATTTTATAATCTTTAATTTTTTACGTGACCTGACTCAAAAAATGGATTTCATTGATATTCTTATTACTTTCTGAAACATACTCTGCAAAACAATACCACGACAATGCAAGTAATGGCATCTAGAGGTCTGTCATCCACTGACATTGGTCAAGGTAAATATTTCAAGTAACGCAAAGCGTGACTTGTCCTTTTGCCAACAGGAGATACTACAGGGAGATGCCACAGATGGCACTGGATAAGAAATCAAACTTCGAATTGCTCGAGTGAGTCATTTCTTTTTCCCGTGAAATTCCTTTGGCTGTGTGTAAAGTGGTACATTTGCACCCAGTCATTTACACCTGCCATGTCAGAGGGGGCAGTGAAGCTGCCTTGAAATCACTTACGTGGAGTGTTTCTTTACAAGGTCACCCGTACGGACGAAGACGTTTTGCTTGTTGAACAGCAGCAGCAAAATCACATACTTGTACCGTTACATTTTCCAGTTGATATAGTTTGACTGCAAGGTTGACCTCGTGCATTAGTCTCCCTGTAGGGAGGGACGATTGCTGTTGTGTGTAGAATTCCAGTTGAGTAATCTGTGGTGTCATTTTGGAATTTCCGACAAACCATGCTCGGACACTGCCCTTTTTTTTGCGAATGTCGTCTCGTCCGGGCATCTTTAATGTCCACTCCGTGCGCAGCAGGCAGTGTGCAGTATGAGTACGGTTAGTTCACCATGCAGTATTAACCAGGGCAGCCGAGGAGTGGCGCGTTCAACTGACCGGTGGTCTCGGTTTTCGGCGTGGCTGCCGTACACGGCTGTTCAAGAACCGTTGCACCGAATAATCCTCCTACATTTACCATAATTCCAGAAAACTCTTCATCCTCGAATCAACTGCTAATTGCCCCTGCATAGATGTTTTTTTTTCTTCTGGATAGCCATGTTGAGTGCTGCTCCACTCCTTCATGACATTTCTCCTCCCACGTGGCAGCCCTTCTCAGACATGCTGCAAGGCATCCTCGGGTGCACTCATGCTCAATTATCAACATTGTCGCAGCTGACCGTATGCTCCTTGCGGTTCCCATTCACTCGCTAGTCTGCGCCGCCCAATTTGTCACCGCGCACGCGGTTCAAGATGTGTGCATTATGAATTGCTATGGGGGCCGAGTCCTTTCAGCGTCGGTTTTTGCGTCTCCCAAATGTTGGGCCACTCCAAGTTGACCGTGGCCAATTTGTTGTCAAGTCCCGAATAGCAACACACCTTTATACAACAGACAGAGCGAATGCATCCACGCTTTCAACCTTGGTTGGAGAGTATCATCGTGAACTCGTTGATGGTTTAATTATTAACTTTCGTACAGGCAAATTTACTTCTCTATAAATTAAACTGGTACCGGTGAGATTTTACAAGTCGGCCAAAGTGCAGCTTCCTTAGTTTTTATGGACAGTGGGTAGGTGTGCACGCATGTGCACGCCGTTGGTTGTAGTCTTGTGCAATCGTCGGGAGAGTTAATACATTGCGCAGACGTTGTATTTTTCACGCCCGTTGTGTTCGCTGCCGTTGGTAATATCGCCACTGACTTTGCGTCTCCTCCGCTAAACCCCTTCTGGCTGACCTGTCTGCGGCGGGCCGGTGCGCCGCCACGCACGGCCCGTGCTTGCCCGACGCTTGCCGCCCGCAGGAGGGATGTGGGTCTGCGGAGGTTCTTTCCGAAGCAGATCCTCGACACGTGCAAGGTGACCGGGTTCTACGTGACGTTGTTGGCGGAACGTTCTACTTTAAGACGCATGTCGCGTTACGCCTGGCGTTTGGGTGTTTATTCGGAAGTGAAGGCGAGGTTGCGACCATGTAATAGTCTTAGTCACATCACATTTGGCAGAAGGGCTTCCACTGGAGGGGAGCTCTGGTCACCCACTCACTCGCTGCCCACTGGAGGGAGTTTCAGAGGGTGTATTGGCCTACTTCTCCATGTTGGCCAGACGCATTAAAAGAGGTGGGGGGCACCCACACGCTACCCCACCACACGTGACCCTGTGTATTATGGATAGGTGAACCTATCCATAATACCTGGTGGTTGGAGGCATGGGTGGATTTAAAGTGTTCCTCACTGGTTTATATTTTGTGGGCTCGCATGCTGAATTCATAGCTTTTATACAGAGAGTGGGGCATGAGTTGCTTTACCAACCATAATTATTTGACGTGCCAGGCGTTTGAGACGTTAAATAATTGCAAAGATCTCAATTTCCCTTGTACAGGCCTCTGTTAAAAGAATGCATTCGCTCTCAGTTACCCGTCAGATGTTGTTCAGTGGTCCCAAAATGCAATGGGTATTGAATGTGGTGGAGGAGACTTTGAACAATTTCTTTAATAATTAAAAAAATGTTATTCCCCACAAAATTAATTCATTATTCTCAGTTTTTTCGGTCATGCCGCACCCTCTATTATATTTTTTCAGTAAAGATGGCAATACGCATATATATATTGCATTCTTAAATTAAATATATAGGATCAGACAAATTAATTTACTCTCCTGGCCATGTGTAAGTATCTTGCAGTACGGTTGTAATGCACTTACATTCTCAGATGGATCGGCAGGCCATCTGTTTATAAGATTAAACTGACATAATTTCGAGTCCTATCCATTTCATTGCTAATGTTTCCACGTTGCGTCCCATCATCATTCACGTTGTGCAATTATAAATTGCGAATTGTGAAAGGGCCAGATGTTGCTGTTGCCAGCGCAGCTGTACGCCGCGATGTCTGCTGATTTTACTGGCTGTGTGCGTCTGATCAGGCCAAGAACCTGCGGCGGATGATCCATCAGTCATTCCGGCAGTATGCCAGCTTCTCGGAGGAGCAGTGCATGCTCAAGTTCTTTGAGATATTTTCCTCCATATACCGCTTTGACCAGGAGAACTACAAGTGTGGCCTTGGGGTGAGGCCTGCTGTTCCGCCTTGCACTTGACCGTGAATGTTTCGCTCTCTCTCTCTGCTACAAAGTAAAGCTCTGGTGATGCAGTACAATGTTTCGGTGCCACAGGGTTTGTTTTGTGTTTGTGTGTGGTGACATCAAGTGATTAATTATGATGATAAACAACGCCATGTGGATTTTATGTCTTCCCAGTGCAACCACATCTTAAAAGGCTTTTCAGGATGTTTTATGGCGAAAGGCCGTCGGTTGTTTGCGTGGGAAAAAAATAAAGACGTGCATCCTGGATTTGAACTGGGATGAGGAGGCGAAGGCACAGATGGTCATGGGAATGCAGGTGTAGACGTTGGGGTGATAGACGCGATTGAGTGACCTCTGACCGAAGGGGCTGACGGAGCCATCTTTTATAGAAAGCCTTGGCTGCCAGTCCATGGAGAGGATTAGAGTGACCTGAGAGATAGACGAGGGGTGAGTCAGTGGATGGTCTTGAGGACGGTGAGCGTAATCTTAAATTTGATTTCGTATTGAGCTGGGAGCCAGTGCAGTGGTTGGTGTAGTGGGGTGGCGTGGTCACATTTGTGTGTGCAGGTGGGGAGTCTGGCAGTGGAATTTCGGGTCATCTGGAGTTTGGAGATGAGGGATTTGGGGGAGGTAGCAGAGTTTGCAGTCATCGAGTGGGGTTGTGATGAAGGCTCTCAGAAGCAGTTGGGGTAAGCGGGTCAGCCTGAATTTCCCATTATTGCTTTTTCACATGTGGAATACACAATTAATATGAAATGGTTTGAAACTTGTTTCATGTTAATTGGAGGTTACAGTTCGAATGCTTCCAATAGAATTGAGATATATAAATCATTGAGAATGAGTCTGAAATAATACCTTTTATCGTGACTTTTTTGCGTCGCCATATTATTCATACTTCATTTGCCCTTGCACAGGCCTCCGTTAAAACACCGCACTCGCTCTCAACCGTCAACGTGCACATAATAGATCACAGATTCTCCGCTGTTCTCAGTTTGGAAATAGTGTAGTACTCGCAATGCATACTTGTGATTCTCTCCCACTGACTAATACACACCAAAACATATTTGTATGTTAATCCCTTATGACACAGCCATATATTACGCCGTCATGCCAGCAAATTGTCCAGAGATGCCATTGCATTTGGTACGGTGCGATAACCCCGCCTGATAGTGCAGAGCTTTTTACGATTACAGATTGGTTCAAAGGGGTGTCTCTTTTGCGCTAAATGCTGCCGTCAACCTCAATGTGGCAATGAAATCCAACACCAGCAGGCTTTAGTTTTACGGTGTCGTGCTGTGCACGCCGCCATCGGCTTGTTCAAAATATTCTCCGCTGCGCAGAGAGTTAACATTCCGGCGCGTCGCGACGGTGCGGAGTGTGTGCAGCTGCACACCGCGGTCCCGTGCGGTGGCGCCGCAGTCCCGCGCGGTGACGTTTTGGCGTCTCGACTCATTGAGACGCGTCCGTGTCACCGTTGCTTGGGCGTTTCTGCTGCCTTCGACGGTCTCTCTTGCTGCCAAGCGTTTTAAGTCTCGGGCAAAAATACGCCAGCTGTGCTGTCGGGCCTTGTGCGCGAGCTGTGGAGACACGCTGCAGACCATACGTTTGCTCTTCAGAGTGACTGCGTTAAAAGTGAACGGGGGCCCGGTGATGATAGAGCCTCATTTGGACGGAAGCCAAATGATTAACTGTTCAACCGTGTGTTTTTGTAGGTTTTACATATGCACGCCTTATTGGTCGTAAACATTTTCTCAGTGAAAAGTACGTGAATGATTTTTTTCTTGTCCTCGCTCTTAATGATTATTTATTGCACAATTTGGAGCCCTCTAAAAATGTGCAGGCAACGTGGCCACAGTTGAATAATTTAGTGGTGCTGATTAAATATTTAGGACATACACATAGGCCGTTTTATCATATCAAACTTTTAAAAACCATTATGCATGCGCGAGTGGTCACGCACTGAACTGACACTTGCTATTACCACGGCTCTGAATGGAGAGACTAATGGTCACATTTGGCCCTATTAAAATTCTGATTTAATGTCTTTTAGATTCTTTCTCAATGGCCATGATTGAGCGTGTCATTTTAGGGTATTTATAATATTCCAAAGATGCCTATTTATAGTTTTTTTTCTTCTTCTGACTGCCTGGTATGTGTGGTTATAAATAAATGCATTAACTTTGAGCTGTCATTTTAATCGCAAACTGTTGGTCACGGCTTTGTGATGATACGCCTAATCCAACTAAACTTCAAAAAATATTTTAACGAACCAACATAGGCTATAAATTAAGATTTATCTGTATATAAAGTCTGTCAATTCATACAAGAAAACCAATCTGTCCTGTGTGGCATAACCAAAATGCTCCACTATCGCCTTTAGCTTCACAGTAACATAGTAATTTAATTATTCTTGATTGTATGGAATATTTAAGGTTTAAATAGCCCGCGTGTGTATAGAGTGGGTGAGTGAACGGTAGTGTAGGGGTCAGAACACGATTACAAACCTGGCGACTTGAGTTTAATTGATGATTGCTTCGAAAAGCTGCTCTCTCGGGACAGCCGTGTCGACCGCTGCCTCTGCCCACCTCACGACGTTTTGCCCCGCACGTTCGAGGCCTCCTCAGGCGCAGTGACGTGCCTCTAACGTGTGAGGAGGCGAAACGTCGCGGGGTGGAGAGAGGGAGCGATCGACGCGGCTGTCCCGAGAGAGCAGCTTTTCGAAGCAATCATCATGCATCGAGCCGTGAAAACCCTACATCGTTAAAATGATCTCATCCCATTGTGAGGAACCGCTTAGTCCTGTACAGGGTTGCGGTGAGCCGGAACCTATCCCGGCAGACACGGCGCAAGGCAGGGATATACCCACAATAGGACACCAGTCCATCCCGGGCACTGCGGGTAATTTCGTCTGCGAGCCAATTAACCTATGCAGCAGCATGTTTTGTGGACTGCGGGAGGAAAACGGAGTGCCCGGCGAAACCCACGCGGACACGGAGAGAACATGCAAACTCCACACAGAAAAGCACCCGAGCCGGGACTCGAACCCGGGGCCCTTGTTGCTGTGAGGAGGCGACAGCGCTACCCACTGGGCCACCGTGCCGCCCCGCTAACAATGATGCAGTGGCCACGAGACGTGTATACGGATGCGCGAGGAAACTGCAGAGCGGCGAGGAGGTGCAGAACAGCCATGCAGCAGCCGGCAAGCGCCAACATTTGCCGGAAACTCCGTCGTGTGTTTAATGACAACGGCCAATTGATGAATGAGTGCGTTTTTTGTTTGATTTGCGATAAGTGCTTGCTAACAACGCTTGCCCCTAACATCTGTCACTGGCAGAGTGGATGGAGCATCTCTGTGGAGCTGGCCATTGGCCCTGAAGATGGCATCAGCTACCTGACTGATAAGGGCTCCTCGGTGAGTTTAGCATCGAGCTTGTGTCCTGCACTCTCCCTTTCTCTCAATCTGCCTTCCCGTCTCCTTGAATGCCGGTCAGCCTGCCTTTCTGTCTAATTCGAGCTGTCTTTGGTCTCCCCACCCATTCCCTCTGTGTGTCTGCCAGTCTGCACATGTGCATGTATACGTGTCTCATTCTGTCGATGTTCGCCTCTCTGCATGACAGTGAGTGTACGCTCGTTTGGATACCTCGTTATGGATTTTAATTCGGCCTGTCCAGTTGTGTTTTTTTTTCTTTCCCCAATCCGTCTGTGAAGCGAAAATGTATTTATTCCAGAACATGCATCTTGACTGTGCAGTCTGGCCTTTTTCAGTGACAAAAGGTCACACGCCTTTGCATAGTAGACTGAATATGCAATACGTTCCACAGTGGATTCGTGATAAAAGTAATGTCATTTTTACAAGAAATATACTCCATCATCTGTGAACAAATTAAATGCTTTTTCTGTACAAATATCAGCATAAAGCATTTATACTCTCATTTCACACGCCACATTTTCTTCCGTTTGTCAAAACATATTTGCTAAACTTACAGAGCTTGCATTTCACAATTTAGGGTTAGGTTTCCCCGTTTTCGTTTCCTAATTCTTTTTTTACCGCGGAACCAAACCAAGAATGTCCACAATGTGGCAGTTTACTGGTGCAAGGTTGCGAGTTGAGATGTGAATAATTCCTCAGTGACTTGTCAAGGTTATGCCTCTCTTCTTCCCCCGGGGCTCGGCTTGGGAAAGAGTAGGAATCAACAGATGACAAGCCAATGTTCCCCCTTTGAAAGAGCAGTGCTGTAGAACCATGCTATTATACATTAAGCATGAGTTTCGGATTTAAAATAACAGCAATGCCTGTCTCAGTATTTTTGCATTTTCAGTCCAATTACCGAATTAGGTTTTTTGCTACTTGGTAATTAATTACATTTGTTGAGCACAGACCCAATAACGCCAAGTGACCTACATGAGCTAGCGTTGTTAAAGGCGCTAACAATAATATTTAATGATTGCTTAGTATTTTTTTATTTAAATCCATAGAATTTTAATAACTTTCCCTGCGTACACCCTGCGTTGAATCATTTTAATAGTTTTACATATTAATAATTTACTATTGTAGGCTTGCCTGGCTCGATGCATGGTTATTGCTTTCGAAAGCTCTTACTTTGGGATAGACAGGTCCAGAGGCAGAGCTCTCGACACGGATATCCTAAAAGACTAGCTCTTGAAAGTGATTATTATGAATCATTTCATATAAATGATGAAGATAAAGATCCACCGGTGAAATGAGAAATGTGTATTTAATCTTTCATAACGTGGTAACGTTGTCACCAAAATTTACGTCGTGTATTGGGAAGATGTCTCCAGGTGACAAGCACTTTGCACAAAAGGCATGAAAGTAGTGACAGAGCAATTAACATCACTTCCTGTGCCATCACATTTTCAAATCGATTCAATCTGAAAATATTCAGATTTCACACAAATCTGAAAATCGAGACCGCATTTATTGCAAAATAAAATTTATTTTAACAAGCGGTATGATGTGGTGGTCGAGATACATTGTTACGGCAGGTGCGTTCAATCCATCTGTGCTGAGCTTTCAGTTTCATCTTCTCCGCATGCACTCATTTGTAATCCCACGTACGAGTCATTAATGGTATTGAGACAACATAGCACTGCAACCAGCCACCGTGCCCTCAGCTTTAACCACCGACCATCACGCCTTCCAGCAACATGAGGCTGTGAGCAATGGCGATTACTTGCGGAGGCTTCATCTGGCAGTGGATAGATCTAAGCTTAGAGATGGTGATGATGGTCACGCTGAAGATGATGAATGCTTGGCCTGAAAGAGATTTAAGACTCGCCGAGGGGGAGCGGGGGGAGTTGTGGTTTGTTCAGGTGAACAGTGAACCTTACTACAATGTGCATGAACTGTCTCAGTCACACTGTTATGTCCAAGTGCTCGTCAATTGCAGAAAACGTCAACTTTTGCCAAAGAGTTTTCATACTTCTGTGTTTTAATTGCAATTTTCCAAACACTTTAATCAAATGGTTGGCAGCTAATTTATGGTCATGCAGGAGCATTGTGGAGGCAATATGCCTCCAGATTAATGGACGGTCTGAAGAAAATTCACTTTTTAATTTCGTAATCTAAAATAAATAAATCATGAGCAATAGATCTCGCGTGGACTTAAGCGAACATGACATTGTAATATAGCAGGGTCCTTGCATTTATATCCGCAGCCACGTTTGGCATTATGAACTGTGAAGGGCTTGAAGGTAAGCAATTTAACTTTAGTGAGAGAGCTTGAAATTACGGCTGTTACATGGTAACACCTGCGTTGTCAAATAAATCCCTCGGTGGGGGGGGGAGGAGGGAGGAGACTGCAGATTGCACATTTGCATGTGCAAATTACATTTTGTTACAAGTGTTGTAAGTTTCGCCGCCGCTGCCGGGGTGCGGCCTGTGAATTCGGAGCGCAGGCGAGAGACGCGCGAAGCGGTCGCGCAGCGAACTGAGCGCCGGGTGCGGGAGCACCGAGCGACAGGCGCCGTTCCGGGGATCGTGCGTACACGCGGCGCCGTTCCGGGGATCGTGCGTACACGCGGCGCCGTTCCGGGGATCGTGCGTACACGCGGCGCCATTCTCCGCGAGCGCACGTAAAACCCAGCGCTGATCTATGTGACGCGTTGTCACGCTCGGTTACGTTCAGCGCGGACCGGCCGCTCCTCCTCCTCCTCCCGCTTCACTGCTGCTTGTTCATTAGGGTATCGTCTGGTGGAGGCCCCCCCCCTGGGGCCAGTGCCCAAAATAAAGAGCTTCCCGCTATAAGTGTTGCTGCCCAAGGGTCCCAGACACAGCGTTAACCCCTTCCTCGCTCTTGGCGCTGCGAATGGAAACTGTTCGAGCCCAACTGTAAATGTGTTCAGGCTATAAACGTGACAATACTAAATCGGAGTAATTCAAACGAGCTGTTCATTCGGGATAGCCATGTCGAGCGAAGGAGGAACACTTGACATCTCTGTACCAAAATGAGCTGCTTTTCTGAGCAATTCTCATGCATATCAGCAATTCCTATACATGAGCCATAAATTAGGGCGGCGCGGTGGCCCAGTGGTTAGCGCTGTTGTCTCACAGCAAGAAGGTCCCGGGTTCGAATCTCTCGGCTCGGGTGCCTTTCTGTGTGGAGTTTGCGAGTTCTCTCCCCGTGTCCGCGTGGGTTTTCACCGGGCACTCCGGTTTCCTCCCGCAGTCCACAAAACATGCCGCTGCATAGGTTAATTGGCTCGCAGGCTAAATTGCCCCGCAGTGCACGGCTATGGACTAGCGTCCCATCGTCGGTATATCCTTGCCTTGCGCCCTGTGTCTGCCGGGATAGGCTCCGGCTTCACCGTGACCCTGTATAGGACCAAGCGTTTTTAGACAATGAGATGAGATGAGCCATAAATTAAACCAATACAATTTGCTTAGCGTGACATCAGTGCAGCGCAAGCATAAGGCTATGGCGAAGGTGCTTGGCTTCGGAGTAAAAGGTCGACGCACGCCCCGTGCAATCCCAATTGAGTAACTTGACACGCGGTCATGTGTGCAAGGGGCCTGCATGCGAGGCATGACCAGTCACGATTTCCCCGCTGTTTGTGGGCGCGCCTATGCGTGTCGCGAATCCCAATTATGAAGTGTAACGGTTGCGATGAATGTCGCACGGCCCTACGCTTTAGCCGAAGGTGTGGGCCAGTGTGAATGTCCTCTGTCGAGTTATTAATGGATTTGAACCTGCTTCCTTATCGGCACTCTTGATTTGTCATTAGGCGAGATTGAAACAAGCTTGAACTTCACTCGATACTAAGTCGGACACTGCCCCCTGGTGTGCTCACGCCAGAATGCATTGTTCTCAGGCCCCTGTGGGTGGAATTGATTCGCCGTCGCTGGCTTGTCACCAGTTCCACGCTCGTGCTCATTATCTGAAACCGCTTAATCGTATATAGGGTCAGGGTGAGCCGGAGCCTATCCCGGAAACACAGGGCGTAAGGCAGGAATACACCCGACGACGGGACGCCAGTCCATCGCCGGGCATTTCGGGACAGTTTTAGTCTGCGAGCCAATCAACCTATCCAGGAGCATGCTTTTGGACTGTGGGAGGAAACCGGAGTACCCGGCGAAAACCCACGCGGACACCGGGAGAGCATGCAAACTCCACACAGAAAGGCACCCGAGCCGAGAGATTCGAACCCGGGACCTTCTTGCTGTGAGGCGACAGCGCTAACCACTGGGCCACCGCGCCGCCCACCAGTTCCACAATACCATTGTTTTTTTTAATAGTTGCGTTGAATCGTAGCGCCTCTAGTGGTTGCGAAGTTCAAATGAGCCTTTTTGTTTGCGTATCACTTCGTAATTATCTCCCTTATTTCATATTCACGTGCATTTCTTTACTCACGCTTGGATGTTGAAGTTTTGGATGGGAACACTTGAGAAGCGATTTAAAAATGACGCTTAAATATGTTCCAGCCGATTAGACGTACGAGCGGATGCTTCGTTGGCTTGCGCCAATGACGCCGGCCGCGCCGCGCCGCCGGTCGGCGCCGAGCCTCAGTCTCTGTCTTGCGCCCGACAGCCGACGCACCTGGCGGACTTCACGCAGGTCAAATCGATTCAGTACTCCCAGACGGAGGACCGCGACCGGAAGGGCACCTTGCAGCTGAAAATCGCCGGAGCCTCGGAGGTGAGCGATTGGAGCGTCCGTCCGCCCGGTCGGTCGCGCGTCTCCACGATCGCCCCCCCGACACGGGAGCCGCTGCTCTGTCGGGGTCGCCGCGGCAAGCGGGGTTTTTACTTCGACACTCGGCAGCCTTCGTTGGCGAAGTCTTCGGATTTCCCCGGTCTTGGCTCTCTGACGTATCGTCGGGGCGTACGGCCTGGTGTTCGACACGACCGACCGACGTTCCTCCCCCCC
>JAZEWT010000009.1:21982384-21996175 GCA_036362905.1 Mordacia mordax | reverse complement strand
CGAATTGAAAGCCAAGGTGGAAGTCGCGGGTCATGATGTCACACTGCTGTTTGCCGTCTTCACCCATCTCTGTAGAAATAAGCGAGTCATTTGTATGATACGCGTGCATAAATTACACGTCCAGATTTGCGTTGGTGCGGCCATGCGATAGCTTTAAGGAGAAGCGGTGACCAATGCCGTTCGGCCTACCGGAGGGCAGGCCCAGTGGAATGCAGTCGTTTGCAGTGTGGTCCATTGCGTGGTTTGCGTGGCCGCAGCCAAACCGTGGGACATTTTGGGCGGTGTGGTGGGCGCAGCGGTAACATCCGCACCCCACGGAAAGAGAGTCCTGCCAGAGGCAGCTCGATTCCCTCCTCGAGCACCTTTTGTGTGCGGAAGTTTGTGTGTTCTCCCCCTCTTCTGCCATGGTTTCTTCCTTCAACTAAAACCAAAAAATCCAACCTCTCTATTTGATTGGTCGATAACGTAATATGAAGGACACGGTATCTGCCAAATGTTATTGCCGGGTAACCTCGTGGCTCTCTTCTCCCTCCCCGCCTGTGCGGTTTCCTCGCGCCTGTGCGTTACTGATTGTAATTATTATTCACGTAACCCATTGTGGACGAGATTTGCGCAGCGAGCGGTCGCTGGTGTCGAACTTGGTTATGGAGCGGTTTCCTCGAAGCCGTGCGGAGCAGCGGCTTATGCTTTGGCATCGGTGCACGAGTGCAGTTTAGCACAAAGTTCACGCACATCCGTCACCGACTCTTTCTTTGGCTTCGTGTTGTTATGCGCTATGGAGGGGAGAAGGCCCATTGACTGAAACATCGCATCTCAGATTTTGAATTTCGAGGCTGCGGCGTTATTAACTGCTGTGTTGATTGTTTTTGTTGCTGTGTGTGGGGTCTTTCCAGACGCTTTGCCAGACTTTTCCCTGCAGACTATTTAACACCACGTTCAGCAATACATAGGTTACCCTAAAGTTAAAGCAATCTCATGATTTGAATGCAAAAGCCTTTTATTCATTGAATCGTGAGAGTATTTTGGAGGCTGCCCCTATAATGTAAGAATAATTTCATGTAAGAAGTCTGTTGCAAGGCGTATTATTCATTTATTGCTGGGTAAGTCGTGATTCTGATTTTTGTTGGTAAAAAAAAAGTAATTTCCTTGTTTCACACTTAGCATTAATCCACTCTGTGCGCGGGTTAAAGCCCTGTGCACAGGGATTTGGAATATTTGCCTTTCAACTTCCTCCGTGGATCATTCTGTTTGAGTTCACTATGTGGTTTCTTAATCCTTAGGTTCGACACCTGAGCGGGTTGGGTGTTTAGCCGTTCCTACCGAGACCAGATCGCTGCCAAAGTGTCCCCATTCGTGCAGGAAGGGCTTCTCCACGTTACGCATCTGAGTTGCAAGACAGCGGTTGGCACCAGTGGATATGACGCACTGATGGTTCCTGTAAAGCGTGAAGCTGTTTTTTTTACAAGCCGGTTTAGTTGTTTTGCTTCCTGTCTAAAATAGTGTGGCCGCGAATTTGTCCGCTTTGAGTTTATTGTTTAAAAACAAGACCGTGTGCATTATGCATGTGGCGTGGTGATGTCACGACATGCAAGGCATGATGGGAGGTCCCAACCGTTGGCCATCAAACCACCTCAGTCTAGAGATCGCCTTGTGCGTACATTGCTGTTAATACTTTCCAGCTAAAAGTGCTTTTCTGTCCGATGAGTTTCCCATACAGAGCGTTTCGAGTTTTGCTTAATCGGCTGGGAATGCAATAGCCTCGGAGGGGTCTCACAAGAGTGAGCTGGGATTTAATTCTCTCAGGAGGCACAGCGGTTGCGATGTGTGTAATCCTGTTTGAGTCGTTGGCAGTTTCATTTTCTAATACGGTAAATTTGGATTTGAGCCTTATGCCAGCACACAATGGCCTGCTCTTATGATTGGCGTCAGCGTGTTCTTTAATGTCCACTGTGAACCCGGCAGGACTTGATATTACAATAGTTATTACACCCACGGTTGAATTCAACTGAGTTTAGGAGTTGAATGCAACTCCTTTGACTTGATTTCCCGATGATGCCCCATGCAGCGGCGTTCTGCAAAACCCTCGTAGAAGAATTAATCACTCCGTCATTTTTGGGTGCCGGTTAAAATGGCAAAATTTATTGTAATGTCTTGCAGAGGCGGCACTGCTTCACAGCAAAAGGATCCCGGGATTGATTCCTACCTTAGGCGCTTTTCTGTGTGTTCTCCTGTTCTGCGTGTATTTTTTCCCTTCACCTCCCACAGCAAAAAAAAAACCCACCCTCGTTAATTAATTTGCTGATACCATCGTATCAAATAGGCACACGGGTCTCAGGTGGGTTTTTCTGCCAGGTGACTTAGCGGCTGCCTTCAGCACACCTCTCCGCGGGTTCCGGCTACTGCTTGGACCGCCGTCCGCCCGAAAGGCGCCGTGTAATTGTAATAAATCATCGTGATCTTCATTCCCGTTGTCGTCTCCAGAACGAGGGGGAAGTGTCGCTTTCCCGCGCGCGCGCTCGATAAACGGCACTTGTTACCGCCGCGGCGCACTCTGCAGCTGGATACCGCGCTCGCTGCACAGGCAGGGCCAATCGTGTATCATAAATAATTGCACGCGCTAAGTGTCCGCGAGGTGGACGCATAACCGCTCGCTTATGCCAGGTATTAAATGTTACGGTGCGGTCACAATAGCGTGCGAGGTGGGTGTCTGGGCAGCGAGAGAGCCTTCATGGTTTATGTATGGCTGTGCGCGTATCAATCATTTACTGCTGTGTGGTCCGCTGTGTGCTACGTACGCGTGTTATGGTAAAAGGCACTACTGTATAAATATAATACGTTGTTCCTAGCGGGCGCTCAAGGAAATGGACTGCAGCTTGTGCGCTGGAGGACTTTTTGCGCATTTCTTCCACGTGTTGTAGGTGAGGTGTCTTTTTCACATTCAACAAACTATTGTTGCCGTAAACAAACGTGCAACCTGGCAATTGCTCGCTCGCACCACGGCTGGCCTATAAGGGCTCCACGCGAGTAAATTATAGACAGCTCCCGTACAGGGTATTAGGTCGACTCTCTCACACCGCTCAAATGTATTCTCGATCTGCCGGTTGACTAACTGGTGTACCCAACTCGTGTACTGTTGGTCGGACAAAGGGGTTTGTTGTGGGGAATTTACAAAACTTGCACCTTCATTTCAACTGCTGCGCCCGGAAATTGAATCGAGCCGCAGAACTCTTGGACTGCGAGTCCAGTGCGCCGACAGATGCGTCTTGGCCACTTCCCAAACGCCGCCCGTACAATTTCCAGCTGTGGGGAACGGCTGATAACGAGCGTTTATATCTCGGAAGGGTCGCAGCGCTCTCCGATTCCCGTGAGCTGGACGGGCCAGGTGGCACTCGGAAATACCTTCCCACGTCAATCGAGGAAGTACTTGCGTAACACTGAAGGTTAACGTCAACACCGGAACCGCCGATTCATTCGGCGGGCGTGCGCCAGCAAACGGGCTAAGTTTATCTCGTTTGCTTTACTCCGATATTTTAAGGACACGGGCGCCGCTATTTTAAAATGTAAATGGAGGACTTGGTCAGGTGGTGCAGCCAGCTCTGGGCCCCGGGATGGACTGTTGAACCAGCACCAGTAGTTGCTCTTTTAGAGGTTCCTTGCCACTTTCTTGACGCGTTTATGCGCCGGGATCTTAGCGCTGATCCAGCGGCGGGGGCAGTGACCCGCGGGGCCCCCTTGGTGCGTTTTCGCGCTGTGTCCGACGTTTCGCTGCTCTCGCTGGGAGTTGCGCGAGCAAGTGACGTCCCAAATGTGGAGCGTCGCGCCGTCACAACCTGCGAACACATGGCAGAGGGTTGACAGCACAGTGGCGAAAACACATGGTCGAGCTTCACAGTGCAATTGTGAAAAGCTATGCAGTTGATATGTAGACCGGCAAGGCAGCCTTAATAGCACAGCAACTTTAGGTTTCAGGCGTTAAGCAGAACATTCTGCCCTATTATTATTAACTCATTGCCACTCGATATAAGACAATTTTTTTTTGAGCTAGGTCATGCAAAAGATTGTGTTGTAATCGCCACTCCATGTGGTTACCGACTGTCCTGTGTCCTTGACGTTCCAGAGCCGGCTTTTGAAAGTCACCCGCTAATAACAATGATAATAATTGCATTTATAGAGCGCGTTTCACCCGAGGGTCACAAAGTGCTGCACGGAGCTGCGGAGAGAACGGCGTGTTGGGACGTCGAGATAATTCATGTGGGCGTGGGTTGCGCTCCCGGTCACGTGCTCACGCGCGCGGCGGAACCGTTCCAGAGTCCACTGCAGCTGTGCACGCCGTGTGGTCACGTGGTCATTTGAGCAAAGTATCTCATCTCATTGTCAGAAACCGCTTGGTCCTAGACAGGGTCGCGGTGAGCCGGAGCCCATCCCGGCAGACACAGGGCGCAAGGCAAGGATATACCCACGATGGGACGCCAGTCCATCACCGGGCACTGCGGGCATTTTAGTCTGCAAGCCAATTAACCTATGCAGCGGCATGTTTTTTTGGACTGTGGGAGAAAAACCGGAGTGCCCGGCGAAAACCCACGCGGACACGGGTAGAACATGGAAACTCCACACAGAAAGGAACCCGAGCCGAGATTCGAACCCGGGACCTTCTTTCTGTAAGGCGACAGCGCTACCCACTGGGCCACCGTGCCACCTGAACAAAATATAAATATTTATAAATTCGATTTGCATTACCCGTGTGCAATTTAGAAATTTGCATTGAACATAGACCTGGAAGGCAGCCCTGATTTATAGGCTGTGCTCGGCGCATTGTTTTGGAAAATTAGATTGTGCATGAAAACATATTGCATGAGATCGCAAAGGCCACAATCTTGGAAATTTCAGGTGGTCGCCGGAAAATCCGTGTTCGCTCAGTCTGCCTCTGTGCCCAACCGACAACACCGGTGGCAAAAAAGCAAAAAGCAAAGTCGAATGATGGCCCTGATGTAGACTTTTTGTGGAAGGGCCTCGGGAAAGTTTTTCCCTCCTTCTTTGTAAACGTGCACCGGTAGCTACGCTGGATGTTGTGCCGTCTCACCTTGGGCACCGTCGTGGGGAAAAAAAAAACAAAATCATCTCATCTCGTTGTCAGAAACCGCTTAGTCCTGTACAGGGTCGCGGTGAGCCGGAGCCTATCCCGGCAGGCAGAGGGCGCAAGGCGGGGATATTCCCACAATGGGACGCCAGACCATCACCGGGCACTGCAGGCAATTTAGTTTGCGAGCCAATTAGCCTATGCAGCGGCATGTATTTTGGACTGTGGGAGGAAACCGGAGTGCCCGGCGAAAACCCATGCGGACACGGGGAGAGAACTCGCAAACTCCACACAGAAAGGCACCCGAGCCGAGATTCGAACCCGGGACCTTCTTGCTGCGAGGTGACGGCGCTACCCACTGGGCCACCGCGCCGCCCCAACAAAAAATAACAACAAATACAATTTGTAACGCGTCGCGTAAATTCCGTGCCGAGTCATGGACGACACCCGGATATCGGGGAGTGAGGAAACCGCAAGATCGGCGGGGGTAGGGGGAAGGCAGCAATGTAGTCGGCCGGCGTCAATATTCGCCAGACACCGGGTCAAGTTATATTGTGATGTTGTTGGCCCATGAATGAATAAGCGTTACTTTTTGTTGTTGTGGGAGGAAAGCAGTGAAGCAGGAGGAAACCCACGCAGAACATGGGGAGAGAATACACAAACTCCACACAGAAAGGTGCCCGAGGAGGCAGTCGAACTGCTTGAGGCAGGCCTTCCGTTCTGTGAGGCGCAGATGTCATCACTGCACCACCCTGCCACCCAGGAGCTGCCGCGGGCTCCAGCGTTGGCTGTGCATTGGCCGCACGAGTGCCTGGGCATTAGCGCCTGGTTGAATTGGTGATGAACCGATGGTCTGGATGGATGGACGCTGTCGCGTTCTTGGCAGACTCGGGGCATAAACAGAGCCGCTGTTATTGGTGATTGGCTGGAAGTGAAGCGACGAATCTCCTCGTACGGCGCAGGAAGCGTTTCTCGTCCGCGAATCGTTTGCGCGGTTGTGCTGTCTGAGCGGTCTCGTGCGTCTTCCGGCTTGCGCGGTGAGGTCGGCGTTGGTTCGTCAAGGAGGGCCCGGCGAGTGGGGCGAAACGTCGAGCGCTGTTCCCAACAACGCGCGGCGTTACCCGAAAAAACACGGTGGCGCAGTGAGTGGTAACGCTGCCTCCTCACAGCGAGGAAGATCTCACATTGGGTTGCCAGCTTGAGGGCCTCTCTGCGTGGAGTTTGCATGTTTTCCTCGTGGTTTTTTTGACCAGGGGCTCTGGTTTCCTCCCTGACCAAACTGCCCCTGGTTTCCTATGATGGACTGGCATCTAATCCAGGGTGTCCCTCTGCCTTGTCCCTTGTGTCTGCCGGGATAGGCTCTGGCTCAGTAGGTACTGATAATGAAGGAACATCCAAAAGCACGAGATTCTCGGCTGTAGCAATGAGTTGGAGGAGTGTGAGAACGATTTTCAAGTTGAGGGGTGGTGGCAGTGCATGTAGCCACGTGGTTGTGATTATAGTTGGGGTTTCCTCTGTGTACAAGTTAGTGTTGTGAGTTATTTCAATTGTGCAATGTTGTTGCATGTTACCATTTACGTGTGTGATTACGGCTAGAGTTTAATTTATGTACGTGTTGTTGCTGTGGGTTTATTTGCCGTTCGGTTTAACGCGTTGTTGTTACGATAGGTCGGACATTTATTGTGTCGCAGGAATCCTGCATCTGGACCTTGCCAGCTCATTCGGTACTCATCTCATCTCATTATCTGAAACCGCTTAATCCTATATAGGGTCACTGTGAAGCCGGAGCCTATCCCGGAAACATAGGGCGTAAGGCAAGAATACACCCGACGACGGGACGCCAGTCCATCGCCGGGCATTGCGGGACAATTTTAGTCTGCGAGCCAATCAACCTATCCAGAAGCATGCTTTTGGACTGTGGGAGGAAACCGGAGTACCCGGCGAAAACCCACGCGGACACGGGGAGAGCATACAAACTCCACACAGAAAGGCACCGGAGCCGAGAGACTCGAACCCGGGACCTTCTTGCTGTGAGGCGTCAGCGCTAACCACTGCGCCACCGCCATTCGGTACTTTCTGCTATAATAATAATAAAGCATCTATATTATTATTATTATCTTAAGCAGTCAAGTAGGCCCATGAAAGCCGGTTATTGAGGAAGTGTTTCATCACGATTTTCATCAGTTGTGAGGTTGTAATTATCTTTTCACACTCACGGTTAGATATATATAATCCCGCGCTCTGTAACGAGTTGTTAAATATTGTAGTGTCTCATCGGCGTTTTGCGATTTTTTTTTTTAGCTCATCGCGGCAGATCTTACGTCTGGTAAACGCTTGATTGAATAATGATCAAGGGACGATAGCCCTTGAACGCTGCCATCAGCGCGTTGTGATGCAGCGTCAGCACTCGCGGCTGCAGACGCTCGCAGATGCGTGCGATGGCTAATGGGACATTGGTGGTCGTGACGAGTGCGGGACCACATCGGGATGGCATTTAAATCCCGATGGGTAAGCGGCAAAGGCGCAACCCTGCAACGGCTTGAACATTGCACCGTTGGCGGAAGGGCCTCCACTAGAGTGTGAGAGAACCCCGCATCCAGAGGGTGTTTTTACAACTCTTCCAGGCTGGTTAGAAATCTTTAAACAGGTGACAATTCCTGGACGTAACTCAGAGACACACGAGCATTGCTGGGTTGACATACGCAGAAAAAGTGGTGTTGCGAGGAATTTTAAGAAACTTTGTATTGTCTTGTGTTAGTGCAACGTTTGGGTGAAAGGATTTTAAATGATTATTATTAATTCAGTTGCCATGCCATGAGAACAGATCGTACTAGTACATTTTGGATTGCAGGTCCAACAAGATAAACATTAGCCTGGGATGCATTAATCCCCATTATTAATTGAAGGAAAACAGAGCATCCGGATAATACCTAGTGCAGTATTTGGTGATATTCAATCTTCCCTCTGTTGCATTTAACAATTAATTGCTGAACTGCCAATCATCTGGTCACCTTGCAGCACACAGCCAGGTGGCATTCCCGAGTGAGCCGTTTCCCATTCATAAAACTAACCTGGATCTTGGATCAACCCTGCTTTGCTGAAGGTGACCTGACAGGATTTGTTGGATATCGATGTATTCACGGGATCAGAGTGCCACGCTTTGTGGCACGGTCGCGTAGTGAGTGGCGCTATCACCTCATAGCAAGAAGTTCCCGGGTTCGAATCTCGGCTCGGGTGCCTTTCTGTGTGGAGTTTGCGAGTTCTCTCCCCGTGTCCTCGTGGGTTTTTGCCAGGCACTCCGGTTTCCTTCCACAGTCCAAAAAACATGCTGCTGCATAGGTTAATTGGCCTGCAGACTAAATTGCCCCGCAGTGCCCGGTGATGGACTGGCGTCCCATCGTGGGTATATCCCTGCCTTGCACCCTGTGTGTGCCGGGATAGGCTCTGGCTCACCGCGACCCTGTACAGGAGTGAGCGGTTTCTGGCAATGAGATGACATGTTATAATTGTCCTGACTGTATTACCTCTGCGCTGATGGACATCTGTTCAAAAGAGATGCAGTTTCAATGCGACACAAACCGAGCGGGGGGGTTTGCATTTAATTTAAGCTGCATCGCACACGGGCCCTCCTGCCGCCGGTCGGAATAACGCGACCCGCGGACATTCCAGGGCCACGGGCGAGTCGCGGAATGCCTCGCGTTCGCTGACCCGCTCGGATAACGCGGCCGGCTTTGTCTCTCCACCGTGAGCCCGGATCCTCGGTGGGGGGTGGGTGGTGGTGGTGGGAGGCGCGGCCACCCACCCGCCAACGCGTGCGGTGCGGAACGCATGGGCCGCGGGCACCGTTGAATATTAATGCCCGCTTGAATTATTTAAGTCAAGCCATGGACGCCTCGTATTCTCCGTCTGCGGAGGCGACCGCTCTCCGCCTCGGAGGTGATTTCTCCCCTCTCATCTCATTGTCTGAAACCGCTTAGTCCTATACAGGGTCACGGTGAAGCCGGAGCCTATCCCGGCAGACACAGGGCGCAAGGCAAGGATATACCGACGATGGGACGCCAGTCCATCGCCGGGCACTGCGGGGCAATTTAGCCAGCGAGCCAATTAACCTATGCAGCAGCATGCTTTTTGGACTGTGGGAGGAAACCGGAGTGCCCGGCGAAAACCCACGCGGACACGGGGAGAGCATGCAAACTCCACACAGAAAGGCACCCGAGCCGAGAGATTCGAACCCGGGACCTTCTTGCTGTGAGGCGACAGCGCTAACCACTGGGCCACCGCGCCGCCCGGAGGTGATTTGCTAGCACACAAGCGGAATGCTGCTTATCGCGTGAGTGTTTTCGTTACGCAGATGCACTCGTAAGTTGTTAATATCGATCCCTTAACAGCGTCGTTTAAGCAGGGAGTGCTTTTGGCGTGTGAGTAAAGCAACAAGGCGAGCGTTTTGTCTTTTTGATGTTGTAGCCGTTCCACAGCATCCGGGCTAGCTGAGTGGAGAACCACTTGTTACACCAGAGTGCCCGTGTTCTATTATGCCTCGTCACTTGCTTTCTAATGCAACATCACAGGAGTGAACAGAGCTTTATAGCAGTGGTGTCCAACCTCTTAGCAAAAATATACAAGATCACTTTCATGATCTAAATGCAACAAATGATCTGTCCTTAAAATTCCACTTTGCCGAATCGCAACAAAATATAAGCTATGCATAACACTGGCCTATTGTTAGTGTAACATCTGTGCTTGCTGCACACAATCTGTGAGTGCTGCACCCTATCTGTGAGTGCTGCACACTATCTGTGAGTGCTGCACACTATCCGTGAGTGCTGTACACTATCTGTGAGTGCTGCACACTATCTGTGAGTGCTGCACATTGTGAGTGCTGCACACTATCTGTGAGTGCTGCACATTGTGAGTGCTGCACACTATCTGTCAGTGCTGCACACTATCTGTGAGCGCTGCACACACTCTGTGAGTGCTGCACACAATCTGTGAGTGCTGCACACTATCCGTGAGTGCTGCACACAATCTGTGAGTGCTGCACACTATCCGTGAGTGCTGCACGCTATCCGTGAGTGCTGCACGCTATCCGTGAGTGCTGCACGCTATCCGTGAGTGCTGCACGCTATCCGTGAGTGCTGCACGCTATCCGTGAGTGCTGCAACTATCCGTGAGTGCTGCACGCTATCTGTGAGTGCTGCACGCTGTCTCCAACAGCTTGTATTTGTAACCCACGGCTGCCACAGGCTTAACAAACAGTCATCATGCAGAATCCTGGCTTTTCCCTGACGCTAAATATAGTTTGATTGTTGATATCAGCTATACAAGACTGTGGAATCGACCTGTAATCAGGAGTCGCTTGGACCACGGTTTTAGATGCAGTGCTCTTTGTAATAACATCTTGAAATCCAGCAGCAACAGCTTGTGTTTCACAAGCCTGACTGCTGTTGAGCTCGAAACTGCCCCAGAGTTTATAATTTAATTTAATCGAATATTGCCCGTCATATTAATATGTAAAGCCAATGTGCTCGGACTAAAAATATTATTATGTTTCCATGGAGATAAAGGTGTTCTGCTTATGTTTGCCTTCGTCAGAGACTTGAGTTGTGCTGAGTCATACATTTTTGGTAAACAATGTTTTGTTTTACAAATGAAGCCTTTCTGAGTGGAGGTTGCCTATTCTCCCCATGTCCGCGTGGGTTTTCACCAGATACTCCGGTTTCTTTCCACCGTCCAAAGACACACGCTGCTTATGTTAATTGGCCTGCTCAGTAAATTACCCTTAGTGTCTTGCGATGTACTGGCGTCACATCCTTGGTATAGTCCCGCTTTGCTCCCTCTGCCTGCCGGGATAGGCCCCGGCCGCCTGCATCCCTGTGCAGGATTAGGCGGGTGTTGATTATGGTGATGAACTTCAAACGTGTGGTCCGATAACCCGTGGACACCCATCCTGGGCACGTGGCACCACATGGGCTCCTCTTTCAAAGTGAATTATTTCGCTCGAGATTGCCAAGCTCCGGGGTACGAACACACCCTGGATAGGATTTCCTCTGTGGAGATAGAGCGATCAGCTCGTGTACAGGAGGTAGACGGATTATTGGATTTTGTAACCGTGAAAGGGAGGCTTGTGGGAGGCTTTCATCCAGCAGTGGACTGGTTAGGTTGTCGTTGCCGGTTTAAACCGGCTGGTTACCCCCGAGTGCTGGGGGTATTAGAGTAGAAGCTTACAGCCTGATGCCGTTTTGGACGCCTACGTTTTTAGTTCGAGTGTCTGCTGATTATTCATTGTCTGGAATCCCCTCTCACACCTGTTGACTAAGAGACACCCGAACAGGAGTTCTAGACTCTAGAACTGTTCACCAAGGGAGACCCTAGCAGGAGTGATGGACTCTCCGTGGAGGGAGGGTGACTTGGCAGCTGATAATAATGATGATGTTGGCTCTCTTCCGACCTGCACCTGCTCGCCAACATATGTTCCTTCCTTGTTTGTTCATGAATTTATTATAATTTCTTTGCTGACTTTATGTCCTATAATTTATCACTACTGTTTTGACTTTCAGTAGAACCGTTCTGATGTTGTTGTTGACATGGCGTTCTCTCCACAGCTCGCGTTTTGTAAAAAAAACCCCCCAAAAAACACGTTGTTGTTGTTGCTGATTTATCGTTCTCCGTCATTGTTGTTAACGTGCCGTTCTCTCCGCAACTCTGCGCCCAAGAACGGCACTATGGTGACAGCCTTGTTGCCATAAAATCCAGTACAAGGAACTATTTGTTTTTTGACTTATACCTAAACAAATGTCGGGTTGCGTCACATTCGTGCCGCCTGCTTCCCCCACCCTTAACAAGCCAGTGAGAAGTCGGTTTCGTGCTCCGTAAATACGCTGCCGTGATAATGAGCGCTGGCGCGGTGGCGGTGGCGGTGGCGGTGGCGGTGGCGGTGGCGCGCCCGTGCGCTCATCAGTGTCGCCCCTTGTGTTGTCGATTCCACCCAGAGAACCTCGGACAACCGATGGGGGTGGGACCCGGAGCGGAGGTCTTTGCTGCAACCAGAACTGAGCTGCACAGCACGATCACCATCAAGGCAATGAAGCTGGAATTAAGTGAATGGATTTTTAATTTATTAACTTTGTATAAAAGATATTAGAGGCTTGGGGAGGGGAAGTTGCCAAGCAGGAATGCTCCGTATATAAGCTGCGGTCAAACACCCACACCGCCGGCAAGCTGACGTTCAGAGCATCGACTGGCGGAGCCAGCGGGAGGGTCAGGAGGCGGGCGTTGGTGTTCCATGACGGATCTCAAGGAGGCGAACGCTTGGAAGTTCGTCGCTTACATCAAAGCGCTGCACGTCGGAGCTGTGGCTCCTGAGCCGGGCCGCCGCGAGCCAGCGCGCGTTGCGGACGGCGGGCGGCCGGCCGGTCCCGGGGGAGCGGCGGGCGAGCCATGCGGCGCTCGCGACGAAGAGTGCCCGCGCGAGGGGTCGGCGGCGCGGAGGGGGGGGCGGCTGCGCGGCGCCACCGTCTCGTTTAGAAACGTCAAGGAGGTCGGTGATGGCGACGGCGGCGACGACGACGGAGGAGGAGGAGGAGGAGGACGCGGCGGAGGTGGAGCTGGCCGTGATGGCGGCGGCGGCGGCGGAGGAGGTGGAGGAGGTGGAGGAGGAGGAGGAGAAGTCTCGCTCCGGGATCAAGCTGCTGCCGAGGACGACGACGAGGAGCAGGAGGAGGAGGAGGAGCAGAGCGAGGATGGCGCCGTGACGATCAAGCAGTGGGTGATGCACGGGGCCATCATGTTCGGCCGCGAGTTCTGCTACGCAATGGAGACGGCCCTGGTGACTCCCGTCCTTCTGCAGATAGGTACGGTGGCGCCGCGCCATCGCCGGTGCCCGTCAATCAATCATCATCACCATCATCACCATCACCACCATCATTACCATCATCATCGTCGTCGTCTTCACCGTAACAACAATGATCAAAAGCAAATGACACGGGTCCCGCCTGCGTGTGGATTGCGTAAAGCTCATCAACGTGGTGATTATCTGTGCAGGTGTTGGGTTCGCGGAGCGAAAGCTGTCCATGCTGAGCACGCTCCAATATTTATAAATAGTCATTTTAATCTCTGGTTTTATGTCACGGTTTGAAGGAGAAAAAAAAGCCCTGAGATCAGTTCGACCCGGGTTCTCACAGGAATCCCGCATCTAGAGCTTGCAAGCTCACGAGGTACTTTCTGCCGTAATAATAATAAGCTATCTGCCCATCTCTCTAATCGGGCAAGTCTCTGTATACGACGAGCCTGTGTTGGAGCTATGGACTTTACAGTGGCCCACCCCCTCTCTCTCACATGGACAAAGATCCTCCGTATTGTCTCATGAACGGACCACAGGGTTAAGTGCCATTAGCGAGCACCTCTGAAAGTCGACACCGCACACGACGAGGTGGGTGAACAGCACCACGCCCGGCCGCCTTTGTCTCCCTCGTGGCAATTTTTGTACACTGCACTAGGTTCTCATTTGAGGCTGAGTCGACATAGGAGAGACTCGGGAACGGTTCAGAAAATCCTCCGCGGTGAGCGGGAATTGAACTCTCGTTGCCGGGTTTGTAGCCTTGCTCGCTAACCACCGAGCCACCGTTCCCCACGGATGCATATAGATATACAAACAATTTGTTGTTTAAGCACTTTGAACCTAACTGGGAAAGCATTGAAAACGTGTATGGCTTTAT
>JAZEWT010000009.1:21970205-21982154 GCA_036362905.1 Mordacia mordax | reverse complement strand
TGGAATCTGGAGCACCTGGAGAAACCCCATGCGTGGGAAAGGGGGATTTACACTCAAACTTGAGTCCAGAATGTCTACAAACCCACTCGCCGCGCTGCAATTCCCCAGTCACTTGTCCACCTTGCGAGTTGGTGACGTTCAGAAGTCTACGACGATCCAGCGCTGCCTTACCTCTTGACCAGAGACCACGGGTGTGCCCACTCACGACCGCTATAGTCGGCCGAATTATTATCGTCTGAAATTCTAGCCGACGTTCTTTGTGTGCGTGGTTCAGTGTAAATAGGAACGTTCTCTAGCCAATAGAGCCGCCTGCTCTTTCCTGGTGCTGCTCCGGCCATGACTGCGCTACGAATTGTAGCTCTTTCTTGATCGCAATGTCGAGCACAGCCCCCTCTGCACTGATGTAGGTTGTTTTTATTGCTTGATATATGAGAATTGCTCCGCATAGACGTCCTTTCGGGCTGGCCATATCAAGTGTTCCTTCTATCTCTTTCACGACGTTTCGCCCCCAGCGTTGGAGGCATCGTCAGGCTTCTGAATCCATAACAGCTGCGGAGAGCAATTCTCATACATCGATCCGTGAAAACCTGCATCATTTCATGGCTGCGCTGTTTAGGTAATTGCTCAGGAGCTGACTGCCTGTGTGCCCTGTGGCCAGAATATTTTAATAATGAGCAGCCAAGGTGACCTGGGTGGCCTACAGTGCTGAGCTGGCACCACTGATGATAATCCTGGGTTTGTCTGTAAATGCTCATTGCTAGATTTCTATAGCACATAGGGCCTCGTTGTTTATTAGCCACGTGCATACAAATGCCTGGCTTTACTTCCTATATAAGCCGCCCTCTCTTGCTAGGTCGTTTGCCTTGAGCCGTATCAGCCGTTTTGACGAGGCCGCTATTGATAAGAGGGCTTAGCACAATGGACCTCACCCGAAATAAACCGACTTTCTGAGTCTGGGGAATTCAACGGTTCTCAAGTGTCGTTAATGCGTAATAATACAATAAGATAATAAAAAACTATCTCATAGCATATTAGTTCTGGTCTTATTTTGAATAATTTCGAGCTTTATGAATTAACAATGAAATCCATATTTGGGTCAGGTCACGTAAAAAATTATAAAATAGTGTCGTTTAACCTTCCACCACCCGACACGGCCAATCAGTAAGGGGTTGTCACGTTGAACAGAAAACGCGCCAATTCCTTTACTATCTCAGCCCACCGGTGTGTTGAAAAGCGACCCCACAATATTTTACAAAAGACATATACGACGTTTCGCTGATAACTACGTTCAGCGTCATCAGGCACCCCGCGCCAAAAACTGGACGGGCAGATCGGATGATGAATTAAATGTAGAAGTTTTGTCATTCGACAAACATGACCCTTCCTGTGGGTGGGCAGGTAGAGAAAGTGCTGCTTTGTGAGGATATTATAAGTAGTTGTTTGAAATATGTTTCAACGGAGAGCTCTAGCTGGTGCAGGCTTTCACGGCTGGCTAAATGAAAATCTCTTAATAGCTGCTCTTTCGGGATAGCCGTGTCGAGTTTTCGCTCTCTTTCCCTCACGACGTTTTCTCCTCTCACATTGCCCGATGATGCCTGCGGTGTGAGAGGCGAGATGTCGCGAAGGACAGAGGAGGTACGCTCGACACGTCTATCCCGAAAGAGCGGTTCCCAACACGAGGGTGGTGGCTTACACCGCGGCGCGGGTGCTACTGCACGCGTGCTCCGTGTCGTGGCACGACGCGGATTATGCGATGCGGATACATTTGTAAAGGTAAACAAAAATACGGGCAGCCGCCGTGCAAATTCAATTTGTGCCTCAGCTGCGATTACGAGCGGCAGAGATTGGGTTTCACATCTGGAAACCGCGGTGGCCCAGTGGTTCGCGCTGACGCCTCACAGCAAGAAGGTCCCGGGTTCGAATCTCTCGGCTCGGGTGCCTTTCTGTGTGGAGTTTGCATGCTCTCCCCGTGTCCGCGTGGGTTTTCGCCGGGCACTCCGGTTTCCTCCCACAGTCCAAAAGCATGCTCCTGGATAGGTTGATTGGCTCGCGGACTAGAAATTGTCCCGCAATGCCCGGCGATGGACTGGCGTCCCGTCGTCGGGTGTATTCCTGCCTTACGCCCTGTGTTTCCGGGATAGGCTCCGGCTCACCGTGACCCTGTATAGGATTAAGCGGTTTCAGACAATGAGATGAGATCTGGAAACGGAGCACAGAGCCAAGCAAGACGCCCCGTGTTTCTGTCGCGGTGCCAGCGCGAGAGATGCGCTTTTGTAATAATTCGGAGTAGCGATGACGCGTGCCGCGGTCACCGAGAGATCAGGGTCTAACGTAAGCTGATAAGGCAGCAGAGAAGCGCAGAAAGGTTTCAGATTGAGGTGACGCTGAAAGGGGCAGCCCGGTGGCGCAGCAAGAGGCCCTGCTGAATCAGAGCAAGACTCGCCTGGGTTCGATTCCCGGCCCGGGAACCCTTCTGTGTTGAGTTTGCAGGTGCTCCCCGAGTACGTGTAGGTTTTCGTCAGGTACTCCGGTTTCCTCCCACAGTCGAAAGACGTGTGGCCCAGGTTAATTGTCCTGCTGACTGAATTGCCCAAGGTGCCCTGAGATGTTGTAATGTGCTTACCCCTCCCTGCTGGACAAGTGTTAAAATAACAGCTACGTAGCTTTACGGTTCCGTTCAGCTTAAATTAAAAAAAACGTGACTGACTGGAAAGAACATGTTGAGCCGGGAACACTGACAAGTTGACATTTCGTGTTGGCTCGCAAGTCCAAGGAGAGAGCTTACCGAAAGGACTCCACTCTGGAGATGTAGCCGCGAATTTGTCTCAATGCAATAGCCAAATGTATCGTTGTTGCATTGCAAGGACCGTGGGTCCTTGCAATGCCTTCAAGTCAGCAGTGGATAATCACTGCCATTGATTTTAATTAACGAATCAGCCGAATCCATCGTAATATTAAACAAAAACAGTGTCTGGAAAATGTTGGCGCCAGATAACCGTATATAAGCCTTCCCCTTCCCCACGTCTTTGCGGTTTCCACGCACCTCTGAGTTGTTCTCTCTCGACATTGAACCAATGTGCGTGGCACGTTATACACTGTAATCATTATTATAATGCCTTCACATAGGCATGGCCATGTGGTTCAGGAAGCTGATGCCAGACCTGAGCACTGTGCCAGTATTGTTGGTAACCCTGCATTTGAATCTGGCTTTCAGCCACCCGTGATTAAATTGGGTTTTCAAATGTAATGAGCTGATGCTTTTAACTCACTTGGTAACTGCGGAATGAAAAATACCCACGTCACCTAATTTGGTTTGTAACTTAGATCAACTTATTCGAGCCGAGTTTTCAACATTGGCCTGACGTTCTGTGTGCAGATCCTGCCTGATATGTGACCTCGTGTGAGATGTGGAGTCTTGAGAATTGCTCCGAAGAGATGTTCTTTCGGGCTAGCTGTGTCGAGCGTTCCTCCCTTCTCCTTCACAAATGTTACGCCTCCCGTGTTGGAGGCATCATCACGCTTCTGACTGGTTTAGCTGAAAGAAGTTGTGCTCATCTCATCTCATTGTCAGAAACCGCTTAGTCCTGTGCAGGGTCGTGGTGAGCCGGAGCCTATCCCGGCAGACAGGGCGCAAGACAGGGATACACCTACGATGAGACACCAGTCCATCACCGGGCACTGCGGGCAATTTAGTCTGTGAGCCAATTAACCTATGCAGCAGCATGTTTTTGGACTGTGGGAGCAAACCGGAGTGCCCAGCGAAAACCCACGCGGACACGGGGAGAGAACATGCAAACTCCACACAGAAAGGCACCCGAGCCGAGATTCGAACCCGGGACCTTCTTGCTGTGAGGCGACAACGCTACCCACTGGGCCACCGTGCCACCCAAGTTGTGCTCTGTATCTGTTATACACACGTGTGTCTTCTTGGAGATTGTCGAAGCAGTTTTGTGACCCGATGCAAGGTGGTGCCCTGCTTTCTGTCCGAATTCTGACTGGAAATGTCCTTTGTGGCACTCGGAGGCCAGAGTTCAACTCCGAGTCAGGGCTGACATTAGCGATGAGTGATATCTGATCGGGTCCCCAGCACCCGCGTCACCACCCCGTGCCGGTCTCACGAAGTCCACCTGGATTGTGAGCTGTGATGACGCCGGAGATCACAGGAAGTGTCGCAGACACCTCCTCGTGAAGGAGCCGGCGACTCAGAAGATCCGTGCCTTGCGCCCTCCGCGAATCTCCTGGGGCGACGACCTCTGAACCGCATCCGCACGCGGCCCGTGGCAGCAGCAGACGCCGATATTTTAATTTTCAAAACGATAATTACGCCGTATCCGTCTATAACGCACGGCACGGTTATTTGTTGCACGTCGAAGGTGTTTTTGTTTGAAGCGAGAACAACTTTGCGGTGTGAGGAAACGTTATGAGGGTGTGGGGGAAGCAGCCACGCGATTAGCCGGTGCCAACATTTCCCAGACACTGCGTTCCACACATTCCCCATTCTCAACCGGTAGGTCGTGACCCATCAGTGGTCCGCCATCGCCACCTAGTGGTCCGTGGAGACCAGACACGAGTTGGTCAAGTGGGCCACGGGGTACAGGCCAGCTAATGAGTATTATTTTTGATTATTCACGGGAGGAAATCGGGTGAAACCCCAAGGAAACCAACGCACGACCAGGGAGAGACAGCACGAAAAACTCCGCACGGAGAGGCCACCCAGGGTAGGGGGCCACCGCACCGCCTAAGGCACCACTTTCTATCTGCGGGGCGCAGCATTCGCTTCCTGCGTAGGCAGGGGGAGCTGGTTCCAGCTCGCCGTGCGGGGAAGGGGGGGAAATCGTAGGCCACCGGCCTTTTTGCCGACGTTTATTTTTCGGAGCGGTTCCTGTTGGTCATCCGGCGTGAGCCGTGAGCACGAGTGGTGGTGGTGGGCGTCTGCTGTGCCAGCGAGGTGTGCCCGCAGATACATTCCACTGCGAGATAGAACGATTAGTCGTGAATCCGGTGATGATAATAACAATGCTGTCGTTCATTTAATATTTGCTCCCACGCTTACAAGCGCAAAGGTTACCGCGAAGGCCCTTAGTGGTCCAGGGTGGGTGTGGATTCGGGGGGAGGTGTTGCTACATTTCGTTCTAATTAATTAATTAGTGAGTAATTTCCCAAATTTACCCCCCCCCCCCCCGTACAAATGGCCTACCCTCTGTCGAATAACGACGCGGGAGATGTTTTATCGTCCGCTGCCAAGCAGACGATATGCACGTTGTAGTTTATAAACGTGCAGTATTATCCAGGGTGGCCATTGGGTTCGAACCCCGCGAACCCAAGCGGATCGCGCATCCGCTGCGCAGCGGCACCGCTCCGGGCGCTCCGGCGAGAGAGAGAGAGGCGTCGACCCTGGCTCGTACCGTGCTTCAGGTGTAATGCGATGATGTAGGTTTTCACGGCTCAAACGCATGGTGATTGCCGAGGAGGTAATGCTTAAACATTCGGTTTCCAGCCTGGCCGATTGCCTCTCAATATTGGAGCAGAGTCCTATGGTCGGAAGCCCTTCCTGATCGCAATCTCCTTCAGTCGCAGGGTCTCCCGAGCATTATTTGTATGGAATCTTCTCAAGTGCCTGTTCACCTGGCGAGACCCCACCAGGAGCGCTGGACTCCAGACCTATTGCCCAATGGACGAGACGCCAGCAAGAGCGCTGGAGATACTGGGTAACATAGCTCTGGGGGTTGGATGGAACATGCAGATCCCTCCACCACGATAAGGTTAACATTCACCAGGGGCAGTGTGTACGTGCAGCGTTAGTGAGCTGAGACTCTGGCGTTTCGGAGTAAAGGCCACTTTGCTGATTATTACCCACAGGTTGTTCCAGCGAAGTGTCAAAACCTGGCAGTTTTGCAGAGTCTATAAATACAAGCCAAATCCTACGAGAATTAAAGTGCTACTTTATCTTATTTGCAAAGTGTCGGGTGCACGTTGTTCAGTAATACACTTAGTCATCACTGCTGAGTAACTTGTTAACTTAATGGTTGTGTACAGACCGTTGTCAGCGTACTGCTGGTTAGTTTAATGGTTGTGTACAGACCTTTGCCAGCGTACTGCTGGGTAGTTAAATTTTTATGTACAGACCTTTGCCAGCGTACCGCTGGTTAGTTTAATGGTTGTGTACAGACCTTTGCCAGCGTACTGCTGGTTAGTTTAATGGTTGTGTACAGACCTTTGCCAGCGTACTGCTGGGTGAAGGCCTCCCTTCGCTACGCAGCTCCGAGGGATTGTCCTTGACCATGCTGTTCAGTGCGGCTCGGTGGAGTTTGGGGGCACGGGGGCGCAAGTGCCCTGGGCCGATTCGGATCGAACTCATCGCCGATGGCCTGGAATTGAACCCAGGGCTTTGGGGTTCGTAGTGCTCGCTCGTGGACCGCCTTTTCCCCTGCGTTGCTTCACAACAGGGGCAGATCTATTTACAGCGCACGGGCCGTACGGAATGCCAAGCGTCGAGTTTGTAACACGAGATCTGAGAGACCCCCCCCCTCTCTCTCTCGACCGCCTCCGATCGGAGCCGCAGTCAGACAGCGAGACAGCGAGGGAGAGACAGAGAGACAGCGAGACAGCGAGAGAGAGACAGAGAGAAGTCATTACTAAAACGTGAAGTTCTCCTGCCCGGAGGAGCGCCGAGTGCGGCGTCTCCTCTTGAGTCGAATTATCGAGCCGATTATCAGTAGAGTAATAAATCATTTAAACAATAAGATCACAGCCCGATCTCTACTATGGAGGAGAGGGGGGGGTGGCACGGTGGCACAGTGGCATAGTGGTGAGCAGCGCTGCTACCTCACAGCAAAAACACCTGGGTTCGATGGTGAGCAGCGCTGCTACCTCACAGCAAAAACACCTGGGTTCGATGGTGAGCAGCGCTGCTACCTCACAGCAAAAAACCTGGGTTCGATGCCCCATTTGGGTGCCATTCTGTGTGCAGTCTGCATGTTCTCTGCCCGTGTCTGCGTAGGTGTTTTGCCGGGTACTCCGGTTTCCTGCCACAGTTCTAAAGACGTTGCTGCCTAGGTTAATTGTCCTGACTAAATTTCCGCCGCTGCTTTGAGACGTTGTAATGATCTTACTCCTCCTCCACTGGGCAAGTGTTAGAGAGAGGGAGCTACATAGGTTAACGGTTCCTTCCGGCTTCAATGCGGACAAGCAAAGGTCGAGTGTATGCGGCTGCTCATTCTCTGCAATGCTATTGTGTGCGCAGCGGTCAGAGTAACTTCAGTTTCTCACCGATACAGCAGTATCGTGACCCGCATCTTGCCGCGTGCACTGTACTAAACGTTTCGGTCACTTTCCTACGGGTAAGCCGTACGGGACCGTACCAGCGTACTTTCACCTCTGAGTTTGAGCGAAGCAGTGGTGCAGTGGAGCTCTGTACGTGGCCGTCTGAGTTCGATTCCTAGCCTCGGCTAACGTCGGTGATGCTCTCAGCCTCTCCGATGCCTCCCGAGGTCGATTCCGGCCCCTGGTCGTGTAGCTTGTATGATCTGTTGAGCATTATCACCGGGGAGACAAAGGCGGACGGGCACGGTACTCGTCACACCACCGTCCCGTGCACCAGGCACGGTGAAGTATGGTCAAGCCATCGCCACGATGGACATGGTTAGGGCGAGGCCTTCATTTAGCAGTGGATTGACACAGGGCCGAGATATCTTTACTGATTCATGTGTTTTTTTTAATTCTCCCGCACGTCTGAGTGGTCCCATCGTCATGTTTTTAAATGCCACTGTAAGAAAGGAATCGCTTGAAAGGTTTAAACCCTGTTAAATGTTGCATCGTCGGCTCAAGCGAATTACCCTTTGGCTACTGACAAAATGGGGATGTCATCAAATATTCATGTCAAAAGCCAACCGCAAAACAGTGCCCAGCGATCTGGCATGCGGTGGTGGTGCCGGCGGCGGTGGTGCCGGCGGTGGTGGAGACTCCCACAAACACGAGCTAATCGGTGACTCGCTCTCGAATCGACGAGTCGATTACGAGCTCTTGACAGTTTTGAGTTGAGATTCGTTTGTATTTAAGCTGGGAGGCCCCGTTGAGGTATGTGTCGCTTTTTAACAGTTGTCCAGCGGGGTGGGGGGGAATGGGTAAGTAAGTTACAACATTATCTCAGGGCACCCACCGGGGGGCATTTGAGTCAGGACAGTTAACCTCGGCAGCGTGTCTATTGGCTGCGGCAGGAAACAGAAATACCGAGTGAAAGCCCACGCAGAACACGGAACGTGCAAACGCCAGGCGGAAAATTACCCGAGCCAGGACTCTAACCCAGGCTCTCTTTGCTGTGAAGCAGCAGCGCGACTCACTGCACTACTGCGCCGTCCTATTGGATAATAGAGTGGTAATGATTAAGGTGACAATGAAGTAGTTTTTGTTCTGCAACGGGATGATAACTAAATAAAAAACCAGGGCCGGGTCTCATTTGCAAGAACGTTTTCACCTGAGGTCACCAAAAAACTTGAACCTCCCGACCTCTGACATCCACGTCCTCCGTAGCCACGCTGACCACGGCCTGGCGGATGGGAGGGCAGATTTCTACGCGTCTCTGACGCGAGTGCCGGACAAGGTGACCTTGTAGCGACAGCGGCCGAGTTAATTGCCGCTTGTGCGAGCGGAGCCGCGTCTCTGGACGAATTCATCTCGGTTGATTGATTAATTGACATTCCGTCTCTCTCCCCATCCACGCCGCGACTGGTCTGAGCCTTCCCTAGGTCGGCTTAGTCTTAAATAAGTGCGGTGTATGAACATCTCCAGTTTGGCTGGGCATGACGCTGGCAGTGCCACCAGCTCGCTCGTTCACCATCGTGGCCCTAATAGGTGATCGCCGACAGGCTGGCCCTGACACTTCGTGAAGGTTAAATGGTAGATCTTTGTCGTATGTGCTGAAGGAGGAGGGGACCGGTAGAAAGACGTTTATTATCACAGCAGAAAGTAGCCGGTGAGCTGGCAAGCACTAGATGCAGGATGCCTGCGACACGACAATCATCGGCAACATAAAACCACAGGGTTTATTAAAGTAACTCACAGCAAGAATCTGCGCACAAATGCAACTCCCATCTCATCTCATCTCATTATCTGAAACCGCTGAATCCTATATAGGGTCACGGTGAGCCGGAGCCTATCCCGGAAACACAGAGCGTAAGGCAGGAATACACCCGACGACGGGACGCCAGTCCATCGCCGGGCATTGCGGGACAATTTTAGTCTGCGAGCCAATCAACCTATTCAGGAGCATGCTTTTGGACTGTGGGAGGAAACCGGAATACCCGGCGAAAACCCACGCGGACACGGGGAGAGCATGCAAACTCCACACAGAAAGGCACCCGAGCGGAGAGATTCGAACCCGGGACCTTCTTGCTGTGAGGCGTCAGCGCTAACCACTGGGCCACCGCGCCGCCCGCAACTCCCATCGTAGTCGTAAAAATAAACAGCGACACGCAAGACTGGACACTTGAAGAAACTCACAGCACCAAATTGTACGATGATGACACCCCAACCATAACGCAAACAGCAGCACTTAACGTTGCACAGAACTGAACCGGTGGCTGCCACTTAAACAACGCTTGCGCCGTGTATTTTTGAGCACGGCCGGCTTCTCGGAGGAATGACTTTCGGTGAGAGCTTAGCAGGGGAATGCCACCTAGTATTTATTTTGGTTTGTTACTGTATCCTTTATTTTTATTTTTTTTAAATCACCGCCACTTTCGGTGCCGGGCTGAATAACATTTGGCATTCGTCGCGTGCCGCGTTTGAATCTCGACGTGAGCCGGCACATTCGCTCGCTCTCGTCGCCGCACGCATTGATCGCGCGCCCAGCTGTTTCAGCAGCGAGCGCCCAGACTCCTCCGAAGGTGGCGGCCCAGCCGGGCGACAGCGAGAGGGCCCCTTCTGTGCGTGCCGTTTGTTCGGAGCGGTTCCCCTTGCAGAGGGAGGAGGAGTGTTCAGTTTCAGTGCGCGATGGCGTCTGGCGCAGTCTTAAAATTATTTCTGTCCTCCGCCAAGGTTGCAACCTCTGGCGGTGGGCAAAATAACTGGCTTGCGGCGTGGGAAGAAGCATGTCTCAAAGTCTCAGAACAGGGGGAGGCTCACTCGTATATGTCCTGGTTTGTTTGTTGTGCAGCTGACAAATACCGAGACTTGTAATGCTGTAGGGAGGCTAACAGATGTCACCAGATATGTACCTCTGAAAGAGAACGTTTCAGGGAAAACCTGGACGTGTGGCAACATCTCCACCTCCTCTCTCGTTCGCGACGTTCCCCTGCCACATTGGAGGCGGACGAGGTGAAACTTCGTCATCTGCCGCCAACGCGGGAGACACAATGTCGCGTAGCACAGAGGAACGCTCGCCACGGCGATCCCGATCCCGAAAGAGCGGCTCTCGAGAGCGGTCCTCACGTCGAGCCGTGACAACCTACAGCGATACATTCTCTGCTTCCGCCAGTCCCGTTGTTAATTATAATTACAGCCCTTGGCCTTACGCTGCCCGTCTTCTCGGTCTGTCCGTGGTGCCTCCTCTGCCCTAGGCGTGCGCCTCCGACGTTTGACCCCTTCCGCCTGCCGCTCCGTCGGCGGAATCAAAGCGAAACCTTTCGCCGGCTCACGAAGCCGATGCCTCCATCGCACCGGCACAACGCGACGGCGGCGCCGGGCGCTTCACCTTGCGAAACGTCAGTTGACAAAACCGCGCAGCGCGGTTCAGTCGAGGCCCGCGATTGAGCGGTGGCTCAATTGGGCGGTGGCGGCGCTTGCGAGCGTCCGCTACCCGCGTCTCCCACGTCCGGCGCGCGCTGCGCGGGAGCGTGCGCCGCTGCGCCGCTGCGCCGTCCCATCGCGCGGTCCTCCGTGCTGTCGCACCCAGGGGGAACGTGGCTTGCGCGGCGACCCCACTTTTCGTTCGGCGTCACGGGAGCTTTCCTCGGTCACTGAAACCTGGAGAATCGTTTCCCAAGGGTGGCTCTTTCGGGATAGCCGCGTCAAGTGTTCCTCGTCTCTCCTTCGGGACATCATCGATGTGATCGTTAGCGTAGGAGAGAGGGGGGGAACGCTCGAGACAGCAGCTGTTGAGATCACGCGTACATCAAGCGGTGAAAACCTCAATAAGAAATGAGTCCACATCCCGTTCAGCTCAAGTCCTGGCCGTGTCTAACTTGAGTTCAGTGGCGAGCGATGCCCAAAGCGCTACTGGGCATCCCTTTAGGTTTACTCGGCTTAAAATGAGTACTTGGTGCAGCGTGCATCCATCGGCACTTGGGAAAACAGGCCGTTTGTCAGCGCTACTTTCGCCACATCACCCCGACGTGTGCCGTGCTGGCCTTCATCACCGCCCGCTGACAGCCCTTGCCTAATCGGCACGTGTAGACCTTACGGTGGACCTTTGTCTTTGTGTTCGTGTGGGGTCCCACTGTGGTCGCGCCAGAAGTGGGGGGGGCTGGGGGGGGGTGTTGCCACAGGCGTGTTCTGACTTGTGTAGGGTTTGTGTAACGAAACAATGCCCGTTGTTTACAACGGCGGTCAGCCTTGTTGAGTTTCAAGGCAGGTTCAGGAGGCTCGTGGGTTAAGGAAATTGGCGAATTCCATTTTCAGGATTAATAATAATAATAATTGCACTTCTAGGGTGCTTTTCACCAGAAGGTCACAATGTATATGCTTCACGTGGGAGGAGACCATAGTACCCATAGAAAAGCCACTCGTACGCGGGGTACTGCTCAAACGTCCGTGCAGATATATTCAAGAAACCATTGCCTGGCCGTATCTCTGTGATCCACAAATTCTTGACTCCAGAACACTAGTCTAAATTAATAATAATAATAATAAGTGCGGGCGGCGCGGTGGCCCAGTGGTTAGCGCTGTCGCCTCACAGCAAGAAGGTCCCGGGTTCGAATCTCTCGGCTCGGGTGCCTTTCTGTGTGGGAGTTT
>JAZEWT010000009.1:21950076-21960863 GCA_036362905.1 Mordacia mordax | reverse complement strand
TCGGCTCTGCGACACGGTGATGCGGCGGCATCTGGAATGAGGTCGCCAGAATAAAGGCTGAATAAAATGAGGCAATGATAGTCTCAGATGGAAATTGATTATTAACCGTGTGCAGTGCAACCACAATCGGTTAAATTTACTTCGACATTAATAATAATGTGCATTATGATCAATGCACACCTGTGTCACTGTAGGTTTTCACAGCTCTGTGTATGAGAATTGCTCCACAGAGTTTCTCTTTCTCGACAGCGATGTCGAGTGTCCGTCCTCTCTCCTTGGCAGCGTTTTTTGCCTCCCGCAATTGGAGGCGGCGGCGGCGCCGTCGTCGGGGTTCCTGAACGATTTGGCTGAGAGACGTTGTTGTTGTCGTTGTTACAGCTGTCGCGTTCGCTCGCGCGAGTGCGTGTTCCTGTGACGTGCAAACCGTCGTGCGCGTCGTTGGCGGCGTTCACAAATGTGCGACCGCGCTTGAACATCACAACAACGGTTCTGTCGATGACTCAACCGTTGCGGATGCCTGCCGCCCAGCGATGGCTTACGGCAGGAAGTTTCCAGGGCATTCTGCCGTACAACCAGTGTCAAACCCTGCTTGGCTTCCCACATTTGACAATTAGAGGTGCATAAAGGGTGGTTTGATTCTGGCGATCAACCCGTCGTTGTGAATTTACTCTGGATTGTTGCTTTAAGCTCTACGGTTATGAAGCGGTGAAGACTACTGGCGGGACTGATTGTGCAGGCGGACGAGCGTTGGTGTCTCGCTCATGTCTTGTGCCTGTCTTACCCGTACTTTGCTCGTGTCTCCTATGTGTCTCACGTGTGTCTCGCTTATGTCTTGTGCCTGTCTTACCCGTACTTTGCTCGTATCTCCTATGTGTCTCACGTGTGTCTCGCTCATGTCTTGTGCCTGTCTTATCCGTACCTTGCTCGTGTCTCCTATGTGTCTCACGTGTGTCTCGCTCATGTCTTGTGCCTGCCTTGTCCGTACTTTGCTCGTGTCTCCTATGTGTCTCACGTGTGTCTCGCTCATGTCTTGCGCCTGTCTTATCCGTACTTTGCTCGTGTCTCCTTTGTGTCACCTTTGTGTCTCACGTGTGTCTCGCTTATGTCTTGTGCCTGTCTTATCTGTACCTTGCTCGTGTCTCCTTTGTGTCTCACGTGTGTCTCGCTAATGTCTTGCGCCTGTCTTATCCGTACTTTGCTCGTGTCTCCTTTGTGTCTCACGTGTGTCTCGCTCATGTCTTGCACCTGTCTTATCCGTACCTTGCTCGTGTCTCCTTTGTGTCTCACGTGTGTCTCGCTAATGTCTTGTGCCTGCCTTATCTGTACCTTGCTCGTGTCTCCTTTGTGTCTCACGTGTGTCTCGCTCATATCTTATACTTGTCTTGCCCATACCTTGCTCGTGTCTGGCTCGCGTCTCATCCGTACTGCGCGCGATTGCTCTCAGGCCTTGGCGGGGCCGTGGGCTACATGTCCGGTGGCCTCAACTGGACGGGAACCTTCCTGGGCCGCATCTTCCACTCGCAGGAGCAGATCCTCTTCTTCTTCACGGCGATCATCTTCTCGTGCTCCGTCGCGCTGCACCTGCTCAGCATCCCCGAGGAGCCGTACGTGCCGCTGCTGTGCAAGCAGGACAAGGAGGGCTCCGTCGGCGGGGCCTCTCCTGCCAAGCGCGCCGTCCCGTCGCCACGGCCGCTCCTCCGGGAAGACGACGAGGGCGGCGGCGGCGGCGGCGGCGGTGGTGGTGGCGGCGACGGCGGCGGCGGCGACGGCGGCGGCGACGACTTCGCGGCCGGGCCCTTCCCTGACGAGACGCGCTCGGAGAACGAGCTCTGCCTGAGCGTCTTCAACGCGGACCTCGTGCGCAGCAAGAGCGACTCGGCGCTGCACATGTCGGACGCCGCCATGGACATGGATTCGGAGCACGGCTTCCTGTGCCGCATCGAGCCGTCCATCTTCGACGACAGCCAAGACGGCATCGCTGGACGATCCGTCGCGGGCAGCAGCAGCGGCGGAAGCGGCGGCGGCGGCGGCAGTGACGCGAGCGTCCGCTGCGGCCACGGCGGCCTGGACGATGCGGCGTCGATCGAGACCGAAACGGGTGGCGCCAACCGGAACGGCGCCGCGAAGATCTCCGACCCATCGGCGTTGGAGGCCGACGGCGCCGCGAAGGTCCCGGCCGACGGTCTGCCGAGCAAGAGGGCCCGCCGCCCCACCTGCCAGGGCCGCGGTTCCAGCTTGCGCCAGCAGGGCGGCTGCCGGCCCGGCCAGCGCCGTCGCGCGCGTCACCACCACCACCACCGCCAGCAGCCGCACCACCAGAGGGCGCACGCCGGGCTGCTCATCAAGCCGTCGCGCTCCACGGGGGACATCCGCGAACTCGCCAAGCGGCAGAGGCTGCTCTGCTCGTACGATCACCACCAGCACTGCCGCCTGCAGCGCCGGCACAGCGAGCGGCACGAGGGCCGGTCCCCGAGCGACGGCGCCAGCAGCAGCGGCAGCGTCGCCGAGTCGGACGCGGACGACGACCGCGAGACGGTGAACACGGTGAGGCAGGGTGAACGATCAGGGAGACGGTCCAGCCTGAGACGGTGCGATCTCTGCCCTTGGCACCAGTCACGTGGCAATCGTGTGTTCTCCCCCAGCTCTACGTGGATTTCCTCCCGTTTCTCCGGTTTCCTTCCACGACTAAAAAAGACATTCATAAATTGGCCGATAATATCGTTAATATACAGAACACGGGGGCGGCACGGTGGCCCAGTGGTTAGCGCTGTCGCCTCACAGCAAGAAGGTCCCGGGTTCGAATCTCTCGGCTCGGGTGCCTTTCCGTGTGGAGTTTGCATGCTCTCTCCCCGTGTCCGCATGGGTTTTCGCCGGGCACTCCGGTTTCCTCCCACAGTCCAAAAAGCATGCCGCTGCATAGGTTAATTGGCTCGCAGGCTAAATTGCCCCGCAGTGCCCGGCGATGGACTGGCGTTCCATCGTGGGTGTGTCCCTGCCTTGCGCCCTGTGTCTGCCGGGATAGGCTCCGGCTTCACCGTGACCCTGTATAGGACTAAGCGGTTTCAGACAATGAGATGAGATGAGACAGAACACAGTGTCTGGTGAATCGTGGGGCTGCTTTACCCCTGCTCGCCGCTACGGTTTATTCGCACCTCTTGAGTCGCTCCCTCTCGCTTCCACATGTCCCGACTGTGCTGCTCTCGTTGCTTACTGTAATTATTATCATCACGACGGAGGAAGTGGCGCTGATGAACTTAATTAAAGAGCCTTTGATATTATGCCGTAGGTGGCTTTAAACTCTGAATAACGTATCCTATCGCCGTGTGGCAACCCTCATTTTCCAGCGGTTGAGCGAGAGAGAGCCTTCATCCGTGCCATTCAGGGATCATGTGACGTGGGGCACAGGAGAGGTGGGCACACCGCGGGTGCGTGTTCTTGAGTGGTGACCTTTCCCGTTGCACAGCAAGGTGGCTCTAAACGCTGGCTAACGTACCGAGCCCATGCCTCCCTTGTCATCGTGTGGCAACTCTCGCCCGCCAGCGGTTGAGCGGGAGCCTTGGCGAGTGTGTGACGCGGCAGGGGGTGGAGGAGGCGTGGGTGCATTCCCGTGCACGTGTGTGTGCGCGTGACTCATGCCGTGGTAGCGCAGTGGTCAGTGTGCTGGGCTACAAACCTGGTGACCCGAGATTGATTCCCACTCACAGCTAACACCAGTGGTGATTTTCTGTACTGATCTTGGGCCTTCCCTACGTTGACTAAGCCTCAAATGCTTACCTGGTGTGGTGTGTAAGCATTGCAGCCAGGGGGACAAAGGTGGCCGGGTTAGCTCGTATGCCGCGTTGCCCTTCATAGGTGCTCGCTAATGGCACTCGATCCTACAGTCCGTTTGCATTTGCGTCAACGCTGAAAAAGTCTGCGGGGGGGCCTTTGTCTTTGCGCTGCGTTGCGCCGCAGGTGCGCCTGCTGTGGCTCTCGATGCTGCGCATGCCTCACGAGCTGCGCCACCTCTGCACCTGCCACCTTTTCACGTGGTTCGCGCTCATCTCGGCTGCCGTCTTCTACACCGACTTCATGGGTCAGATGGTCTACAGAGGGGACCCCACGGTGAGAGGCGGCCGCCGGCAAGGCAACCGCCGGCGCCGGCGTCGCGCCGCGCGGCCAGTTTTGGCGCGCGCGAGGATTCGGAGCGTATTTGATTTGGGCCCCCGGGTTCGATCCCTGGCTCGGGCTCCGTCTCGCTGTGTGGCGTTTGTGCCGTTCTCTCCGTGTCCGCGTGGGTTTTTACGCCGGTTTTTTTCTCCAACATTACAAGGACATCTACGAGCACCGTTTTGCCAGTCAAAAGGTGTAAAGAAGAGAAAAGCCTATACAATTTCTGGTAGTAATGCAAGTGTTAAGGTCTTAAAATATCAAAGAGTCACCTTTCGCAGAGTGTCAAGTTTGCACAAACCATATCCGCTTGTGGCAAAAATATGCAAACAAAATGCTTTCATAAGCATTTCATAATGTAACTGATTGACTCACACCAGAGATGGCTTTCTTTAGAGCCCATTCTCAGTGATAGCCACACGTTGCCAAATATGAATGCATTAGTAGCTCGGGTAGATCTACAAATGAGAGGTGCTACCCTGCACTACTCTGCCGCCCAATGACGGAGCTGTTGGGTAGCAGGGCAGACTTGCAGATGGCCCATTGTGGTGTCTGATTGTGTCTGCAACCGTATTAATGGTCCCGGTTTTCAACTGGTAAGTGCATAAGAGCAGTAGCGAATAACAACTGCTTCCCGTGACGTTATTCACAACCGAGCGTGTAGTGCGTGCCAGCGCCGCGCATGCCAGCGCCGCGCATGCCAGCGCCGCGCGTGCCAGCGCCGCGCGTGCCAGCGCCGCGTGTGTCAGCGCCGTGTGTGCCAGCGCCGCGTGTGCCAGCGCCGCGTGTGCCAGCGCCGCGGTAAAACAGTCTCCACATTGGGGGAAAAAAAAAATGACGTAAATATTACCTGCTGTGCTAAAGCTACTTGAGCAACATCGGCTCCCACGTGTGAAACACGCACTGGTCTCATCTTCCTGTCCTCCGACATGTGCACGCGTCATTATTATATTTTCTCTTACAATGTATTGTTATTATAGTGAAACCTCTGTGTAACCGATTAATGGGAGGGAAGAGGTGTCTGGATATCTGTTTAAATCCAGATGTTTATATGACGATCTTATAGACAGAATAATGGCCTCATCTTACAATAATTTCCCTTATTTTCGATGCAGACTGCTGTATCGGAACTAGTGGGCAGCGTCCACTGATTCCAAAGACCATTGAATCGTGGTCCGTGTAAATCGAGGTTTTCCTGTACTCCGGTAACCACGTGGAACGCGGCGCGTTCCGTTGCGGCAGCGTCGCGCGTCGCCGTCTCACAGCGCCGTCGAGTTGACTCGACGTCGGTTTGTCAGACGGCGGCGGGAGCCGGCGCTCCGACCTCGCGTCCCCAGCGCCCCGCGACTCCGCGAGCGCCCGCTCCTGCGCGAGCGCGGCCGGCGGGGGAGCGCCCGTGAGTTTAATCCGTCCCGACAGCGGCTCCGCCGCTCGTGCGCCCGCGAAGAAGGATGACTCCCGCGTACGGCTCATTAACGGAATCCGATGAGACGTACCCTACCCCCGTCCCCCGCACCCCCCACCGGCAACGATGAGAAGGCCCAATGCCATCGCTCTGCGTGAACCGTGTAATTGGAGGGTACAGACCACGGCATGGTTGGCATGAGAGCACGCTTAATTGCTCCGCTGGCTGAGCCCAGGTCAGTGCAGAGCAATGACCCGCCCCAGCGTGCCATCGCGGAATTAACCTTGGGTCTCGGAGGCTGAATCCGTGGGAAAGTTTGTTATCCAGACCCCGCGCGTCGGTTTCTCACGGCTGTGCCGTACGCGCCGTGCCGTTCTCCGATGCGCTACCGGGTCGTCCCGGTTCAGCGAGCGGCACAAACGTTGGGATGATAATAAAATTCAACAGACGATTGCAAAGTCGCGGGAAATTTGGTATCGCAGCGATTGGCGTTTCGATGTAGGTTTGCACAGTTTGACGCATGAGACTTGTTGTTAAGAGCTGTTATTTCGGAACAACCGTGCGGCGGAGCGTTCCTTTTTATCTCCTCCGTGGCGTTTTTGCCTCCAGTTGTGGCGGCAAAACTCCCGCGCGGGAGGCAAAACGTCGCGAAGGAGAGAGGAAGAACGCTCGATGCAGCGATCTCACAAAAGTGGCTGTTAAGGGAAATTCCGATTGTCATGTCATGTCATTATAGGGCGGCACGGTGGCCCAGTGGGTAGCGCTGACGCCTCACAGCAAGAAGGTCCCGGATTCGAATCTCTCGGCTCGGGTGCCTTTCTGTGTGGACTTTGCATGTTCTCTCCCTGTGTCTGCGTGGGTTTTTGCCAAGCACTCCGGTTTCGTCCCACAGTCCAAAAAACATGCTGCTGCATAGGTTAATTGGCCTGCAGACTTAATTGCCCGCAGTGCCCGGTGATGGACTGGCGTCCCATCGTGGGTGTATCCCTGCCTTATGCCCTGTGTCTGCCGGGATAGGCTCCGGCTCACCGCGACCCTGTACAGGAGTTAGCGGTTTCTGACAATGAGATGAGACATCGTCATTTTTCGTCGTCGTTTCGCGCACAAGTGGCGTCGCCGCGCGCGCGCGCGCGCGCGCGCGCGTTTACCGCGGTCGCGCGCGGCGACCGCGGTCCCGTGCGAGCGAACGACCGTCGTCGCGAGCAAGTTCCGGGCGTGCGTGCGGCTCGAAACGTCGGCCGGCGGGTTCGACATCTCCCTCGCCGTCTCCGCCGTGCGTCAGGCCCCCGCCAACTCGACGGAGGTGCGTCTCTACAACAGCGGCGTGCAGATGGGCTGCTGGGGCCTCACCGTGTACGCGCTCACCGCGGCGGCCTTCTCAGGTAACGGGGACGTCGGTCGTCACGGTCCGTTGACGTTTTGTTGCGACGGCGCTGCGGTTTGTGACGCGCGGCCGCGCGCGCGGCGCTCGTTCGGCGCCGACGGGCGCTCGTTCGAAGAGCGAACTGCTCGGGAGGCGTGAGATAACTGCAGAGGGGCCAGGGGTAAGGTAGCCACAGGGTTGGCTGGCGCCAACATTGGCCGGACACCGCATCTTATACATCGTGATGTTATCAGCCAAATAATGAGTGTGTTTTGTAGTTATGAGAGGAAATTGGAGAAACTCGGAGAAAACTCACTCACAATATGGGCAGAACAAACCAACGGCACACAGAAATGCTCCCGAGGAGGGAATCGAACCGACGCGGTCGGAACGATTCTGCGAGCCACGGACGTTACGGCTGCACCACCCTGCCATCTTTATATATTGCGTCGCTCATCCACAGGGGCTGCCCCTGTCTGAGCTTGTCTCGGCAGATCCTCCCCCAGACTTCCTTGAGACCTCCGCCTACCCTCCTCGCCCCCCCCTCTCCACTACCCTCCTGCCCTTAACAACTCCCTGATCCAAGCTCCCCCCACTCCTCATCGTGAGCCCCCCCTCACCCGAAGGTTCCGGCTGCGTCCTTCTGCGCTGGATCGCCGGGTTGATGCCCCTCTCGTCTCACGCGATACCTCGGCGCGCGCGGGGTGCGTTGTTTTAATTAAAGCGCAGGCCCTGATTTAGTTGACGTGAGATCGTTCGGCGTTCTTCTGACCGTGGGGACAGATTTGCCCCGCTTACGTGTTCTTGTGAAAACGCACCTTCGAAAAACCCGGGCGCTGGGACCCTGTGCTCGCCCGATCTCGCAGCGAGCCACGCCGCCTCTGCGCTTGTGTCTCACAGCGAATAGAGCCTGGGTTCGATTCTTGGCTCGGGCTCCTTTCTGTGTTGTTTGTGTCCGTACGGGTTTTCGCCGGGTGCTCCGGTTTCCTCCCACAGTTGAAAAAATACCTCCCTGTTTTGTCGACGGCATCGAAATACATCGTAGGTGCAGTGTCTGGCAAATGTTGGCGCCGACTTACCAGGCGCTTGCCTTCCCCCTCCCCTGCTTCCGCGATTCTTCGCACCTCTGAGTCAATCCTCGACAGTGAACGAATGCTGCGTGCGTTAGAAGTGGCCAATTATCACTTTATTATTATCATTCGTCGCGAATTAATCGCAAATCTTAGCCCCAACTCTTGCACGTATCGCTGCGCTCGCGAAAACCTCACCGGCTCGCGGCTGTCTCTGCTCCCTGCTCTGCAAGCGAACATAAATTGCTCGTCCATTGATCGCCACGTTATCCTATTGACAGCGTCTCAAGTGACGCCTGCTGAATCCTCCGGGCGGGCTCTCATCTCGCTGATTAAAGGACGGCTTAATTTGGCGATTGCCGTGCGCGGCCGACTGCTGCGACCGCCGGTTCAGCCGCAGAGCAGAAGCTGCCGCGCTCTTGTGCCGCGTCCCGTGCGGTCGCGATCCCTCCGCTGTAGCTGCGTCGCTTGTGACCGGCGTTTTGAACCAGTGTGATCTCGGTCGCATCTTATTGGCTGAGAGATGGCATTTATTGAACGCCGAGTTCCTGGACTGGTCCGCATTCAAGAGGGAAAAAAACAAAGGTCCTTCTACCTGCGCCGATATTCACGCGGTCATCGTCACCGCGGCGCAGCGGATGTCACCACGAGGCACGGAACGACTGCGCAGACGAAACGAGAGGGGACGCGGTGGGCCATCCTCTGTGCTGTCTGATGAACGATCACAATTTTGTGCCGCGATTTGATTTATGAATCAATTATTTGTTTGTCCTTGTGGTATATGCAGAGTCTGTGGTGGCATGAATCACCGTGATCTGCAGCGGCGTGAACACACATGAATCAGAAATAATCAATTCTCGTGCGCACACGATTGGATGTGCTGTGTGTGGCCAGTGTATAAATTCCGTGTCTCCCAAAAGTTGATACTAAAATTCGCCCAGCGTACAATGAATGACAACCACAGAGTCTATGTTTAAGCTGCTTCTCAGCTGCTTATGGTTACACACCATCCACATAAAACATATCGCTTTATCTATCGCTGTGTCGTGGAGGCAGTGTCTTTATGTATATATGTGTGCGGTGGCACAGTGAGTCGCACTGCTGCCTCACAGCAAGAAGCACCCGGGTTCGATTCCCGGCTCGGGTGCCTCTCTGTGCGGTGCTTGCGACTTCTCCGCGTGACCGCGTGGGTTTTCGCCGGGTATTCCGGTTTCCTCCCGCAGGCCACATACATGCTGCCGAGAATAATTGTTCTGACTGACTTGCCCCTGGTGCCCTGAGATGCAGTGACCTGCCTGGCTGACAGTTACAGCTTCGAATGCTTCATATGTACTGGAATTATCTGCACAGTACCGAGGCTTTAATGTCTTATTGCAGCTTTACATGCCAGCAGAAATGTTCTCAAAAGGGCATCAGTAAGAAATGCAAGTCAAAGCAGTCTTGTCAGCAGAAAAGTCAATAAGAAGAGATGACGGAAGAACGTGTTACATGCTTGGTGCAAGGTCACCTGTAGGGCGGGTACTCTGCTAGTCTATCTAACAATCCGCTTTGCAAGACTGATGTAGATCGTCATGGCTCGATGCATGATGACTGCTTTCCAAAGCAGCTCTGTCCACCGGAGAGCCGTGTCGAGCGCTCCCCCTCTCTCCTTCACGGCAGAGGCGGCTTCGTGAAACGGCGACGCGATCGCCGTTTCACCAAGCCTCTGCATCTCCTGTAAGCGAGCAGAGCGTGAGTGCCCCTCCCGTGTGACCGTCCTTGTTGCTGTGCCTCACCGCGTCCCGCCACTCTCCGACCCAGCCGTGCTGCAAAAGTACATGAGCGAGCAGGAGCCAAGCGTGAAGGGCGTCTACTGCCTGGGCACGTTCGGGTTCTCCGTCGGCATGTCCATCATGGCCGCGTTCCCCAACGTCTACGTCTCCATGGTCATGATCTCCACCATGGGCCTGGTGTTCATGAGCATCGCCTACTGCCCGTACGCGCTGCTGGGCCAGTACCACGAGCTCAAGGAGGTGGGTGCTGTCTGACCGGGGGCCCCTTGTCGATTGGCGACCCGCGGACACGCCTGCCGCTGGCGACGAGTGTGTTGGGTTGGGTAGAGAAGCCGTTCTAAGTGGTCGCTGTCCACGATGACCCAGGCTGTCTGGTTGCCACCAAATAGTAGGAGTATTGGAACAGAATTTTTCAGCTCCAATTCTTTAATCGAGGGATCTTCGGAGCATTAGTTGTCTGCGACCACCCCCCCCACCGCCCCCCCCCACCCAGACTTTTTGACCAAGGGAGACCGTAGCAGGACTCTGCTAGACTTCAGGTAAATGGATCTGGGGTCACCATGATAAGCTTGGGGTCCGGTTGCAATTCATGGGGTGATTTCAACAACAACAAAAGACGTTCATCAATAATCACTAGATGCTGATTCACCAATTGCAGGCTGCAACAATTCTCTGCTGCACCTCCCAATGCAATGCCTTGCGAAGGAAATCCAATCATTTGTCATCGCTCTTCCAGAACGCTTACGATAATCTCGCTCAATTCTAGAAATGACTTAACCCCGATTACAACTTTCGTAATGTTTTTCGGTTAGGCTTTGGACTCGTGCTCAGCAGCGGTGATAAAAAAGCAAAGCCCAAAGTTGCCTCGTCTCGGCCAACCAAGATGAGCGGCGCAGCATTGGTTGGAGGAGGGCGCCGCCTTCATGAATAACTAATACAGATTTTACGAGCGCACGGCGACGTTTACGCAGATTGCGTCTGAGAACTCGGGACATTGCCGCCCACGATGGCGCTCACAGTGGCTCGGA
>JAZEWT010000009.1:21858981-21872232 GCA_036362905.1 Mordacia mordax | reverse complement strand
CCGGCTCACCGTGACCCTACATATGATTAAGCGGTTTCAGATAATGAGATGAGATGAGATAATGCTACTTAGATTTTTTTAAAACTTTCTACATAAAATATCTTTCAGACATTTCCAGAGCAGTCAAGCGTAGCTTCAAGCGGGGTTTTTTTTTTGTTCTTGTTGTCAACTCCAGTTTCTTCGCCGTTACTCAAGACCCTCACCGCGCGCGTCGCTCACCACAATCATCTCTCGCGCCGCTCGTGCCGTGAGGTCTTGAAACGCGTCTGCCTGCCGAGCTCCCTCCGCCGCCTCACCGCCGGTCGGCGCAAACGGTCGCTCCCTCTCTCCGCGAGCGGTTCGACGCACCGCCAAAACCAACAGGGCCGGGGTACGGGGGCTTGCGCTACAACTCGCCGGCGGTTGCAGGCACGGCGAGCGGGCGCCCGGTGGAACGCGGTGGCCGCCGGAACCGCGGTTGTGGTTTCCCCCGGGTCGCCTGCGGAAACAATCGATCGGCGGGCGCGGAACGCGGCGCAGAATGAATGGAAGCGCGCGGTTTAGGGCCCCGGCGCGGGAGCCAATCGCGGCCGCCGTGGAGGCCCGCACTGAGATTGCCGGCACGCCGGAAACCTCGGTGTCGTTAAACCGCTGCCGCCGTTAGTGACGCGACAAGACATCGAGGGCACGGCACGGTCGAAAGAACAACGGTTACCAGCGGAACGGGATGAGTTACGGGAATTGCTCTGAAGAGATGCCCTTTGCGGGATAGCCGAGCGGAGCGTTCCTCCGCTCTCCTTCGCAAGACAGCCGTGGCGAGCGAGCCACCTGTTCCGTTCACAGGGAGGGAGGGGGGAGGGGCGGGGGAACGCTCGACACGGCTATTTCGAAAGCTCAACTCTCAAGAACAAGTCTCATACACGGAGCTGTGAAAACCTACGCTGCTCCTCTACATTATGTTGCAACCACTTCCCCTTCCTCCGCACTGCCTTCAACTGGAGATTCAGGGCAGCAATGATGCAAACCGTGTACTGGTGAGCAGGGTTGAGAGATCAGTTAGAAATACGTTCCATGAACTGCATCAGTCAGTCCTGTGTTAGCAGGCATTGGTGTCATGTTGTGTATCAGCGTGCTTTGTGTCAGCAAGATATTGATGTCACGTTGTGTATCAGCGTGCTTTGTGTCAGCAAGATATTGATGTCACGTTGTGTATCAGCGTGCTTTGTCAGCAAGATATTGATGTCACGTTGTGTATCAACGTGCTTTGTGACAGCAAGACATTGATGTCACGTTGTGTATTAACGTGCTTTGTGATAAAAAGGTATTGATGTCACGTTGTGTATCAGCGTGCTTTGTGATAGCAAGGTATTGATGTCACGTTGTGTATCAGCGTGCTTTGTGATAGCAAGGTATTGATGTCACGTTGTGTATCAACGTGCTTCGTGTTAGCAAGGTATCGTTGCCGCGTCATGTAACGGTGATGCTCCACTGCCCCATATTCCCACCGGCGGTCCCCCGCAAATTTTCCACAGTTCCTCCCGCACGCCCCCCCCGTGCCGCAGCCCATAACCCCTTTGCTCGCCACCCATCCCACCCCCCCGTCCCGCGTCACCGCACAAGGCTTTCCGGGACACGACCCCACGGGCCAGGGAACGGACGGCTGCATGCCACGGCGGCCCGTCGGCAAGCTGGGCTCCATGTGCCCAGCGTCCGGCAGATGTTCCCGGGGCCTAACGAGAAGGCCAACACAAACAGCGCTGCTTCTTGGAACCGCTAATGTCACTTTACGAGAGCCGCGATCCCGTGTTATTGATAAACACGGGCAGAAGAGACGAACAAATAAACGCGAGGATTGTTCGTGCTGATTCTCAACGGACGCACCGCCCTTGAAATATTCGCGAATATGTGCAGCTGCGGGGCAGCTTACGAAATAAAAGTTAATCTTTAGAACTTTGTGTTTGGAGTTTGTCTCTTCGTTTCTGTCCGTCGCACGGCTAGAAAATAAAAATGTCGATGAAGTGAAACTCCGGATAAATATCCTTTAAAGTGCTCGCATTTTCTATTTTACTGATTTGTGGATTAGCCGATGCTAGTTTTTTAGGGCCACAGTGCAACAAACCAAACTTTACTAGGGTCCAGAAATTACGACGTGAAATCGTGACCGTTTTAACTCGAGGAGACTTATTTATTTGCTGCTCATAATCCAAGAACTGTTAATATTTTTAACTGAAATTCACATTTAAAAGGTAGGATTAAAAAATATATATTTCTTTAAGTAGGGTGGTACGGTGGCCCAGTGGGTAGCGCTGTCGCCTCACAGCAAGAAGGTCACGGGTTCGAATCTCGGCTCGGGTGCCTTTCTGTGTGGAGTTTGCGAGTTTCTCTCCCAGTGTCCGCGTGGGTTTTCGCCAGGCACTCCGGTTTCCTCACACAGTCCAAAAAGCATGCTGCTGCATAGCTTAATTGGCTCGCAGACTAAATTTGGCCGCAGTGCCCGGTGATGGACTGGCGTCTAATCGTGGGTGTGTCCCTGCATTGTGCCCTGTGTCTGCCGGGATAGGCTCCGGCTCACCGCGACCCTGTACAGGACTCAGCGGTTTCTGACAAATGAGATTTCTTTCAAAAAAAAAATTTCTTAAACGTTACCCAGGAGTGAACGAATCATCGAATGTGACAGAGCAAGCCTAACAGATCTGCATTAAGAGAGAAACTGAGCTAATTTAGGCACCGTTATCAGAGGCTGCAGTGCCCCGTGAAAGACCAGACGTGGCAAGTGGCCGTACATTTATATCTTTACAATGATTTAGTGAATATACCGATCGGTTGTGCTGATAATGTCAGACAGGTGGGAGAATTACAGGCACGTCACAGCTATATTTAATAACCTTCGAGTGCTCGAATAAACGTTGGCTCATCTACGAGAAGATCGACGGGAAATCGATAGTCTGGGACCAAAATAAATTCGTGCAAAACAGTGTCGCTGTCGAACACATAAATAAGAAAATAAATAATCTGGCGATAAATCCTCTTCACATGACTGCACGTAAAGACACATTGCTCACACAACCCGTCAGCCATACTGCCTTCTGGGAGCACCTACACAAGGCCGACACTGCCGATGAGACGCTGCGTGTCGAGACTGATGCAGAGCTTTGCTCGCCCTGAAGCGCAGCTGAAATAACAGACGCGCGCGGAAGGCCGCGTGAGCGGCGGGCTGTGTGGCAAATGCTTTCACTTGTTTTACGTGCGGACAGATGTGCGTGCAGGGCGGCGCGGTGGCCCAGTGGTTAGCGCCGACGCCTCACAGCAAGAAGGTCCCGGGTTCGAATCTCTCGGCTCGGGTGCCTTTCTGTGTGGAGTTTGCATGCTCTCCCCGTGTCCGCGTGGGTTTTCGCCGGGCACTCCGGTTTCCTCCCACAGTCCAAAAGCATGCTCCTGGATAGGTTGATTGGCTCGCAGACTAAAGTTGTCCCGCAATGCCCGGCGATGGACTGGCGTCCCATCGTCGGGTGTATTCCTGCCTTGCGCCCTGTGTTTCCGGGATGGGCTCCGGCTCACCGTGACCCTATATAGGATTAAGCGGTTTCAGATAATGAGATGAGATGAGACCAGATGTGCGTGCAGGCAGTCACCGTCTCCGTGGCATTCAAAACTTCGCGACAAAGGCCCTCGATTATTAAAAACAAGCGACAACCAAAACCCCGTGGCTTATCATCCCACGGGTGTTGCTGACGCCAATCATCAACTCAAGACACGCTCCTGCGACATCGACGGAAAAGAGCGTCTTCGACAGCGACAAACAGGCCTATCTCCCTCGGCCGACGTTCCGGGGCCTCCGGGCACAGGCGGTACCGGCGTCAACGTGCACCGGACCGAGCGCTCCATCTCCACCTGCGCGCGGGGAACAAAACGGCGGAAACGCGAGCCGCGGCATCGAGTTGAATCAGAAGCTCCGCGCCACTGTACGCATCATCGCGCACCGTTAGGGTGACGTCGGAGCTTACAGTATCTGTGATCTCGTCGCAGAGAAAGCTATTTTCTCCGCAGCGAGCCGGAGGCGTATCATTTATTCAGAGACTTTCGCCCAGAAGGCTCGCTGGCAGAATAATCATGTGGGGCATGATACATAGGGCGGTCCATATGTCTTGTAACTCGTATTTCATCGTGTTTTTTTTCTGGTTTGTCACCTTTCGTGACCCCATACGCTCCCCCATAGAGCAGGGGTCTCGGTCTCTTCTCCAAGAAAACGTTGAGTTTGAGACAAAGCATTTCCTATATTCCTGTGACTTGTGACGACCGTCTGAATTGTCGTTTCCTGTGAGATTTTCAGAGATCCTACCCTATTTCACCCCCCGGTCAAAAGACATCTTGACCACCCTGCATGCACACGGAATGGCGTGGCTTTGTAAATCCCCCAAACCTACCCCCCCCCACACCAATGATTGGGAAACACGAGGGCTCCCGTCGCCGAGTCTGCGGCTGCACCGCTTTAAATCTGCCCTCAATAAACGCTGATCAGCGCCAGCCAACGGGCGCCTCCTGCTCAGCTGCCGGGAGCGGTGGTGCAGCGGTGGTGCAGCGATTAGCGCGCCGTGCTACGCACCGGGGCAGAGACCGATCCACGCTCGCAGCAATCACGCGATTTTACCATTTCAGCAATCGGCTCTGGGTCTCACCTCGGTCGACTCAGACTCAAATAAGTACACGCGTAGCAGGGAAACTGTAGAGAGGCGGGGAGGTGGAAAGGCAGCCACGCAGCGAGCCGGTGCCAATATTTGCCGGACACTACGTCCGATAAATCGTGATATTATCGGCCAATAAATTAATGGGTGTTTGTGTTTTTTTTTATTGTTATCGTAGAAAACCGGAGAACCCGGATGAAACCCATGCAGAACAGGGGGAGAAATCACACAGACGTCACACAGACGTCACACAGACGTCACACAGACGTCACCCACAAACAAGGCGCCCCGAGGCAGGAATCGAACCGCCTCGGGCAGGATTTTTCTTTGTGCCAGGCTCAGATGTTTCCACTGCACCACCCTGTTCGAGCCATACGGGCGAAACTTTGTCTTTTGCTGAGCTGCTGGGGCCGTGATGGTGGCACACAGTCCGTGCTTTGGCCGGCCCCCTCCCCTGCACCAACCCTCTCTCGTCCTCCGCCCAAGAAGGCCTCCTCACATCACCTACTCATAGGGTTCCCTCTGGTTCTGGATGTTCCAGCACCATCCTGGGAAATATACAAGCTTTCCCAAGACAGTTAAAATGTTTTTTTGTTTGTTTGTTAATCGGTTGTAATAATGATACCACTCAAGACATCCCCTTATCGAGTTAATGAAGTTCTCCCCTCTAAAGTTACGCAATATTCCTCGTTTCACACGATGCGCGCCTGTGCTCTGCATCTCGCTGGTTCACACGTGGCCGGGTAACGTTTGGGTCAGCCAGAGGTGAAAGTAAGCCGGTACGGTGTGGTACGGTGTGGTACGGCGTTCGGCACAGTGTAAGCGGGAAGGGGGGGGGGGGTTGTGATAGGATCGTGCGGAAGAGGAGGCCAAATACGCTCTTGAGGGGCTCTCTAGGTCTTCTGCTAGTGGCGATCTCACCACCGCTAGCGGCAGGGGTGTGAGAAGGCAATTGCAAGGCTGCACCTCTACCATCGGCTCACTTGACAAACCCCCCCCTCACAAACATCGGAAGCCAAAGCCAGCTTCTGATATTCATTTGAATCACGTTCATCTATGGCTTGTATTGTTTATGTTTGTATTGTTTATTTAATGTTTGTATTATGTTTCATATTATGCTAATTGCGATGCAAAGCTGTTCGTCGCATTATTATTGCATTATTACTTTGAAAGCCTCACATGAGACGGGCGTGACAGATTGTGCAGTGACTCGTTCCTAATCATTTCTCCTGCCCACATTATGTATATTTCACCGTACGTAATGATATCATATTGTTGTTTAGCGCAAGGACCAAAGCGATGAGGTGGCATTGCATCCCGTATTTAATATAACAAAAATAATGTCCCCCCCACATTTGCGTGTGCTTTTCTCGTCTCGAAAATTGTTATTAAAAGAGTCAAGGGACACGCGGAGAGATTTTCCCTGGTAAGTCATAAAAACATGGCAAGAGCGGCAGGGTGGCACGGTTGAGTAGCGCTGCCACCTTACAGCAGGAAACACCCAGGTTCGATTCCCAGCCCAAGTGCCTTTCTCGTGCGGAGTTTGAATGTTCTGCACGTGTCCACGTGGGTTTTCGCCGCGTACTCTGGTTTTCTCTAACAGTCATAAATAAGATAATTAAACCTGCGCATTAATTTCCCCCCGGTGCTCTGGGGTAAACTGGCTTGACCAACCTGGGTGTCGCCCCTTCCTCCTGCCCTGTGTCCACCAGGATTGGCTCCAGCCCTCCACAACCCTGGACAGGATGAAGCGGGTACCGATAATCACGGCGATGATGAGCCACGCGCGGTAACCACCACGCCACAGCATCGGGGAGAGTTGCGCCGTCGCCTGCACCAATATTATTATTATTTTAGGTGGGGCTGTTAACGCTATGGGTACTTTTTTGCCAGTATACAAATATAAGATCACAATATGTTTTACCGTATCTGGCGATTATGCAGGTGTTAAGAACTTAACACCTTGCCAGGCAATTGCCAGGCAATTGCCAGGCAATTGCCTGGGGTGGTTGGGGGTGGTTGCGGGGTGGGAGTGACGGCGTCACAATGACCTCGCGGCGCCGTTCGGAGCCCGCGTGTCTCAATGACGTCCGTCGCTCGTCCACGTTTGTTTTTGGGAGAAAATAAATAAAGTCAACCTCGACGTAAAGGACTAACAGAGGAGATATAGGTTGTGTCTTGAGGACGATTAATTCTGGACGCTTATGTACAGTTTACATACAGCATAATGACCTATACTATAACAACCTATATATTATGAACGTCGTTGAATAGAGTAGTACACGCGTTTAAAAGTAGCAATACAAGCACTGAATAAATTCAAATTTCTATCCATTTGTTCCAATACAGACCGCTGTCTCTGGACGGGACAGCGTCCCCGTTGACTCTGAATCCCGTTAAGTCGAGGCTTTGCTGTACGCTGTCCGTAACTGTAGACATCACGGTCAGACTCTCCTCGTCGCTGGCTGCCACGAAGAACCGAGGCTTTGGTACGTTACCATCGTTACCACCATCGTCACCACCATCGTCAATCAGCCATGGTCCACCCATTGCTGGATGAAGGCCTCCCCCAACCCACCGCTGCCTCCTCTCGCGATCGTGCGAAGTGGCTCCCGCGTCTGGCTGCCGCTCGGCAGCTAGCCCTGCCCAGCGGCGGCTAGCCCTGTCCAGCGGCCCCTTGCCCTGCCCAGCGGCCGCTAGCCTTTCCCAGCGGCCGCTAGCCCTGCCCAGCGGCCGCTTGCCCGCCTTTCGAGCGCCGCGTTCAAAATCCAACCCCATCGGGAGGCATCGATTAGTTTTCTGAGAGGCGCAAACCTCGCGACGCTCGGATCTAAAAGCAGACCTTCAGGACGGGTCTCCTCGAAAACACCGCCCCCGCATCCTTGTTCCCAAAAGAACTCCCGCACGGCGCTCGATCTCCCGAGCGCAATGCGACCGCTCCGGGCGCACGGCGCCGGGTTGCGTCACCGGCGCGCGCACCGCGCACGTGGGGAGGGGGGGGGACGTGGCAGGGGTGCCCCTCGTCTCCAAGAAGAAGCTGACAGCCGGCCGCCGTTTCAAAGGCCCCGACTGCAGCCCTCGAACGGGACGGGGCTGCGGCTGGGCCCCCGGCGCGGATCGATCTCAATTCCCCGCGGACGCTTCTCGAGCCGGGCGGGCGGCGGGGGAATCGCCGCTGGCGCAATCAGACTGCGTGAGCAGCACGCGGGAGGCGTAAAGAGCCCGGAATTAAGGGGCTCGTGGCCGCACGCTTAGCGACGTTTTGTGACCACTGCGTCGTAACCGAGAGTTCCATAGCACGTGCAGGAGATGGGGCTGTGTGGGCGGGGGGGGGGAGGAGATAGGGGCGATGTGGTGCCAAGCTTCCAGTCTCCACACTGCTCAAGGCTCGCTCACCAGCTTCTGAATTCTTACAGTCAAGCGAAAATCTAACGGAGCGTAAATGAGTCTGGGTGTCAGTGACAGGCGTCGCGGCGTCTCCTTGTACGCAAGGGGCGAGAGTGACGGCGGAACGAGGCGAACGAAAATGGTGGATTGTGTCGTCGCTTGCTCCGTGCGCCGTTTCAGAGTCCTGAAAAACGTAGCTGTGTCGTTGTGCCGTGCCTCCCTCCGCGTTCCGGTTCTGTGCGCCGCCCGCCTCCTTAAAGCAAGGTCACGCTACACGGCTGATGACCACTGTGCATTCGCAAGCACCGGCTGCAGTACCGCCTTCTCTTAACCGCTATTGAAATCCCCAGTCAGCGCGCTCACACGGGGCCAAGGCTGGCATGCGGTCGGAACCGCTGTAGTGCTAGAGTTGGTCTGCTGTTGATAAACCATATGGTTGGCCAGCGTGATGCACGGGACGTGTAGATACAACGACAAACAAGAACCAGTTTGATTGACATTATCCAGGTTTACCCGAGGAGTTTGCATGCTCTCCCCGTGTCCGCGTGGGTTTTCGCCGGGTACTCCGGTTTCCTCCCACAGTCCAAAAGCATGCTCCTGGATAGGTTGATTGGCTCGCAGACTAAAATTGTCCCGCAATGCCCGGCGATAGACTGGCGTCCCGTCGTCGGGTGTATTCCTGCCTTACGCCCTGTGTTTCCGGGATAGGCTCCGGCTCACCGTGACCCTATATAGGATTAAGCGGTGTCAGATAATGAGATGAGATGAGGTTTACCCGGGTTGTCTGGTTGCCCCCCAAATCCCCTTCCTTCATCGCTCGTGGGCATTCTCGGGGACGAGACCCGTTCGTTTCAAGTTTGGGAAATTCATTAACGGAGTGGAGATTTTAGCTGGGAGGTGTTTTATGCGATTGCTTCACAGACGTAGCGAACACCCCCTCCCCCCACCCTCCCGTCCTACGGGCGGGCAGCGTCGAGCCACCTCGAGCAGAGAAGCGCCATCGTAATTTCTCTGCCACCACGTCGCATGTTCGAACGTTAACGCCCCACGGCCCACTCTCTCCGCTCTCTCTCTCTCTCATGCTCTCTCTCTCTCCGCTCTCTCGCATGCATGAGCGAGCTCACTCGCTTGCCGCCCATCCACTTGCACTGGCTGAGTCACCCGCTCGCTCGCCCGCTCGCATTTACATTCGCGGATTATTCTGCTCTGCTGCCGTGTCTACAGACGTTGTCGCGTCACGCGTGGAGCCGCCCACGCACGCACGCACCCACGCACTTCACTGAGCCACGTAATTAACACCGAACTTTTCGCATCACCGACACTTGTGCCCTCCTCCACAGCTGACGGTCGCGTAGAGATATTTATAAAAAAAAAACACAACCCTCTACGCGATTGGCGCGATATGTACCGACACTTCTCCCGCAGCGTCGCGCCTTTGGCTTGTGCGGCGAGCGACATAAATGTAAAATAAAACTACGTTTGCGGCTAATTTTTTAAAAAAATCTTCTCCTGATGGCTCGTGACCCATCCCCCCGTAGATTGTGACGGTATCGTGGTGGAGGGGCTTGTGTGTTTCAATGAACCCTGGTGCTGAGCACTCCTGCTGGGGCGTCCCTTGGTTAACAGGTCTGGAGACCAGCGCTCCTGCTAGGATCCTTCAACGAACGGTGCTTGAGTGATGGCTCTAAATAAATAGTGCGCCANNGGGGGGGGCGACCTGGGTCAGCCTGGATAGCGGCCGTTTAAAACCGTGAACTATTATTGCCGAACGAAGCCCTATGTGCACTGTGTTAGTCATGGAGTTCGTCTGACCCTGTTTCACGACGCTGGTCAATGAGGGAATTGTTAATGGGGGTCAACGTGGCACGGCTCAGATATCACTGGCAAACGGCCGGGAATTGAACTGGCTACATAGCAGAGCATGTTAGCGACCATACAATGCAATGTGGATTTATATACGGAAACTTAAATGGTGCTGCTGTGTGCTGCTGTCTGCTTCGGTCTCTGGGCCTGCGCTCAGGAAGCCGTTATGGCTGAACACATTTGTAGGTCCGGCGATGGACTGGCGTCCCGTCGCCGGGTGTAACCCTGCCTTGCGCCCTGTGTTTCCGGGATAGGCTCGGCTCACCGTGACCCTATATAGGATTAAGCGGTTTCAGATAATGAGATTTGGAGGTTTCGTGAAGACTCGGTGGCCAATTTATTTTCAACTCAACCTGCGTGGCCTCTTTACTTTCGTGCTGAGAAGAAGGGCCGTTGTCCATAACACCGCCAATTATACACTTTCCTTGAATAGCCGCATTATTGATGAATGTGCGATGTGAGTTTATTTCTAAATATATATTTACACGCGCATACTAGAAGCTGCCAGCCTGAGGAAGCGGGGGTGGAGGGAAATGGGCGACGGTGTCGCGGCTGGATTCTAACGGGGGCGAGGAGACGACAGCATGGCCGGCAGAGGGAATCGCTCAGATCCCACTCGCTCACCGACATCAGACACGGCCGGGAATCGGGCCCCAAGCTCACGACGGCCGCCATCCCCTCAATGCGCCCGCCCGTCCCCCCTAAATAGCCGCTAGAGCCGGGGCTCGCGGCAGTGAGGCCCAGCGAGAGGGCACGACCCTTCCGGCCGGCTCCGGCGCTTTTTCAGGCCCCCTGCGCGGCCGGACGGGGCACCTGCTGTGGCGCCGCTGTGTCAACAGCGGTCGTAGCAACAGCGCCGGCGCACGCAATGCGGGCGCTGCGGGCGCTGCCGCCCAAACGCCGCCCCCACCCCACCTCCCGGTACCATTCCCGCCGCGCCACCCTCCTCCCGGTTCTCCGCATCATCGCCGCCATCTCACGCCCTGCACGAGCGAATCGCGAAGTTTGCGAGCGCACGCTGCCGAGGAGTTTCTGCCGCCGCCGCCGTGGTGGCGCGGATGAAGCTGCCAGTTGTTGATCGGGCTCCAGGGTCGGGATGCCTGCAGAACGAAAGTCGCTCCCTCTCGGACGAATTATTGTTGTTTTTTTCAGATTTATTTTGGGGGTAAATTTCTGTTATTTTTTTTATTTTTTTTTGGGGGGGGGTGGGGGTTGATTTTTAGATGCTTAGCCGTGGCATCGTATTGTTGGATCGTCTGAGTCTGAGCTTCGCCCAATGTCACAAAATGCGATAGCTGACGCGTTGTCTCGTTTGTGTGGATCGAAGTGAAGAAAAGTGAACATTGATGACCATCCGCACCTTTCCTCTCTTCGCCAAGTCCCAATTTACACGTGATCGCGCCATGCCGAAAATCGGGAGAGCATCCCCAGTGGCGGTAACTGAACGCAGCTCGATGTGCTGCCGACTGTCAAGATTAACAATTATTTACCGCTTAAAATGTTCCGCTGCTGTGGAGCAATCGTTCACTCTCAAACGGAGAGATAGAGAATGACCGAGAGGTGCGTGGAATGGCAGGGAGGTGGAGAAGGTTGAAGGCAGCCCATGCAGTAAGCCAGCACCAACATTTCCGAGACGCCACGTCCTCTACATATTAAGATATTGTCAGCCAAACGGTGCGTGGTTGTTTCAGCCACCGGAGGAAGCTGAACTACCCGGCGAAAGCCCGCGCGAGCGGGCACGAGCGGAACACGCACAAACTTCGCTTTCGAAAACGTGAGCCTGGAATCGAACCTGGGGGGGCAGCGAGCGTTACCACTGCGCCGCCGTGACACGCGAGTGACATTCGATCCGCAGCGGTCGGCGCCGGCGGTAGGCGCGTCGGCGCGCCGGGCGATATCCCGTTCGCTGCTCGTGCCGCACGCCGGGCGCAGGGTGACGCGGCGCCGAGGGTTTGGGAATGCGACGGGACGGCGAGGACGCAATTAGCAGGGCCAGGGAGATGTGAGACGGACTCGTACGGACGTCATCCACAGGCCCGCGGCGAGGCGCGCACACTTACACAGAAGCCCGCGGACATCCGCAGCGACCCGCGGGTTCGCGCGCAGACACAGAGAATACGTAGAGACTCGCAGAGGGGCTCAAAGGCTCGCGTGGGGGACCGCAGACTTTATACAGAGGCCCGCAGATTCACAGAGAAGCCGTAGACTTACATCGAGACCCATAGGCGTACACAGAAGCGCAAAGATGAGGAGGCCTGTGGAGATTCCACCGCAGCAGGGCTTACGGAGAAGAGGGGCCACCGAGATTGAGATGGAAGGATGTGGAGGAGTATGCGTACAGTGGATTAAATTAGGGAGGAGACACAGACTAGAAGCTCATTGAATATAGATCTGAAGAGACAAACTCAGGAACAATAATTAAACGTCTGAGAAGGATATTCATGTCCGACTAAGTCTGTGGCTGTGTACATCTGTCTGTGTAAGCCAGCGAAGTTCTGCGTGAGAGCACAGCACAGGCCAGTGTAAGGCCACTGGCCAGTGTAAGGACATGGATCCCAACACAGAGATAATGAAAGTGGCTCGGGAACAGAAACCGAACAGGCGCTTAGAAAAAGAAGCATTTATCTACCGTGGATTTGCAACAACTAATATTGTATTCAGCGGAAAGCAAAACTCACTGAGCAGTCAGCCTCGTTTGCTCCATGGCTCCGAAACAAGGGGGGGCTGGGGGAGGGGCAGAGACTGGAAGGGGGGCTGAAGGGGTCATCAGCAAAACTCCCGCTTTTCGGAGCCGCACCAATTGTCCTGCTGCAGGCCAGAATAAATAACCATGGGCAACGCGATTTGTTTTGTTAACCTGGCCCCGTGGCAAACAAATAAGGGCTTCGCTTCAAAGGGAGTGAATGGCCGGCAATCCTTCTGGCGGCCGCCGCCGCAGCCCCTAGTTATTAATTGCCGCGTAGACTGCAGAAGGGCGACGGCTATTTTTAAATCGGACGCGACGCGAACGCACGGCAGCGTTTGCCGCTCTGCGCCAGCGCGGGTCGCCGTGAGCTTTTGCATTACGAGACGGTGGCAGCGGCGGCGGCGGCGGTGGTTCTGCTTCTCTGGTGGTGCCAAAAATATCGAGGCGCGGCTATTTTTAGCAAAGGGCACCCGCCCGCCCGCCCGCCCGCCTTCCTCCCTCCACATCTCATCTGCGCTTCACGGGATCCCGACACAAGGTAGTAAGTAAATAAATTAATTGAAAGCCGATGGATTCCGCAAACGAGGCGGTGAATGCTGGGACCTTAACGGACAACCAGAACGCATTACACAGCTTGTGGGAGGGGGTGTGTGG
>JAZEWT010000009.1:21812875-21823121 GCA_036362905.1 Mordacia mordax | reverse complement strand
ACTACAACTATGTCACTTGCGGAATCATGCCCAGCTGGCACCGTGTCAAGCCCGTGCACAGCTCAGACGGCAAGACCACCCGTGCCATGCCGGAGCGTGCTGGCGCGGCTCAGTTACACCAGTGGAAAAAGGCGTCACGTGCCGCGCCAGCTGCAGGCAGGTGGACGAGAGCGTGGGATGAGGCCCTTGGTGGTTTGCAGCGTCGTGCAGCTGTAAGTGGGCGTTGTTCCACCCGCCCGGCCCTCGATGACCGCCCGTGGCGATGTTTCCCGGATCTTAATTAATGAGCGCAGCTGCACTCAACAAGCAAACGTAACAAAAGCGCGCCGTCTTGTGCCGCTCGTGCTCGCCTATTGATGGCGCGGATGAGAGGGGAGGGGGGGGGCTGGGGGGCGGGGGGCGACCGTGATGCCCATGGGCGTCTCTCCGCCTGCCGCCTGTCACCGTTCCGTCTTCCCCGTGCCCTTCGGCTGTCACATCAGGCCGGCACGGCGGGAGTGCTTCACTCGCGGAGTGGAGGATCGTTAACCCCCACGGACGGCGAGCCGAACCCAAGACACGCGCCGTGTCACTGAACCCACGCGCCGTGTCATTGAACCCACGTGCCATGTCACTGAACCCACGCACCTTGTCACTGAACCCACGCGCCTTGTCATTGAACCCACGCGCCGTGTCACTGAACCCACGTGCCGTGTCACTGAACCCACGCGCCTTGTCATTGAACCCACGTGCCGTGTCACTGAACCCACGTGCCGTGTCACTGAACCCACGCGGCTTGTCATTGAACCCACGTGCCATGTCACTGAACCCACGCGCCTTGTCACTGAACCCACGCGCCTTGTCATTGAACCCACGTGCCGTGTCACTGAACCCACGCACCTTGTCACTGAACCCACGCGCCTTGTCATTGAACCCACGCGCCGTGTCACTGAACCCACGCGCCTTGTCACTGAACCCACGCGCCTTGTCATTGAACCCACGTGCCGTGTCACTGAACCTACGTGCCTTGTCACTGAACCCACGCTTGGTAAGACGCCGTTTAAGGACCTAATTGGAGTGAACGGGGGTAGTGCAAATAGCGTGGGGTTAGAGACCGGTCTGCACAAGCAGCGATGAAAATCCATTACAGTGAGTTCTCTATCAACAGAGCAGGTGACAGCGCATCTCCCCTACGCCATGAAAAGTTTGTTGGGCGATGATCAAACCGATATTTTAAATTCCGAATCCCCCAATTAAACGTGATGAGTTTATTTTCCTACCGTGGAGTGTACTCCACAGTGATGAGTTTATTTTCCTACCGTGGAGTGTACTCCACAGTGATGAGTTTATTTTCCTACCTTGGAGTACACTCCACCAGCCACTGCCTCCAATTGAACCTGGTTCAAATAGAGGCAGTGGCTGAAACCTGGTTATTGAGCCAGGATCTCAGCTCTGCCGTATGAGCGTTCTGACCCCTGGTTCACTGAGCCACCATCCTCCGCAACGTGACGTTTGTACAAAATATGCGGTCAAACAGCGGTGCTGTTTGTTTGTTTTTTTCAGCCAACTGCCACAGATCCAGAGCATTCTCCGAAACGTCGCCCTTCGTGCCAAACAGCGCGTGTCGCGACCCGACAAGACACAGAGCTGTCAGGACACGACCGTGAAAGTCTACGCGGTACAAATCCAGCTTCTGTTCACGTAGAACGAGACGTGCTGTGGAAGGTATGCCGTTAATATATTATTCATTCATTCATTCCTTATCAGTATCTGTTTAAACCTATATAGGGTTGCGCTGAGCTGGAACCTATCGTGGCAGACACAGGACACAAGGCAACGCTATTACTTGGACGTGACGCCAGTCCATCACAAGACACTGGGGGGGCAATTTCTTCAGCAGGACAATTAACCTTAGCAGCATATCTTTGGGCAGCGGGAGGAAACCGGAGTACCTGCCAAAAAAACCCTCGCGGACATGGGAAGAACACGGAAACCCCACGCAGAAAAACATTCGAACCTGGAATCGAACGCCGCGCCACTGTGCCGCCTGCAACGCTATTTTGAATACTGCAACACGTCAAAAAGCTTTTCCCCGAAGTCTAAGTGGGTTAATTGTCTCCCGCTGCGGGTGGGAATATATATATATAGACACCCTGGTTGTGAATTTCCTTTCCCTTTTCTTGAAGTGGGCTTTCTGACAGCACTCAAGAGGCAATGCTCCGACAAACGCGGACAATGCGACCCCGCGCACGCGAGCGCACGGGCATGCACTTAAGGCCTGCTGACGCGGGGCGCTGAGCACAGAATGGGGCCGCTGCGCTTGACGGGCAGGGTGCAATCTCAAGAGGAAGGCACGGCAAGGCGTACACAGCAAGCGTCGCCCCGATGGGCGAGGTCGCCGTGACCTCAGGCGATGCCACCGTGGCTGCTTTACATGAAGCGAGATCTGTTCGAGGGCGGCGCGGTGGCCCAGTGGTTAGCGCTGACGCCTCACAGCAAGAAGGTCCCGGGTTCGAATTTTTCGGCTCGGGTGCCTTTCTGTGTGGAGTTTGCATGCTCTCCCCGTGTCCGCGTGGGTTTTCGCCGGGTACTCCGGTTTCCTCCCACAGTCCAAAAGCATGCTCCTGGATAGGTTGATTGGCTTGCAGACTAAAATTGTCCCGCAATGCCCGGCGATGGACTGGCGTCCCGTCGTCGGGTGTATTCCTGCCTTACGCCCTGTGTTTCCAGGATAGGCTCTGGCTCACCGTGACCCTATATAGGATTAAGCGGTTTCAGATAATGAGATGAGATGAGATCTGTTCGATAGCCTCCGCTCGCCACGCGGAGCGCTCCAACGTTGTCGCACCGCGTCCCAACCCCACCTCCCCGCGGTGGAGACATCCCCAGGCTAAAACGTCAGACGCTGGCGCACCTTCCTCGCGCTGTAACTCGCGGGCACGGGCAGCTTGCGTGCCCTCGTCCCTCCCTGTGTCCGCGTGGGTATTCGCCGGGCGCACCGGGTTTCTCCCGCCTTCCAAACACACACTGCTGCCGAGGTTAATTGACCTGTGAAGTAAATTGTCCCTCCCCCCCCAAAAAAAAATGCCCTGCTATGTATTGGCGTCAAGTCCTGGGTATAGCCTGCCTTGCACGCTATGTCTGCCGGAATAGGCTCCGGCCGCCTGCAATCCTGTACAGAATTAAGCATTTACTGATACTGAATTGAAGAATGTTGTTGCTGGTTTCAATGACAGGTGTCCAGGTTGACCCAGATTGGCCAACTGCCGCTCAAAAATGGGGTTTTATTGCCGAATGTCCTTCCTGATGTCAACCTCTTTCAGTCAGAGGGTCTTCAGATCATTACGTTTCGAGAACCTCGCCCCTAGACATGTTCTTCACCAAAGGGAGACCTTAGCAGAAGTGCGAGACTCCAGCGCTGTTCATTTCGCGTCATGTACGTTTTTTTTGTAATTTCAGAGCGAATGGCCAGTCCGTTTTTTTTTTAGTTCATCTGGAAGGAAGCACCGAGTTATGGAGCTATTTTCAACAACTGTCCCCGCAGGAATGGGCACGCAGGTTAGAACGTCTCAGGCTACCGGGTGAGATTTATTCAGAACAATGAACCCAGGCGGCAGGCGGTCTCTACGGAATGGTCTCGGCGCTCGCCGCGCGGGTCCGTACGCGCACTCGTCCAGCTCCTGGGCACGATCGCGTGTCAGGCGTTGTTTGTTGCTCTGCAACGCTGCGTAAAATAAAAATAAAAAAATGTTATCGCTGTTGATTTTCCATTCGGATGCCGTTGTTCTCTCCGCAGCTCTGTGAAGCGCTTTGTGACCCTCAGGTGAAAAGCGCTCGAGAAACGCAATTATTAATTATTATTATTAACACTCCAAAAAAAGCACGCGCCGGAGTGATTTGAACGCATCAGCGAAGTCACGGAAGAGCCCCATAAATATTATATTTCTCTTCGCTCCGAAAACGTATTTATTCTTTTTCAATCTCTCTCTCAACAATCCCCCAGAGAAGGGGTGGAGAGGAATTGCAGTCGTATTTATATAAATATTTTAATGCTCAACACGGTTAGTTTAATACCGCTGTCTCTTTGAATAATTTGTAACTTTTATTAACGGTTACGGCTGCAAGGTGTGAGTGTAATAAGTAAGCAACTGCCACTCTCTACATCCCTTGTGGATCGCCTTGGAACCTTTGACTCAGCTCCACACTGCGGATGGTTTCCCATTTGCAGATCTCTCCCAACCGTGCTCTCGCAGTCCCGTGAGCAGACGAACGATCCATTTGTAAATCGCGCGCACGGCAGCGCGGACTTTCTTCAATGCCATAGAATGCAAACATTCCAGATATGGACTCATAGAAATGTACTGGAATTAACTCGACACTGAATTCAAGCGAAGCAAAGGACCTTGCCCAAAATGCTCTCCCGCCTCGCGACGTTTTGCGCAGGATGCCTCGAACGTGCGAGTGTGAAACGTGGCGAGGTGGAGAGAGGGAGCGATCGACGCGGCTGTCCCGAGAGAGGGCAGCTTTTCGAGGCAATCATCACGCATCGAGCCGTGAAAACCTACACCGTTACGTCGAGAAACTTTTTTTTCTTAATGGAGAAAATGGGTTGATTAATGAGGAACATGAACTGGAAAGAGTTTTGCTACCTGGGGGATGTTTTCAGTGTCGGGAGGAGTGGAAGCTGCAATAGCAGCAAGAATAAAAAAAGGCAGGAATACATTTAGTGAATTATCACTGATTCTGATGAGAAAATTAATTCCAGTGCGCCGTGTGATGATGTATGGAGCAGAGACGTGGACTCTGAACGTAGGCAATGACACTACGTTTGAAAGCATAGACGTTAGAATGATCGGATGTTGATTCACGGAGTTTCCCTGAAATGACAATAAAAGCCAGTGTGGCGTTTGGAGAGCATGCATGAGTTAGAGACAATGACGGATGTGTGAAGACAGAGTAGATTGAGATGGGTGGGTTTTGTTGAAAGGAACGAAGATAATAATTGGGTCAAAGCGCGCATGAAATTTTCAGCGGAAGGCGGGAGAGTTGGTAGAGACCTAGGTCAATGAAAACGTGGACAAAGACACTGGAAGGCGACATTAACAATGTGGGTTTGATGACAGAGATAGGAGCAAATAGAAAATAATGATCCGTGGTAATGGCATAATCTGATCAAAATTGTGAAAGAGTCTTAATGATGATCATGACTAATTGCGTAAATAAACTTTACATGAACGTTTATTTTTTTTGGTAGCAGTTATCGTTGACGGGGCTTACACTGACACCTTGCTGCGCTTGAGAGCGTGGTTTAATCGAAGCGAGCGCCTGGATTCATCCCTCAGCGGGATCTCAGCGGGGCCGCTTCGGCAGAAGAACAAATCGGAGTCACCCGTTCACCTGGCTGCTCGTTATAAATCTCATCTCATCTCATTATCTGAAACCGCTTAATCCTATATAGGGTCACGGTGAGCCAGAGCCTATCCCGGAAACACAGGGCGTAAGGCAGGAATACACCCGACGACGGGACGCCAGTCCATCGCCGGGCATTGCGGGACAATATTAGTCTGCGAGCCAATCAACCTATCCAGGAGCATGCTTTTGGACTGTGGGAGGAAACCGGAGTACCCGGCGAAAACCCACGCGGACACGGGGAGAGCATGCAAACTCCACACAGAAAGGCACCCGAGCCGAGAGATTCGAACCCGGGACCTTCTTGCTGTGAGGCGACAGCGCTAACCACTGGTCCACCGCGCCGCCCTAATCAGCCTCTAACGTGCGAGGCGAAACGTCGCGATGGAGAGAGGGGGAGCGATCGGACGCGGCTGTCCCGAGAGCGAGAAGCTTTGCGAAGGAATCATCATCTGAGAAGATGTCTTTAAGGCTGCTTCTAGGCCATGGGCTGGCCTCGAGAAGCCAAGACTGTGTTTTATTGTAGGATGATGGTCTGCTATAGTTGCTGCCGCGGCCGTTCCTGCTGCTGCACCAGAGATGGCACTGAGATTTCTCGCAATGTTCGCAGCCAAGAGGAAATATGAGCAAGCAACTTCCTCACTTTGCCTGCGAGCGGGAACTTTTTTGTTTTGTTTAAAGCACAGAAAGTACAACCATTCGTTCTGGTCCCGCGAGGACGTCTCACCGATGCTGCCGGCTTCGAGCCGCGTTAAGGTTTTGAGAGAAAGGGCGCTCTTTTATTGACACTATGACTAATTCATTAAGGATTATCAATACCACCCACGTGGCTGACAACAACCCGAGCTTTACCGAATATAGCTGTGGGACCTTCCGAGGTAGGACGTTGAAAGAAACAGGGCTCTCCTCCTTTAGGCTTCTCTTGTTAATTAAGTGTCAATGTCGAGCTCGACTCTGGGCTGGCGAGCGCGTGATTTATAACTCGGCTGAATGTACACCGCTCGTTGTGAACACGTCGCAGAGCAGATTGGCCCTAATAGTCGTTAACAACGCGCTGTCTGGCCTCGTTAAATATTAACGCTGCTCCGAGTAAAGGGAGCAAGTGGCTGCTCACCAATGTACGGGAAAGTCGGCAGACGTGACGTGGATCGTTACATGGCAGGATCCTGAGACGTGGTGGGGGCTCATTGAGGCTTTCATCCAGCAGTGGATTTAACCATTGCTGATGACAACGATCCACGCTCGTGGGATGGAGAATATCTCAGAAATCTGGTGGAGAGGATAGCTGTGGGGAAATGCATTATTATTGTGTTATTATCATGCAAATGACAAGACACTGGGACTGTTAATGGCCTGCTAAGACTTATTGTACTGCACGTTCAAGTTCAGGGACGGCACGGTGGCCCAGTGGGTAGCGCTGTCGCCTCCTCACAGCAAGAAGTCTCGGGTTCGAATCTCGGCTCGGGTGCCTTTCTGTGTGGAGTTTGCGAGTTATCTCCCCGTGTCCGCGTGGGTTTTCGCCGGGCACTCCGGTTTCCTCCCACAGTCCAAAAAACACGCTGCTACATAGGTTAATTGGCCTGCAGACTAAATTGCCCTCAGTGCCCGGTGATGGAATGGCGTCCCATCGTGGGTATATCTCTACCTTGCGCCCTGTGTCTGCCGGGATAGGCTCCGGCTCACCGCGACCCTGTGCAGGATTCAGCGGTTCTGAAAATGAGATGAGATGATGTGCACGCACGAACGGCAACATAACGAGGTGCAAAGTGTGGACATCCTTCACTAAAAACAACAATCACACGTTTACCCCAAAAAAAAAAATCTTTCAAAAATAACATCTAATCTTCGGCTGACAGTAACAAATGGATATTTCACATGGGCTCCTACAGCTTTGTCGCTGTCACGTTGCCAGGACGTTCGCAAAAAACTCTTCTGGGCGATGCCTTAATACGATCCTCTGCCATGCAGTCACTGCTGCTGTACAAACAGCCTTGTGAGGTCACTCCGGCCCCCACAGCCACAAGTGTGGGTGGCAGTGGTGAGCGTTCTCTTGGAGAAGTGAAATAAATCTCTGCCTCGGTGAGCGTGCATTTCTCATCTCATTATCTCATTTCATCTCATTGTCTGAAACCGCTTACTCCTATATAGGGTCACGGTGAGCCGGAGCCTATCCCGGCAGACACAGGGCGCAAGGCAAGGATATACCGACGATGGGACGCCAGTCCATCGCCGGGCACTGCGGGGCAAATTTAGCCTGCCAGCCAATTAACCTATGCAGCAGCATGCTTTTTGGACCTTGGGAGGAAACCGGAGTACCCGGCGAAAACCCACGTGGACACGGGGAGAGAACATGCAAACTCCCACACAGAAAGGCACCCGAGCCGAGAGATTCGAACCCGGGACCTTCTTGCTGTGAGGCGACAGCGCTAACCACTGGGCCACCGCGCCGCCCTCCCCCCCCCAATTTCAAAGTCGGTTAATTTGTCGAGAATAAAATTTGCTTCCGAAAATTTGGGTCCGATCTGACTTTGGGAATGATCAACTGCCATCTTAAAAACACGGTTGTTTCGATTTGGACAGGATCTTCTTTACCGAGTCAGAGTTAGGTCCCCTGTAGGTGTTCCCACAATCACTTGTTGCTGGTCAGCTGGGGATTTTTCCGCGCGCTAAAAAATATATATATAAACAAACAAGCTCTTAGATGTTTTAATAAACAAAGCATAGGCCTTGCACCCGTCATTTTTGACAGGCAAATACACTAGTCAATATATAGTGCAGCAGGTATTTGGACGAGTAAGAATGTCTGCACTGAGGGTTCGGGATTTGAGCCCTTTATGAACACAAATTGTATCTGCACAACGCCAAGGCTCTTAGGTCTTATTTCACTTTAACTTCCGTCTGCTGCTTACTCTTCTGAAACCTCAGGCAGCCGGCAGGAGTATTCCCAAAATGACATCGGTAGAAAACGTCACCGACAAGATACATCACAAGAACGTGTTACACGATTGGAACAAGGTTAACCATAGGGCAGGCACCCTGAAAGTTTAATCAATTCACCGCAAGAATATAACATCAGCGGCATGCGGCCAAGCTGTAGCGGTCAGCGCACTCGACAGAAGTCCCTTCGCGGCAGTTAAAACGATGGCGCAAGTTTCTTAAACTCCCAACCGCAATTGAGTTCATCGCCGCAGTTGTTCTGTCGTAAAGGTTACGTGCGGTGGGGGAAAATGTGGGTAATCCCACCTCTCCTGAGACCTCTGGTCAGCATGGACGTTGAACCCAAAAATACCCTCTGGAGGGGCCTCTCTAGAGTCTGTATCTAGTGGAGGCCCCTCCACCAGCAGTGGTGTGAGCCAGCAATTGCAGGGCTGCACCTTTGCTTGACCACCGCAAAAAAATTCCATACGCGCGCCTTGCGTTGAATTAGCATCAATTTTAAATTTGTAAGGACTGTATGGCGGTCCTTTCTGCCCTGATTGGGACACCTCCCTAATAATCCACTTACTCCCGCACACAGGTGCATAATTGGCCACTCACCTGTGCACGGGTTCCCCAATCAGGGGCAGTTACGGCGCCTATATAAGCCGGGCCCCACGGAGACAGCGGGGCCGGAACTTCGCGTTCGTCCGCGTATCGCCACCGCGTAATAGTCCGACCGCGCACTGCGTCGCGTTTATCATTCGTTCGCGTACTGTGTAATCGTCGCGCTCATGATACATAGAGTGGTTGTACTGCCGTTGTTGCCGGTCTAGCGCTGTCGCCGCACAAGCGGGTCCTCCCCTTCGTCGCGCTCCCGCTCCCCTTACAAAATTAAACAGAAACAACCGTATAGAGAGAGCGAGAGAGAGAGCGCAAACGGAAAAAACCCCACAATAAACCGAAGCTTTGTTTAATTCCCCGAGAACTTTGGATCAGTTTATAAATTGTCTCTCTTGAAGATTTCACACCTGGATAACGCAGATGAAAGGAGACCCGGAATTCCAACTTTAGATGAGACTCGTGCGCCATATTGGTTTCCGTGCGTAACTTAGCGGCGGTGCATCACGTAGAAGTACACCCGACGGCAGGGTGGCGCGGTGGCGGCGGCACGCGCGCGGCAAGCGCCCTGGTTCGATTCCCGACTATGGCTCCTTTCCGTATGTGGTTTATGAAGTTCTCCCACTGGTGGCCACACGTCAACAATGGTGGTGAATTAACCGCAGAAGTCTCAACTGGGATTACGAATGGCAAAACATCCACTGCCAACTCCAAAAGGTTGGCAAGACTGTCGTGCAAAGCGGTGTTTGAAACTCACCGACGCTTTCCTGAGCAAACAAGCGTAAAACTAAATAATAATATTGTAAAACGAACCGGTGACAAGATTGCGATCACAAACTACAAATACCGGCAGCAGTAGCTATAGAGCACAAACCGTAGTTTACTGAGTCACAGTCAGGAGTTTATCAAGCACTGCTCTGGTGGTGCCACCAGCTTAGAAGGGCATGGCAGAGTCTGGCACTCCAGCAAGCACCAGTCTTAATCTGTCTGTCGATGCAGACTACGGAGTCTGCACTTGGGAAGGGGAGAAGTAGGGCTGTTGTCAAGGGTAAGTAAGGGTGGGGGGGGACAATGGGGCGGCCAGAGAATTGCTCTCAAGAGCCACTGTTTCGGGACAGCCGTGCCGATCGTTCCTCCCGTCTCCTTCGCGTCGTGTCACCTCCCGCGCCGGGGGCTTCCTTGACGTCGCGCGAGGCGAAACGTCGCGCTAAAGAGAGGAGGAGCGCTCGAAAGGGCCGTGCTGAAAGGGCAATTCTCACACACACAGAGCCGTGCAAACCAACATGAGCACCGTGCTTGTTTTGGAGAAACATCGATGGTC
>JAZEWT010000009.1:21668381-21683725 GCA_036362905.1 Mordacia mordax | reverse complement strand
TGGCGATGGACTGGCGTCCCATCGTCGGTATATCCTTGCCTTGCGCCGTCTGCCGGGATAGGCTCCGGCTTCACCGTGACCCTGTATAAGACTAAGCGGTTTCAGATAATGAGATGAGATGAGGGAGATTATTTATGAAGACTGCTGCCAAGTGGGGTCGGAGTTCGAGCTGGTTGCAAGGCTCGTGTTGGGAGCTATTTGGATAATTTGTTAGTGTTGAGGTATGGATTCAGTTCAGCTGGATGGATGTGCTTGTCTGCTCCCTGCCACATCGAGGTATCAAAATAACACGCATTTGTCAACGCTGCCTGAAACGTGAACAAGTTGAATACGTTTTGGGGGTAATGGCCCTTCTTCACAACACAAGAGACCAGACAGAGGCTGTGTCCAAAGATGGCATCTTCTTCACTGTGTTTTGAAGTTATCAAACCACATAGCCACAATCCGATTCCTTTCCATATCACGAAACACCGCATTTAGGCATGAACAGACTCGGGGGCACTTTTACCAGTCGGTTAGCTTTATTAACAACAATAAACCCATATTCAGTGAAACACATTAATTGAATGAAAGATTTTGCATTGAAAGAGCATTACAGCCTCGTAAAGCTTTTAGTACAGGCTAGAAAAAAGGAAAAATCGTGTCAGTCGTGACGCTGTCATGACGCGACCGCCACAATCACCTGACTGCATCTGTGTAGATTTGCCACGAATTCAACCAATTTGGCAAGCGAAGCATTTGCTTTGGTGAGCGACGATTCCCTTGATCCGATCGCATTAGAATCAAAGCAACGGTGAATGCACACTGCGCACACATTTGTGGACACGGAACCAAAGTCGGGGCTTTGTTTTTATTTCCCTCTCATATCGGATCTGCACTGCACAACGATCACAAACACACAACAATGTCTGTGCCTCCACTCGGGAAAACAACGGTAATTATAACGAAAAGCAGCCAAGAGGTGACACTTGGGCTCTCAGTTTCTGACTCTCAGAAGCACATGTTTTTCACAGCCAGGTGGAGGAAAGACTTTTTTGAAATATATATATCTTGGTAAAATTTCGTATTACTCTTGTGTATGATGAAGACCAACATTTCACCTGGTATTATGTCTGGCCTTGCGGGTGGCCATCGACCAATGCTTAAAACGCCAGGGTTCAACAACAACGCCCTTTACGCCGTTTAAATACACTACCGATCAAAACACGTCCGCTTCGTAAAGTTTAGAATATCATCACACACGACGAGACGTCACAATTAATAGGCTAAAATGCAATTTAGGCAGCGCCGGGTCTGTTTTGCCTGCATATCTGCGGCTGTGCCACACAGCAGCCGTTTTGGAACACCCCCATCCCATCCCATCCCACCCCAACCCCACAACCCCCCCCCACCACACTCATTTATCCTTAAGGCCACATTCAACACGGCTTGTCGCAGCACGGCTGAGCATTTGGGGCACCGATTCAGACCCTTCGCTGCCAACCGCGCGGCTCCATCACCCACCTTGTGCTTCACGATTTCGCCAACGAAACTTAGACTACGGGGAGCGAAAGGCGCAGACACGAAGGCGATACTCGTCAATGCTGCGTCTGGTTACAAAACAGGGGTTTTTAATTTCTGTTCGTCTACTCAAATCACTGCGGGACAAATAGCTCAGACCCGCGCGAGGGGGGTTCACAGATTAAGACTCTAAATACTGGCCATATCATTTCAACGCTCATAAGTTATATAGTTTTATATATACGTATGCACGCGTACATACACTTGCAAGACAGACGCATTTTAAAAGCAAAGTGAATACTGTAATATACCGAAAGAGGACACCTGGAATACATTGAATTGAACGTGGAATTATTACAGGTTATTTAAAAATATCTAGAGCAGACTTGTTTAAACTTTGCGTCAAGAAGCAAACAGCTAAATAGCCGCTACACAAAAAAAAATACATGACTACCGATTAATTTATCAGCGGCCCGGGGAGAGAAAATAAAAATAGTACACTTTTGCAAACGGCACCCCTTGGTTCATTTGTACAGAGCGAGCGTTCATTAAACAGGATTTACTAAAAGCACACACATGGCTGTTTAAAAGCAAAGTGCATACGGAGAGAGAGAGAAAACAAACAGAAACATTTACTGACCAGGACCCCGATGGCAAAGCAAAGTGAAAGTAATGAACGTATGGGTTATATTGTACATCATAAATAATCAACAAAGGTTTCTTTTTTTTCTCATTTACATATTTACAAAAATGTTGGACAAAAATAGGAAATAACACTCTGCATTGGCTTTTGATTCCATTCCCTAAATGGGTTATTTTAAAATGATTTCTTTTATCTTACATAATTTGAGTGGTGATTGAGTTCACTGTGTGGGATGAACGTGGCTTTACAAAAGTAACAAACGACTCTCGGACTTCCAATTGCTGCACGTAGCACAGCAGCCCCCTTTGCACCGCACATCGCCATGTACACATCGTCAGAACACACTTTTGTTTATATCCCCCTCCGAAATCCAACGCGAGCGCGTCGTTACTTTACCGAGCATTGGTACGCGTGTAAAGTCTGTATAGTTGGCAATGAGATAACAAGGTATTGCTTAAAGGATACTTCTTTAAGAATGTTTACAGTTTTTAGGTTTTCTAAAGCAGAGGTCATCTCTCCGCCTACGTTATTTCAAATGCATATTATCAAACTGCGGTACCTAATGTTTCAACAATACCTCAAGCAAGCCGACCCTCTCTCTACAGTCACAATTCCAACACTTTAAGAAACGCTTATTTCATTTGCTTTTTTTTCACCCATAATTTTTTAGCCTTTGTCAACTGACGTTGACAGACGATGAAATAAAACGCACGGTCAGAAGCTGCTCTCGTGCGCTCGAGATTTCCTCTCCGCCAGAGAAAGTGGGTTGTTTCAACAGGCAAGTAATGTCCCTGACCCACACGAGGTCACACGTGTCCCTAGCCAAGACTCTGGAAGAATAGAGGTGCCGATCTTAACGATGATCTTTAATGACAATGCTCCCAAGACTTTGGTGCACATTTGGGAATGCTGCCATTGTGTGTTGTGAGTTAGCCGTGAAGCTCTTGTTTTGTAAAATCAGATGAGAGACTATAAAATTGCTAGGCCACAGCCTCTACCAGTCAAAAAAGAAAAGGTCTAAAGCAAATACTGCAATATTACATTTAGTCAAACATCAAAACAATGTCTTTATTATCAACTGTAACTACATCTTGCACAGGGAGTCTTGACCAACATCAACATGAGTACCCTGTAATAATTAAAAAAGTATACAAAATAAAACTTGGGCAACAAAGCACAGTTGGTAGGAGGAGGAGGGGGGGAGGGGTCACAGATTTTTTTTTTAATATACATATAAAAACTTAACTGAAAAGTGGGTTTCCGAAAAAAAAACACAACACAATTGAACATTCCTTAACATTATTCTAACTCCTGACACAATGTTGCATGTGCATTCTTGGTAAGCTTCTGCTATAAAGACCTCAAGCAACCTCCCTACATTCAACGATCTTTAAATTATACATCCCAAGTGTCTCCTTGTGGAAGATCAGATTTTTTTATATTCGTATAGGGCTGGAAAAATGAGATACGATTATTATTGACTCAATAAAGGTGCAGCTCTGCAAATGCTTTCCCACTCTACAACTAGCAGAAGGGCCTCCACTAAAGATAGCTGCTAAAGAAACCCCTCCTTGGAGGGTAATTGGCCTACTCTTCCACGCTGACTTGAGCACGTGAGAATACCCACATTTGACCCCACCACAAGGCAGCTTGCCAATCGACTGCTGTGTGCCCATTTATACCGCTGGGTGTGGGAGATTAGACGAAAACTCGCACCAATGTTTCTACCACGTGTCAGGATATGGTATGAAAGTGGAAAATGCTGGATTGCAAGTCCAGTGTGCCAAGCTTGACACCACAAGCAGGATCTTGAGAGTTAACGTACCAATTATGATTAGAAATAATTAGAATTACAGAAATTTCATAATATTTGTAAGTGCAATTTTGTAATTAAATAGTCAGCTTTCAGACCTTTTAAAAATATTACATTTTAAAGCACCCCAAGGCCATTTTTACCCATCTGTTAGTTTATAGTTAATAAGAATTTAATATACCTTGTACACCCAAGACAACAAGATTTTTTTTTCCAGCCCTAAATACAATGTAACAGACAAAGGGTCGTTATGACATCATGTAATACTGGTATAGCCTGGGCTGAGATAAATTAGTGCCTTTTAAAGAAAGCTTCAATTATTTACAACAGGCTTCAATCGCTAAACGTAGGACCTCTGTTCACCAGTTGAGGCTCAAGATTTCTGAAAGTTACACAATGCTGGTGTTATTGGTTTAATACGTCGGTGTGAAATAAATGAAGGAATACATTTTTGTTTTACTTCTCCGGAAGATCAGCAGAAATTCTGCAAAACACAGACCACGCACGGCATGGCAGAGTGAGTAAACATCAAAGTGTACGCCGGATGCATAATTCAACGCCTTGTGCATGTCTGTAATTCCACAGAAAACGACTGAAATCGCTGGAATTCTGTTAACAGTTCCACAGCAAGCCACGTCGCTCGTGGACTGTACAGCCAAGTGACTGCTGCTATCGTAAAGGATGTGAGTAAAACATTTTAGCGATAACCCTTGAGGCTGCTACACAACTCAGGGCTAGTCATACGTGGCATAATGTTTGCAAATATTTGGTTTCAAACTGTAAATTATGCTCTGATGCTATGAGCCTTTTAAAAAAAAATGACAATAAAGGCAGACTGAATTAATTATATGTCCCAGAAATGTAATGAATCCATCCACAATTCATTATTTAAGACTAAACTCAAGATATTAGCTTCAGATAACGTATTAATAACTGAAACTAAGTGGGGAAAACATACAGTAGTCTCAAGCACGGTCGAAAGTTTCAATGAAACTGGTTCTCATTTGGCGATTTACATTGTCCATACTGTATTTTTTTGAACAAGGCAATAATCGAATTCTCTCGAATGAGTAATTCTCTCAAATATCCCTTTTGCACTGGCACCTAAAAATGTACCACACGAAGATTCTTAGCAGAATAATGATGATGATCTGTTCAAACCTCCCCACTAGATGGCAGTGCAGTGGTCAAATAGGACCCAGCAGTGTGCAATACTCTTAACGTCACAGGTACCACGTGCAACAGCCCTATTGTAAATGTAAATACACTGGTGGAGTAGATCATCCCATGACAGGCAAATAACATAGGCACGTACACACACGTATCAAAACAAATACCCGGTTGGCATCAGAGCGCAGTATAGCAAGATCTAGTGTTGCATTGCATTGCTACACTTCTCTCTAGGCTCACCAACCTTTACCAACTAACACAGGTTAATCATCATGGTAACGTGCATGACCAACAGACGTTCCAGCCAGAAGCGGATTCCACTACCACCAACGCCTATGTTTGTTGCGTTGCAGGAATCCCGCGTCGAGAGTTTGCAAGCTCCGTGTACTTTGTGCTGAAATAATAACCATCTCCTGACTTCATGGTCAAAACATGTACAGCCCGCTCGTCAACAGGAGACTGGACGATAACTGCCTCCCCACGCCGTGCAAGCAGCGACTTGCTATTCAACCATACTTCACCACGCCGGTTAGTGTAGGTTTCAGAAGTACCGCAAAACAATGGACTGTGTGCAGCACCGCCATGCGGCTGCCCTCGACGCCTACTGCATCTGTGTCTGCGCACGGCGACCACCCTTGCAAGTGCTAACCAGGCGTCAAAAACGTGCCCGAGCTTCCAAAGGGCGTGCAAAAAGGACGGGATCGTGGGCATGACGAGCGACTCAGTCGCAGGATTTCAGCACCAACAACACAGAGTGTCTAGCGGTCGCCGCTACCCACCTGTAATGCGTTGGTCTCTGGGTGCATCACGTCGGCGCTCGGCAGCTGGCCTGGCAGCAGGCTGGGAGGCCTCATGGGAGAGTCCGTCACCTAAGTAACGGAGATTCGAGAACCGCTCCGTCAGGGTGAATATTTTTTCATGGGAAATACGGCGCGCGAATTCGTCAGAGGACGGCGCCTTCCTGGCGCAGTGTTCGCGACAGCTGAAGAGTTTCACAAACGTGAACTTGCGAGACATGGAACGATTAGTTGACCAGGTCGCCCAATCGACGTGGAATTGCAATCTGACAATGATCTTGCTTACTGATTGCTCTGGGCCCATTTAAAAATTGCAACCGCAGCAATAGCCCACCTCCTAGCATGTCTTTATAATTTGTTACATTTATGTAGAGGCGTTCACCCAGAGGTGACAAAGCACTGCAGGAAATAGAGGTGGGAGGTGGGGTGGTAGCCACGTGGCCAGCGCATGATAACCAGCTAATTAATTAATGAGCGTTTTTTGTTGTTGTTGCTGTGAGAGCAAATTGGGAGAACCCAGAGGAAACCCACACACAACAGGGGAGAACACACAAACATTGGCGCAGAAATGTGTCCGAGGCGGCAGTCGAACTGCCTCGGGTGAGGTGTGTAAACGTTACCACTGCATAGCCATGCTGCTGGCAAAAGGCTACGGATGGAATCAGAAACGCTGCTAAAGTGCTAACTACAATCGACGAGCAACACGGCAATGACCAACCTTGTCGTCGCCGGTCATGTTGCCGTACTGGTCGTACCCGCACGGGGATTCCACCTTCATCGCCTGTCTCACCAGATTCATCTGCGGATCATTCAACGGGAAATTGTCAACGTTAGCGAAATGTAAACGGAGCGACGGCAACACAATGTCATTAAAATAATTAACCCGTTGATTCAATAGTCCTGGGTTCGATTCCCTGCTCAGGTGCCTGTGTGGCGTTTGCGTGTTCTCTCCTTGTGTCCGTGTGGGTTTCCGTCGGGTACTCCGGTTTCCTCCCACCGTCCAAGTACACGCTGCTGCCTAGGTTAACTAGCCTGCTGAGTAAATTACTCCCAGTGCCCTGCGATGTCCTGGCGTTAAATCCTGGTTATAGTACCGCCTTGCGCCCTCTGTCTGCCGGTATAGGCTCCGGCGCCCCATGACCATGTACAGGATTAAGTAGGTATTGATGATTCCTTAGACAGTTCAAATTTCAATGGTTTAGTGCAGAGGATCTCAACATCGAGGATCACCTGTGTCTCGTCTCTACGGACCATTAGTTTCGCTCGCGGTCCACTGATGGCTCACGACCCACCGGTTCAGGATGGCGGGTGAAGTATTTAAAACGTGTAAGCGTAGAGGTGCAGCTCTGAAGATAGTTTGGTCTATTTTTTCATGATGACCTTTCGACAGAGGACCGAGTAACATACCTTTGACCCCAACACACACAACGTGCTGATCGACTAGCTGAGCTTTGTATCCATTGACACCGCTCGGTGGACTGAGGCTACGAGAGTAGATGTAAGAACCTTGCAACATCGTTGATCAGAGTGCCAAGAGACGGAATCGAACCGGCAGCCTCTGCATTGCTAGCGCAACCAATTGAACCAACTGCATCACATTTACATGTCATTTTACAATGCAATTCCTAAACAGGCAAAACGCTGACAGGTGGTTTGCCTATTGTATTTCCAGCATCCCTAATGAACGTTACACCTATAAAGCAAATTATGCTCATCGGCTGTGAAAATATCCACGCAATTGCAGCGCTACAGATGAAAAGGCCAAATGGTAGATAAAATAGTTACTTAACTTCAAGGTCTTTCAAAAGCTGTAGCAGTAAAATGACAAGTCATGCCTACCTGCTGCAAATCACTTATTTCCCATTGAACAAACGGAATTAAATTTACACAAGGATGAATGAGCAGGTTGAGTGGCTACTAAATTACCATATATATTAAACAGGAAGGTATGTGTACTGCCAGTTTTCATAACCTACCATGACACGCGGATGGGAAATATGGACAACGACTGAATAAAGTGAATAAAAGATGCATTTTACACAGAGAAGCGTGGAGAAATAGAGGCGTAGAATTACACCGAGAAACAGGATGAGGAACGCATTCACTTAAGAACGTACCCAAGTTAGAGATACACCCCCATGCACTGCAACCTTATCGTTCCAATTGACCCCACACAAATGTTACCTGAAGTCCAGCACTCCTGCCAGGTTCTCCCTAGTAAACAGGTCTGGAGTTCAGTACTCCTGCTAAGTTCTCCCTAGTAAACAGGTCTGGAGTCCATCACTCCTGTTAGGGTCACCTAAGTGAACAGGTCTGGAGTCCAGCACTCCTGTTAGGGTCTCCCTAGTGAACAGCTCTGGAGTCCAGCACACCTGCTAGGTTCTTTCTAGTGAATGTGTCTGAAGTCCAGGACTCCTGCTAGGGCGTCCCTTGGCGAATAGGTCTCTGGGAAGGTTCTAGGCAAATAATGACAAGACGACCCAATGCCTGAAAAACGCTGGTGTCAGGAAGGGCAAACGCTTGTAAAATTTCACTCCAATACCCCCAGCAACTTGCCAACCCGGGTCATCTGAATACCGGCCGTTTAAAGTAGCAACAACACTAGTTCGGGGTATCATGTGGACTTGGGATGGGAAACGTCGCCGGGAGGCACGGTGGGCGAGACTAACGACGGTGCGGCAGCCAAAATAGATGAACGTGTCTCGGAGGAGGTCCACCGTGGACATGAGATCGGATTGCATGAAGGCGCTGGGGTTATTCTTATTATGATGTTTATTTACATAGGAAAGCCTGAGTTAAAAGAATGTTCTCAGAAGGTCCTGCCAAGCACGTATTTCGCAATCGGGGCGATGGATTGTTGCGTCGAGAGACCACGTGCACAAGAGAGATGGTGACAGCATGGGCAAGGCCTTTGTGTCACCAGCAGATGGAAAAGAATTCATGATAAGCATATGTACATACAGCATGATCCCTGTACAGATATGCCAATTTATTTCTCAGCAGCCGAGGGAATGTGAAATTGATGGCTTCATAGCTTATACAGGGGTGTTAATACATTTAACATGCACCTTGACAATATGCTTTGAAATGATTAGCTGTAATGTCTACACTTATATTCGTGGGGTACCTGAAATGGACACACCTGGGTAAGTCACGTCAACGAGGCTACGCGCGACGCCGCACACTCACCTGGCCACTAACCACATCTGGAGGCAGTTCTGCAGACATGCCCATTGTGCAGGGACCGGCGACCCGCGCGGTACCACTGCCGCCGCCGCCGCCGGCGTCGCTGCCACCGCCTGCGCCCAGGGACTCCGGCAGACCGAAGGGGCTCGGGTTGCCCGGCCGCCCAAACTGCTGATGGTACATTTCACTGCGGGCAAGCGCCAACAGAACCGGCACCCGTCAGGCTCATCCGTCGGCGTGAGTGGACAACAAGTGCACAGTATTTTGTTACGATTGCGCTGCGGCTGGCGACCAGTTTCTGAGCAGGCTTTCCGGCTGGTGCAGCGATGCGTCTCCACTGTGTGGTGCGGTGGCTGAACGTGGTGTGGATGAGACCGTCGGGAAGACTCGACACGGGTGGTGAAATCAGTGAATGAAGTTCACGCGGATTTATCGACGTAGGTTTACACGGCTCGATGTTAGAGAACTGCTCTCAAGAGCTGCTCCCTCGGGAGAGCCATGTCGAGCGTTCCTCTCTCCTTCGCAATGTTTCACCTCCCACAATTAAGATGCATCATTTGGCTAACATCTGGCTAGTGATTCGGATGCCTGACGATGCCTTCAACATGGGAAGTTAAACGTTACGATGGCTATCCCAAAACAGCAGCTCAGCGGGCACAGTAACCATGATAGTTGCGATAACAATAGAGGATTCTCTCCACAGCTATGTGCAGTGCTTTGTGACCCTTGGGTGAAGAGCGCTCTGGAAGTGCAATTCTTCTTATTATTATTAAGAGTGATAACGAGGTGGCTGACTGTTGGTGCATAGCGTGAGTTGCAAGCAGTGCATCACACCTGTTGGTCATGGTGCTGGTGTCCCAAGGCTTCATGTCACTGGGGGCCTCCATGAGCAGGCCCTGTGGGGCCAGACGTGGAGACAGCAGGGGGCTGCCGGGCCCGGGGGCCATCCCAAAGCTTGTGTCCGACGGCTGGGACATGCCTGGGCAAACCAAAACATTACACATGGACAAAAATAAACCACACTACTACGACGGGGATTTTGTAAAACTGCCGGGCTGGGAGATCCAACGAGCGAACACTTGATCGCTAATCCACTGCGCTAATGTTACACCACTGAGCAGACATATTTTAGTTTTTACAGTCAACAACACAGGTGCTACAGGTATATAACACAACTTCTTTCAGACACAACACTCAAACGCCTGATGATGTCTCCAACGTGGAAGTTAAATTGACGTGGAGATCAATGCTCGACACGGCCATCCACAAAGAGCAGATCTTAGCAATTCACATCCATCCATCAATACTTTATACGTATTGTAAAATGTGCAAAGAAGGTCAGAATGCTGGCCGAGAACAGCATCGAACAGAGAGACAGCTCCACGAATAAAACGATGTCCTCACCTGAATGAAACTGGAACACATTCTGCTGTCCCATGCCTGGCCCATATTGAGCCATGCCATCTCCTGGCATCATGCCCCCTCTCGCAGCCAATCCACTTTGCACACCTTGATGCATTCCTGGAAGGAGATTATTCCACAAAGAGCAACCAGACTCTTAAACATGCCATCGGATCTGAAAACAGTGACAGCATTAGCAGTCAAGGAATTACTGTGCTGTGAGCCATGCTTCCATCTCTGCTCCTGCTATCCACCATTACCCATTACGCCACCGTATAACTTATTTACATTGAACTAGGACCCATACTGTCAAGAGAAGGTCTTCCAGTGGAAATTAAATGCCTCAATTATGGAATGATGGCGCCTCAATTGCTTTGTTTTCAAACAAATGTAAACACAAATTGTGGCGAGCAATTCCAGATCCATTCGCCTCCTATAGCATGAAGATAAGCTGTTCACGACAGTCATAGTGCACAAAATAATTCACAAGTTTTAGGAGGCTAGCCAACCACAGACGCAGGATGTGTTTAGAAATGTTATTTTCCCACTGACCACAGGCATAGTTTGCGGCTGATGATGTTAGAAGCTGACGGTGACGATTATTGACATGAGCTGTAATTTGCTTGAGGCATACAATAATAAACCGCAGCGGCAGAACTAAGTGATGAAAATTACTTGCAAGGAAAAAAAATAATTACGTTTGAAAACCCATCATAAAAAAACGACGTAAGCACAGACTTGAATAGTTTTGTCTCAGAGGGACAGCCCCGAGTAGAGTGGGCCACTTAGCTCGAGTCTTAATCGAGAAGCACAGTGTGTGAGTTACATAATTCTGCTTAATTCTGCCAAGTTTGACCATGTCACAAGCACACAATGTTCTATGGCACCAAACGTCATGGGGATCTCTGACATGAACATTACGTACAGAGCATTGCACGTGTTCAATCACAGACACTGGCCTTAGCAAAGCAAGCAAACTATTAGAGAATCTAGCTACTCCTGTGCAGTGCGGTGGCACAGTGAGTAGCGCTGCTGCCTCACAGCAAGAAGGTCCCGGGTTCGGTTCCTGGCTCGGGTGCCTTTCTGTGTGGAGTTTGCGTGTTCTCCCCGGGCTTTTTCCGGGTACTCCAGTTTCCTAACACCATCCAAAGATGCACTGCTGCCCACGTTAATTGGTCTGCTGAGAAAATTGCCCCCCAAAAAACGTGCCCTGCGATGGCGTCACATCCTGGGTATAGCGCCGCCTTGCGCCTTGTGTCTGCCAGAATAGGCTCCAGCCCCCTGCGACCACATACAGGATTCAGTGGGTAGTGAAATTGAACTGAGCGACTCTTGACAACAGCGAGGGTCTTGTTCTCTGGTGTGTTTTCGTTCGTAATTGTATTGTGTGTTGATCGGCATAGTGTCCTACATTTGGCTCCATTTGCTGGAAAACTTCAGCAACTAAAACTGAGCAGTTCACCGACTATAGACGAATATAGTAGTGCTGGCTGCTGATGCCGATTGCCTTAGCTCTCTGATGGAGGCCAGCCATTGATGGGAAGTTGATCAGCATCTACAGAAGTTCCTAATACTTGCAGCGTAATGTTGGACATCATGCCACCGATGCAGCATAGCTGCTTGACAATGAAATGATCTGAATTTGTAACGCCAAGACCCTTCGACACCCAACAGCCAAAGAAATTAAATATTCCACATACATAAGCGTTAAATGGGCCAATTGTTATTGTTTCACGTTGCCAGTAAGTTGAACAACAATTCTCATAGGCGAATGTAGCAATCAGATAAGCAATTTTTGTTTATAACTGCACCAAAGAAATCAGGACAAGATCCCAAAAATCAAGATCGAAATCCAGATAAACCAGAATGATTTGAGGATGTTCCGTTCTTGCTGAGCAGTGCGTCATAAGGCTAAACAGAATTAACCAACGCTTCTGCACGAACAAGCACAGAGCCAGGATATGACGTCTAACTCCACTTTGTTTAATAAAGAAGCACGAATTGCAATTGCTTGTATGTAAGTTTGTACTTGTATGATGCTTGTTAAAACTAAACAGAGATCATAACGAATATTTCAAGAAATATATGTCACTCAATAACATATGCCCTGTGGAATGAAGTATAGTATTTGAACTGCGTCACAGCTTCGAAAGCAACCAACGTGACTTATCAAACTCTCCAGAGCATAACTATTGGCATATACGCTAATTTATGTACACATTAATAATTTACTCATCATCACGCTGTTGTCAGATCCTTATGCTTAACAGAACAGGAATACGTGCATGTCTGCATATTAATCTTCTGAAAACTCTTATCACCATGTGCCTATCCATGGACAGGTTCAAAGCAGGCATTAAAGCTCATCTCATCTCATTATCTGAAACCGCTTAATCCTATATAGGGTCACGGTGAGCTGGAGCCTATCCCGGAAACACAGGGCGTAAGGCAGGAATACCTTCGACGACGGGACGCCAGTCCATCGCCGGGCATTAAAGCTGAAGCTGATAAATCTCTACAAATCACAACATTGGTTCCACTTACACAATGACTGGAAATGTCGACACCACTACGGGAACTTACAGACGATGCTCTTGAGATTCCCGACCGACGACTGACTTAAGTGACAACTGAGGTCGTGAACATTCTGGCCTCTCTATGTTGCCGATGAAAATTGCTGTGAGTGGCACTGGCCATAATGGCTGCTCGTTAATAGCACTTGTCCCAACAATATGTAAGGGTATACAGGGGGGCGCTAGGTGTATATACACTGCTGCATTTGTATGCATCAAGTATGTGTGTTAATTTGTGTACGTATCATTAATAGTGAAGGAGACTGTTTCATTAATCAGTGTGCCTACCACCAGACCATGAACAATTGTTCAGTTTAATTCCATCAGCAGGGTATTAGTATGTCGTTCTCTCCACAACTCCGATTTGTAAAAAAAAAACGTTATTGTTGCCGATTTGCTGTTATGTCGCCGTTGTTGCTGACACGCCGTTCTCTCCACGGCTCCGTGCAGCGCTTTGTGACCCCCGGGTGAAAAGCGCTCGAGAAATGCGAATATTAGATTTTAAATATTAAGAGCGCAACACCACGTTACTGCATCTGAACTTTTAAACCAAAGCCCCGACATCGATTCGGCGGATTGAAGTGATTACCACCACTTCTCGATTCCCCCCACGCACCAGCACTGAAATTGTATCCCCGTTATCAATCCCCGGGAATCGATTCTCCGCAAGCATTTACACTGCGCGCTGGATACATGTACATAATACAGCTCGATAGAGCGGGACACGTGATGGCAGCACCACCGAAAAGGGCTGCCTGAACACCTTCTTGCGCTCGCGATCCCACGCAGGAGATGAGGATCATAGCGACACTTACTTGGCTGCATTGTGACATGGCCCAATTCAAAAGCCAAGCACGACTCATGACATTAGCTCGGGAAAACCCACAAGGCCGCTGTTGTTAGTCTGTAGGCCAGCCACGATGTCTGACACTTAGTGCACATGACGCCGGTCGCGGCGTTTGTATTCGAGTAAGTGCGGAGCCCTGTAATTTATGTCCACGGCTTATAATCACGGGGCTCTGCGTGAGAACGCACCTCCGAGCTACGCAGTTCAACCGCCAAAGCTTATGGCGTCGGTCGAGTCGCGGCGACTCGGCCGACAACAACACCGCGCACGCAAGCGACCGCGCGGCCGTCTCACCCTGCGCGGCGAGCGGGTTGCTCGCGCCCGGCGAGGGCGGGCTGCCGTAGGGATGGGGGTACGCGTGGCACTGGTGCTGGTAGGCTGCCTGGCCAATGGCCACCTGCCCCGCAGACGGCGCCAAGCCCGGGTGGCGCGGCGGAGCCGGCGCACCCCGGCCCAGCGTGCCCGGGACTGCGGCGTAACCGGCTTGATGCTGCGGTCTCATCATTCCTGTGGCAGCCACTCGCTGCTGTTGCTGCTGCTGTTGCTGCTGCTGCTGCTGCATCATCTGCCGCTGCCGCAATTGCTGGTTCAGCATCTCCCTGTGGCGCTGCGCCAGCATTTGCGCATTCAGGGTGACCTGAAAATGACAGGAGATATATATATATTAAACAAAACCTCACCGCGGCACGAGCACTGCTGCTGCTGCAGTTGCATGGAAAATTATCATTCAGTGTAAATATCCAACGAAGTAAATAAAACACATTTCGCTGTTTAAAACTGTGCGCCGAGGAATTTGATGCAACGGACATTGTTACCGGTAGCTTTCTGTAATGCTTTGTCACGGGCACATGACCTCACGATTGTCACCACGGTGTAAATATGGTGCTGCATCTTGGCGAAACGCACGGGCAGTGATATCCTGACCAAAATGAACGGCGACCAGATGTTGGCATGCGTCTTTGCCCAGACTCATAAATCTTTGCACAAACGTCCGTGTCTTTGCTGGGGAGCTGTGGTCACGCCTGATGAGTTTCATCCAATCATTGCCGTTTGCGAATAAAAAAAATATTTACCAAATTCCTCCGATTACAAGAGGCTTCAGAGAGTAAGACGAAGCCTATAATTCCTGGCAATTGGAAAATGTCAAAATGAAGAGACAATGGTGTTACGGACTGCCGTGTTCTAGAAAATAATATTTGAACCCGCTGCTCTAAGTTTGGGAGAATATGTCTCATCTCATCTCATTGTCTGAAACCGCTTAGTCCTATACATGGTCACGGTGAAGCCGGAGCCTATCCCGGCAGACACAGGCCACAAGGCAAGGATATACCGACGATGGGACGCCAGTCCATCGCCGGGCACTGCGGGGCAATTTAGCCTGCGAGCCAATTAACCTATGTAGCAAGCATGCTTT
>JAZEWT010000009.1:21653795-21665974 GCA_036362905.1 Mordacia mordax | reverse complement strand
GGTGTGGGGGGTGGGGGGGGACACTCGCCTGTACGAGCTTGTCGATGCCGAGCGCCCGGTCGATCTCCGCGAGCTCCTGCTCGTCGGTGCTGCTCAGCAGCGAGTGCAGCTGCGCCATGAGGGCGAGGTCATCGCCCTGCGTCTCGCGGGCCCTGGAACCCGGGAACACCACGCCGTCCGGGCCAGGCCCCAGTCCGGGCCTACCGGTCGCGGAAACACGCACGCGCACGGCCGCGGCGGCGTTAGCTCGAGGGGCCGCGAGACGGCCGGGGGGTGCAGCGTCCACCGCCTGACGCGGAGTCCGGCGGTTCGACGGCGCCGAGCGGACCCTCGTTAACGCCGCGGGTATTTTATCGGCTTCGCGGTTGATGTTAAAACAAAAATCCCGTGACGTCATTCTCTGAAGGGATGCTCTTTCGGAATGGACAGACGTTCATTATGACGACTGCTTTGAAAAGCTGCTCTCCTGGGACAGCCGCGTCGATCGCTCCCCCTCTCTCCATCGGGACGTTTCGCCTCGCACGTCAGAGGCATCCTCAGGCGCCTGAGGATGCCTTAATGCATGATGGATCATGCGTCGAGGCATTCTGGTGCCGTAGCTGTTGGCTCTGTGAAGCGCTTTGTGACCCTCGGGTGAAAGCGCTCTATAAATGCAATTATTATTATTAATACCTATATCATTACAGACGTTTATTACTACAGCACAATGTACCCAATAAGCTTGCAAGCTCCAGATGGGCAATTTTTGTAACTACCCATTAAAACAAATAGCAAATACATTTACTCACAACACCAATGTGCATTCATGAAACTCTAACTGTAATCATTAAAGTAAACACTAGCATGCAAGATTCCACAATCAAACAAACTCACAACATCACCTAGTACAAAGATGAAACCCAAACCATAATCATTAAGTAAACCGTAGCACTCAAGACTGCACTATACAATTAGATTAATAAAGTAAATAAGAGCAACAGTACAATAGTGGCATGGGAACAATTAACTTATTTAACACAATTTATTCCTTCCTTCGTTTGTTGAACAATTATTTTTATCGCTAATTTTATGTCGTTCTCTAAATTATAGCCATTATTTGCCTTTCAATTAAACTGCTCTGACGTTGTTGTTGACATGCCGTTCTCTCCACAGCTCAAATTTGGAACAGAAAACGTTATTCTTGTTGATTTGCCATTCATATGTCATTGTTGTTGCTGCTGATATGCCGTTCTCTCCACAGCTCTGTGCAGCGCTTTGTGACCCTCGGGTGAAAAGCCCTCTAGCAACGCAATTGTTATTATAACAAAACATGAGTATTTAGCACAGCAGCTCTTCAAAAAAGACAAATCAATTTACGCGAACACAGCTGGGCCGAAATTTTGATAATAGCCATGGGGAACATTCGTGCTCTAACCTTCAGAGCCTGAAGATGCCTCCAATGTCGGAGGTCGCGAAGGACAAAGGTCTGACACTCTTGAGAGCAATTCTCAAACATTGAGCCACGAAAACCTACAACTCCTCGCAAATTACTCAACTTAATGGCAGACTATACCTGTCTGTGACGCATGACTTGTTGATAGCCTTGTGCAATAATAATGGTCTTCATACTGGTTAAGCACCTGCAATACATGCTTATAAGAATGAAGACAGTTTATCATAAGAGGTAATGTTACTTCAATCCGTTACCTTCCATGATCTCCCATGATGCTTTGTTCCATTCCCATCATCCCCTCGACCCACTGGTCGGGTTGCTGCTGCGGCCGGTACGGTAGGTCGTCCATCTCCAGACCAAGGTCCGTGGGTCCTGATCGCACGCCAGAGAGAGGCAATGTCCATTTGCACAGAGAATCCCCAACCGCAGCTTCATCAGCACCTTCACCACTGAGGGGTAATGGTTTTGCACCGTGTTGGAGAGCTTCAAGTCTGTTGGCCGCCCTGGTTAATACTTTCGGGCACAATAAACAGGATCCCATCACATTACCAGAGAGTAGGCGTAGGAGGGTGGCCATGTGTGTTGGTGTCATGGTAACATTTTCCGAATGTGATGAATGAAAAGCACTTGATTGGAAAACCACATAACGTCATGATGTAGATTCACGGCTGGATGCACGATGATTGCTTCGAAAAGCCAGACAACAACACTGCTCCCTACCGATAGAATAAAGCTCGCTTGGCTGGCAGATGCTCTGTTCACTTTGTGCCGCAGAGAGGCAGCTGCCAATGGGGAGGGGTCCACGCTGCCCCAGGGTGCATCGACATCTATAGTGTACTGCATGGTCGACACGGTATGAACATTAAGCTCTGACGACAGATGTTTACTATCACAACAGAAAACACCGAGTGAGCTTGCACGCTCTGAATGTGCGATTCCGGAGATACAACACTGGAATTGACCAACACAGCCACGCATTAAGGAAATTATGACAATCGCTGACGAGAAAGTGCACACACTGGCGATATCACCGACTTACCAACGTCAATCATGTGACCCGACTGGCTGCTTGGCCTCATGGGAAGCGTCGGAGTGCCGCTCCCCACGATGCCGCCCTGCATGGGGCTGTAGCCGGGCGCCGGGCGCGAGGTCAGGGTAGACACGCTGCTGGTGCCACCGTGGGACGGGTAGGGACCGAGAGGCGTTTGAGGGCCCCAGGCCTCACTGCCTGGTACGCTCAGCCTCCTCACGTTGCCTCCAGGTCCGGCCATCATGCCTGCAACCCCGCAAACAGGTGCGGACACAATTTGCCCGTTTTTAAACAACAACAAAAAAGTTAAAATTGCGAGGCATAACTCAAATGAGGGTGCATGCCAGGGAACGACCCCGGACATCGCTGAGGTCAACAACACAAGATTAACAACATAAATATCACTCCATCAACACACATCACTGCCAGGTATAAATGCTAGGGCACCTATAACAAGTCATAACATATTACTCTAAACATTTTATGCAGTAAAATGCTCATCTGTACCAAGCACGTGGAAATCCTAAGAAGCCCCAAGCTTCGTGCCAAAGAATAACTTCTTACGCGAGCTATAGCTGCCCTGGACCACTTGGAATACATATTTATAGGAGGCAGACTAAAAAAAATATGAAACCCATTTATGAATAATAATCCCATTATATCCCCGACACATCCGGGACCCTTAGGCCAAGTGTCGGGTTTCATGCTAGTGCAAGTTAGTGTTATGTGTTGTTTAATCGTGCAATCTTGCATGTTACGGTTTATTTTTAGGATTATAGCAGGAGTTTCATTTATGCACAAATTGTGGCTTTAAGTTTATTTAACCTTGGTTTCATGCGTTGCTACGTCAGCGAGTTAGGACGTTTGTTGCCGGAATCCCACACCTACAGCTCGCAAAACTAATCGAGTACTTTCTGCTGTAATAATAAATAACAATCATCTGCCATGACTCACCTGCCATGATCTTGCATGTTACGGTTTATTTTTAGGATTATAGCAGGAGTTTCATTTATGCACAAATTGTGGCTTTAAGTTCATTTAACCTTGGTTTCGTGCGTTGCTACGTCAGCGAGTTCGGACGTTTGTTGCCGGAATCCCACACCTCCAGCTCGCAAAACTAATCGGGTACTTTCTGCTGTAATAATAAATAACCATCATCTGCCATGACTCACCTGCCATGCTGGGATGTCTCAGGGCCGTGCCGCCTGGGTAGAGGCCCCCGTTGCGCGCGGCCGGGTGCGACGGCGGAACCGAAGGCTGCAGGGGAGCGCAGGCGAGGCCGCCCGTTGACGCGCTGCGCAAAAACTGTGGCCGCGGCGGCGTTGCCTGCCCCTGTGGGCCTGCCGACGACGGGATGGTGGGACCTGCAGCCGCCAAGCAAGCATCAGAACGCGCGCGAGTCACATCTACGGAGCTCATCGGCAGGTCGAGTGTACGTTTCAGCTGAAGGATTGAAATGCACATCCTTCGTTGTGGCGGTTGAGGAACTTGTGTGTCCAAAGAACACCAGAGCTGTCACCTGGAGTCTAGGACTCCTGCTAGGATCTCGGTTGGTGAACAGGTCTGGAGTCCAGGACTCCTGCTAGGATCTCCGTTGGTGAACAGATCTGAAGTCTAGTACTCCTGCGAGGATCTCCGTTGGTGAACAGATCTGGAGTCTAGTACTCCTGCTAGGATGTCCCTTGGTGTACAGATCTAGGGGGAGGTTCCAGAAAAATTACGATCGAAAAACCCTCTGATTCCAGCCGTAAAACTCTGTTCGGAGGACAACCGGTCAATCGGAGTCAATCTGGACGGCGGCCGTTGAAATCGGCAAGAGCCGCAAGTCAGAATAAGGTTGCTGGTTTCAGCGAGGAGACAGAAAGGAGAGACGTAGTCACCAGAGAGAGGAGCACTACTCGATTCCCTCGTCTCGTTGCCATTCTGCTGCAGAAGGTCTTGCAGAAGGGCCTTAGCAGGGCCCCGGGAATCGCCTTTGCCACCTTTCCCACCTTCCAGAGCATACGCCATGCCCTGTAGAGCACTGTCCAGGCCTTCAAAGTGATCGAGCTTCATCTGCTGTGAAAACAGTCAACCTTCATTATCATCGTTATCATCAACCGTGGTTAACTGACTGCCCATGCTGTCACAATGTTTCCCGATCCGACAATGTCAACTGTTCAACCATATGAGATTCTTTATTCCATAAAGAATAACAATAACCATGATAAATATTGAAATATTTTAACATTGGGATATTTGCTAATTACATGAGGGGATAACTCTCAATAGCTTTGCCAGAGATGGATGGATAAATTTGTAATCCATGAGTTGAACTGACAGATCCTGGCCACGTCTAATGTGGGAGTTTCACAATTCTGCTCCAAAGAGCCGGATGATAACAAGCATGAACCACCGTGTAAGGCTTAAATACGCCTCTCTGATCGAAACAATAAATACATTTCATAGTCGTTACAATGCACTGCATACATCTCTGAAAGACTTTGAATCGAGTCAAATACACTCACTGTGTTTTGCGGTTCCAGCTTCACTGACTGCTTGGGATTTTCCGCCTTCAGGTCACAGCACGAGTCTCCAGAATCTTCCCCTTTCTCCTGCTTCGTTTTAATGTCTCCCAAATCATCCTGCTGCTGCTGCTGCAGCGGGCCCGAAAACTTGCCAGGCATCTCCTTTTCCTCCTTGTCCAGGAGCGATCGCAGCAGCGCATGATCCCGCTCCTGCTTCCTCTGCGGGCTCAGAGAGCCGTCCTGCTTCAGGCCGCCCGCCGCGTCCCTGACAGTCGTGAGCAGGGACGACGCGGAGCACGGGCGGCCCGTCAGCTTGCTCAGGTCGGGCGGGGAGCCGCCGTCCTGCAGCAGCTTGTGCAGGATCTTGTGTCGCTCCGTGAGCGAGGCCGCGTGCGCCGAGTTCATCGCCGACGCCGACGACGGCGACGTCGCCGAACCCGACCCCGCGCCGGACGGAACGCGGCCGTCGCCGCTCCGAACCGACTCCAAGGACAGGTGGCCCTGGCTGAAACAGTGGCCGTTCTGCTCCGCGCCGATGGTCAGCAGCTGCATGAGCTTGGTCTGCGTTTGGTTCTTGTCGGCGTCGTCCTCCCCTTGCTGCTCGCCGTCGCGGCCACCCATCAGCCTTGCGTCCAGGCTGCACTCGAGGCCGCCCTGCGGCGCCTGCGCGTCCTTCGCGTCGGCCTCGTCCATCCTCTCCTGCTTGATCTGGTAGCTCTGCAGGCCCACGAGGGCTCTCTGGGCGTTCGGAGGCAACGCGAACCTCTGGCTGCCCGCCTGCGACGCGGCCGCCGCCGCCGCCGCCGCCGCCGCCGCGCTCAGGCTGGGCGACGCCGTCCTCCGGCTCGGCGAGGCGTTCGGCCCGGACGTCGGGTTACAGTTCTGGCCGGCTGCCGAGACCGGCATGCCTGGCACCGGCATGCCGAACGAGGGCGTGGGGTCCATGGGCGAGCTCTGCGAGCTGTACCCGCTGCTGGTGTTGTTGTAGCTGCCGCTGGTCCCGCAGGGCGACGGCGTCGAGTTGCCCCCACGCGTCGGAGAGAAAGGCACCACCTTGGGGCTGCCCTGGTGCAGCTGCGAGCGCGGCGACCGCGAGAAGTCCGGCTGGCACGAGGCCGCCACGGCCCCCGGGCTCGTTCTCGCCGGGCTGCTCAGGTTGGCACCGAAGCTGTTGCCGGAGCACTGAGCCATGGGGCTGGAGAATGACCCAGGCGGCCCAGAGGGATTGCTGGCACACATACGCCGGCCGGACAGCTGCTGCAGCGGCTGCTGCGGGTGTTGGTGATGATCGGGGTGCACGCTCTTGATGGTGTTGTTGTCCAAACAGCCCGGGTGGCCCTGCATGTCGCCCGCTTGCTGGTGCGGGCCACCGAGGCCACCCAAGGCGGCCAGGCCGGTGGCCGACGCCGTAGGGCCGAGGTTCTGTGCGGGCGCCCCCACTCCCATCGGTCTCGACATACCCATAGCCGGGGGCTTTGACAGGTACGGGCCCCTGCAGAGAAAAGTCACAAGGGTTGAGTTTGCTGTAAGCGATTGAATGGTCGTCGTCAGCATGATCGTTATCTGCCATAGCCCACCCACTAATGAAGGCCTTAAAAATATGATCCGTGCCTGTCACATCAAGTGACAATACCCACAGTGGGAAAAACGGCGGCACGGCGGTGTGGTGGAAAGCGCTGTCGCCTCACAGCAAGGTCTCGGGATCGATTCATGGTTCGTGGCGTTTGTGTGTTTTCTCCCCGTGTCCGCGTGGGTTTGCGCCGGGTGGTGAGGTCTCCTCCCTCCGTCCAAAGACACGCTCCTGCCTAGGTCAATTGGCCTACTGAGTAAATTGCCCCCAGAAAGGATGTACTGGCATCACATCCTGGGTGTTCCTCTGCCTTGCGCCCTCTGTCGGCCGGAGTACGCAGTGTCCGGCAAATGTTAGCACCAGCTGAATGCATGGCTGCCTTCCCATCACCTCTCTGTAGTTTACTCACTACGCCTCTATAATGATGTAAGTTGCCCTGGATAAGGGCGTCTGCTGTATAATAATTAATGATAATATAACGGGACATTTTGCACGTGCTATGGTGACTCCAACCACAACACGAACAACACTCTGTATCATTCACGCAGGTCATCTGAACACGCTTCACCATGCTGGTTACTGTGGGTTTAGCAGTGAAAAACGGCGGGGCGAGCCACCGGACCTCTCCAAATATCAATCGCCAGCAACGTTAACCGTCGTTGGGGAATGGATCTCGGCTCGCCGAGTTCACAGCACAGTGCCGCCAGCGCCGACCATGCCGGACAATAGTGCAGCTTTTCTAAGCGGTTCGAGCTCCTGAAAGAAGAGGAGGCGGACGCGTCAGCGCGGCGGTCACCTGAAGACGGTGTACATGGAGCTGATCTGCGGGGTGCTTGTGCCCTGCATCTGGTAGACGCGGCTCTTGGTCTGCACGGTTACCACGGAGCCGTCCTGCATGCGGAACTTGTACGGGGGACTCTGGGCGCAGCCGTTGATTTCAACTGCGAGACAAGAGACGTCGACGGAACCGCGGTGAGCGACCAACCGCTCGCCCGCGCGCGATCTGCGCAAACAAGAAACCTGAAGAGTGGGGAGCGAGGAGCCAACCTTCGCGGTGGTGGCGCGCCGCGTGCGACATGCCGTTCTCCTGCGGCTGGTGGAACGCCTGGATGCACCTCCTCACCAGGTCCTCGCTGCGCGGGCGCATCGACGCCCGAAGGCAAGTCATGTCTATGCCCACGATGCTGCCTGGGGGACAGAGCCACAGCCGTTCAGCACGCAGGCACACGGACACCCTGATCCTCCCCGCGTGAACCCACACCCTCCCCGCGCTGCCTCCCACCGCCTTCCCTTTCTCTCCGCTTTCTGCCGCCCTCTCCTTAGCTCTCTTGATACAACCCTCCCGCCGGAAATCTCTTCCTACATTCCCTTCCATCCATCCCAAACTACCGGCAAATCTCACATTCCGTTTTCCCCCGTTATAATAATAATAATAAACAATAATTATTGCACTGAGAGAGCGCTTTTCACCCGAGGGTCATAAAAATAGCTGCACAGAGCTTCGCAGAGATCGGCACGTCAATAACAACGACATTAGAACGGAAAAATCAGCAACAATAACATTTTTTATTGCGTTTTTTTTGTGTATATACACACGTCGTTGAAGGACAACATGTAAAACGTATAAGAGGGATGGATGATGGGGATTATTCCCATCCTCCCTCCATCCAATGTTCTCGCTCTACCCCACTGCTCCCCTCCCACAGTCCCTCCCTCCCTACATTTCCTCCCCACTCTTTCCTTCGAGATCGATCCATGCTTCCCATTGGTCACTTCTCTACCCACTTATCCATTTTGCATTTATGCATGAATGTATTTTACTTAGCATGTTATTTATTAAGATATTGACGTTCACCCATTTAATTATGGATGCACACATTTATAAACGGAGCTGTTCTACCTTGGAGACAGGTAACCATTGCATCATTTAGTTACACAACACATGTAACAGAGGTAATGTAGATAATTATAAATATTTAAACATCTCGATGGCCAATTCCCACTCCCACCCCCCCCGCCCCGCTGTTTAACTGTTTCTCCATTTTCCTCAATGTCGGTCCAGGAATACCGGAGACTGTTTATTTTCATGCATTTTCTATCCACTATTGTTGCTGAAAAAGGGAAATAAAATATAAACGCGCATCACACTGAAGCCTGAAAGCATTTGATGTTACAAAAACCCTAATTTCAGAATGGGGCGATGGGTGCGGGTGGACTTGTTTGAGTTTACATCAAGGCACCCGTTAAACTAGCCTCTGGGGTAATAAAAATGTTCCAAAATTAATTAACATCTGCAAAGTGACATCGTACCTCGTAGAATCATAAATAATCTAAAGGTTGTTTATAAGCAATTAATCCTCATGAGCTGGAAGAAAAAATAACTTCCCATTAAAGACACGTCTGTAGAGATGCCTTCCTCACAAATATCACTCTCCAGGAGTCCTCTGGAACTCACTGGTGATAGAGCCTCAGATCCTAAGCCCCACCAAGACTGCCCAGGGATTTGTCGGTGCTGCCCCGGCTGCCCCTGGGGCTCATCGTCATTGACAAAAGGCTTTACCCTTTCTGGCAATAATACCAGCGTCAAGATATTCGAACGCCAAATAGACACCTCTTAGAAGGTATCGAGTTTGCAATCTGGTACCACCAGCAAGCGTGGTCATTGCAAACCTGACGCTTTGAAAAAGGTGCCCAATTGGTGTTTAACACGTTAATGTGTGTACTCCTGCGATAAAGGGTAGCGTCTTGCCTTTTTTCACCATCTGTGTACTGGCAAAAATGTTTCCACTCATCGTCACTGTTATTGTTGCCAGGCTCTGCTTTCTTGGGCTCTGGGTTGTGCCACCCATGGTGTTGCTCTCTCCATCCCCCTTTATTTTTCCCCACTATAAACAACCACCCCACCCCTCCACACAGCCGCCCGCTGACATCTACCCAAACGAAGTCCCTTATTTACGTATCATATGGAGACGGAGCTGTAGCTGTATATCGTCATGTTAATTGAAATTGTTGCCGCTGTGGATTGGGCCCAAGCCAGTGCACTTTACACAGTTGTACTGCAACCGCCACTTCGGAAACATCATGAATTAACAATCGGCACACCGAGTGTTGAGAGCTGTTTAATCTGTCAGCGTGCATCAAGCGGATTTCCCCTTTCACCGCTCTCCCTCCAGTCAAAACTGTTTAGCGGATTAATTTTTCAAAACATGACACCATATTAATTTCCATCACATGAAGTGTATCGCCATATCAGTTTCCCAATAACTTTGTCTCTTAACGTTGCAATTTAATTTCATTGTTTTGATTCTTTGCCATTCTTCAAAGTACATCTGTACTCGTTGTAACCTAAATGCTGTCAATCGCGCAATACCCACATTATTTTTTTAGAATCATGGATATGACAGTCGTAAAACTGCTAAATGTAAAGTGCTAATTTATTTGCCAATAGATGCTTTAAAATAACTTTAACCACGGGTTTGTTATTACTTGCATATATCACCTGAATATAAAATCTCATCTCATCTTATTGTCTGAAACCGCTTAGTCCTATACAGGGTCACGGTGAAGCCGGAGCCTATCCCGGCGGACACAGGGCGCAAGGCAAGGATATACCGACGATGGGACGCCAGTCCATCGCCGTGAAAATAAAATATAAAAAATGTGCAAATAATTATGAGAACAAGGCAGTAGTTTACAAAACGGCCGATGCAATTTCGCGGATCGCGTACAACGTACGACGCATCGTCGCATCCCCGTAAAACTACGACCATATTCATTCGCTTGCCAGGGAAGGGGGTGCCACGATGGGACCGGAAGTTTCCGGGGTGGGGGGGGGGCAGCACCACCCACTCACTCACTCACTCACCGTTCATATCCTGCCGGGTGTAGAACTGCTCGAACGGACGTTCCGGCGCCGGCGCGCGACGCGCCACGCAGATCAGGCACGACTGTAGCTCTGCGGGCACAGGGTGGTTGCGGGAGTGGTGATGGCACAGCGGTGGGTGAGCACTGGAGGAGGGCATGGTGGATTATTTCAACCCAATATAGCCATACGTACCGGTCAAATATACATGCAGACATAACCCACTGTTAGACCCATCACCAACTTTTTCCGTAAAGAAAATTTAACAGGTGGTGGGTGGCTTATAATCCGCAGAATACGGTAGAAATTAAGTTAAGCATCGAGGTGAAAGGTGACGTGTCGGTGGTGACGCAGGCTGTGTTAAGTAGGCGGGAGCGGTGGCCCAGTGGATAGCGTGCTGGGCTACAAACCCGGTGACCAGAGTTCGAATCCCGCTTACGGCCAACACCAGTGACGATTTTCTGGACCGGTCCTAGGCCTCTCCTCGGTCGCTTCAGCCTGAAATGAGTACCTAGTGCAATGTGAAAATATTGCCACTCGGGAAACTAAGGCGGCCGGGCGTGGTGTTGGTCACCCACCCCCTCTTGTGCCGTGTCGACCTTCATAGGTGTCCGCTAATGGCACTTGACCCGACAGTCGGTTAAGGCTATATGGGGGATCTTTGTCTTTGTTAAGTAGAGCCTAATGCAACGCAGGGTAATGGTAGGTAATGATGGCATCCCACGTATATTTAACATGTCACAAGCAATGTGCAGTAACTGTTGCAAGCACACATCTGAATCCACAGGGATACCGAGACTAGAATAATATACATTTGACAGTGGCCGTTGTCTAAATAACTAAAGAGTGCTGCATCAAAAATCTTCAGTTGCGTATGTTTTATATAACAGATAATACAAATACAGATCTCCATAGAAGGGACAACGCCTGAAACATTATCTATTATTAAATAAATATTATTCCTTTTAGGGCCGGGTCTTTGAAGAACGTGCCGGGTAGATTTTTGTGTTCGTAGATTTTTGTGTTCGCACACCACTACCAACGCAGCATCGCGCAAGTTTGCGCGTAAGTTTGCGCGTAAGTTTGCGTGTTTAATTTGGACAGTGCGAATACAACAGGGACCTTGCAACTTCTAGGCTGACCGTGCATTCCGTAACAGTAAAACCCACTGCAATATTTACACAAATAAACAACCGGGGGTTTACGCCAACTAAACAGCACGACGGGCAACGAACACACGGCGAGCAAGCCGCCACACACAAATGCACACGGTCCTACGAAGGGGTTAAGACCAGCACTCCATTAAAGGAGCAATTATTCCACATGACTTGAAGCGCGTCTGGATTATAATGCGTGTCCTTGCAATGCTTCTGGGAGTTGGGCGATGTTGACCGCTGCCACTCACCCTCTCCCTCCTCCTGCATGGCGTGCGGCTGGGACACGGCGAAGCACTGCATCATCTCGTAGTGGCTCTCGGACCCGGCGGCCCCGGCCGCGCCGGGGCAAGGCCGCACCATCATGCGGCAGTTGAACGTGCGGCTGCTGCGGCGCGACACCGAGTCGCACGGCCAGGGCACTCCGTTCGCTGCGGAACGACGGCGCAAGAGGCGGCGAACGGAGGCGCGGCGTTAGCGGGGCCCCGAGAGTTGGCGACCCCGGGCGAGTGACCGCTCACGCGGATGCTTGCAGAAGGGCCTCGCCGCTTACGCGAAGCGCTCGAGACCCGCTAGGAACATCATCAATATCGCTACCCGCTAAATCCTGTACAGGGTTGTCGG
>JAZEWT010000009.1:21605512-21617004 GCA_036362905.1 Mordacia mordax | reverse complement strand
AGTGCCCGGTGATGGACTGGCGTCCGATCGTGGGTATATCCCTGCCTTGCGCCCTGTGCCTGCCGGGATAGGCTCCGGCTCACCGTGACCCTGTACAGGACTAAGCGGTCTCTGACAATGAGATGAGATGGGAAAATCATGGTGCGTATGTAACACCCCGCCAATGAGAGTCAACGTGGGTGGAGCCTACCAGAAGGCCGACCAATCATGAGGGTTCGTGGTCAACCGCCGCAAATGAGAGTGGATGTGGGAGGAGTCTACGGGACGTCCAACCAATGAGAATCCACTGTGCGGACAGACAGGTGAACAACAATACCTGGCATCATCTCATCTCACTGTCAGACACGGCTTAGTCCTGTACAGGGTAGCGGTGAGCCGGAGCCTATCCCGGCAGACACAGGGCGCAAAGCTGCGATATACCCACGATGGGACGCCGGTCCATCAACGGGCACTGCTGGCACTTTAGTCTGCGAGCCAATTAACCTATGTAGCAGCATGTTTTTTGGACTGTGGAAGGAAACCGGAGTGCCCGGCGAAAACCCACGCGGACACGGGGAGAGCATGCAAACTCCACACAGAAAGGCACCCGAGTCAAGAGATTCGAACCCGGGGCCTTCTTGCTGTGAGGCGACAGCGCTACCCACTGGACCACCGTGCCGCCCAAATACCTGCGCCATGATATATAAATAACTGGAATGTTATGATCATTCTAAAGTCTGCATGCAATTACACTTTCTCAGCACTTAAAAATCGTATTGTTTCACAAACAATATGCACGGTATGTTCTCTGTCGGTAAGGAACGTGCGAGAAAACTGCTGTGACTATTGCGACTCGACTACAATTAATTACGGAACAGCCTTCAAAACAAGGGGTCTGTTTGCATATATCAAGTGCAGTAGCTTCAACAATGCAGAATTAATGAACGTGGTCACTTGTTTAAATAAACCAACAATCAAAGCGCTGTTCTGTGGCTCCGTAAAGTCCAGGTAACAGCGCCTTAGATCGCATTTCAACGCAACGTGGTTAATAATACAGTGGTTGTGTTGGTAGCAATGTCAAAGGGACATCCAAGCTGACGGGCATATCAAGCCTGCAGGAAGGCGACCATCCAAACTGCACACAAAACCTCAGAAAGCATGCAGAATGCACCTCACACGTAAAGAACGCTCGGGAGGAATAACTTGATGATAATGATAATTGCATTTCTTAAACGCTTTCCACCCGAGCATCACAAAGCGCTGCACAGAACGGCACGTCAACAACAACATCAGGACAGTTCAAGTGACAGACAAATAGTAGCAATAAATTATAGGTCATAAAGGAGTTAAAAAAAAAAATCTTCAACAAACAAGGAAGGAAAAAAATGTTCCTGAGCAGGCGCAGGTCGACAGGAAACCATCAACTGGGCATGACGACATTGAGCCGCATCAACAGTCCTCGCCAGAAGGCTTGAAAAGCCTTATGGAACAAGTGAGACTTGAGACGAGATTTGAAGATGCCAAGGGACTCAGCTGACCGAATTTCCAATGGAAGGGCATTCCTGAGTCTGGGAACAGCGCGCGAGAAGGCTGCCACCCATCGAATGGAGGTGCGATCTGGGCACATGCAGCAAGCCAGTATTGGAGGAACGAATTTGTCGTGTTGAGGAGGGTATCTGAAGTAGGTCACGGATGTATGTTGGAGCAGCGCCAGCGAGAGCCCTGTAGATGAGAGGGAGGATCTTGAATTCAATCGTGCATTTAACCAGTAACCAGTGGAGAGACATCAGTACTCGGATATGTGATCATGGATGGGTGTGCAGAGGACTCTAGCAGCCGGAGACGATTGATCCGGTAGGCAGGGGTGCCAGGGAGCAGTGCATTGCAGTAATCGATTTGTGAGGAGATAAAGATGTTTATCAGCTTCTTAGTATCGGAGGATGACAGGATGTTGCACAGTCTGGCTATATTTCCGAGATTGAAATAGGCTGTCTTCGTCACCTTGTTGATGTCTGTCTCGAAGCTGAGTGTGGAATCAAGAGAAACACCTAAACTCCAGACTGCCTTAGCAACTAAAATGGTCTGGTGGTCAAGCATAAATTGGATAGGTTCAGCCTTGGACAATTCGTGCGGAGTTTCGACAAGCAAAATATCTGTTTTGCACTTTATTCGTTATAGGAAATCTGAATTGAGCCAGGCCTTCACAGTTGACAATGAGGATGACACGCAAAGACCAGACACATTGATGGATGACTTTGCGAAAAGATTTGGATGTCATCGGCATAGTAATGGTAGCTGAGATTGAGGCTGCGCAGGATATGGCCAAATGGTTGTATGTAGATGCTTCAGAGGAGTGGGCTCAGAACTGAACCGTGAGGAACTCCAGACAAAACAGGATGGGTCTCTGAGTTTTGTCCTCCGAGACTGATGAACTGCTTTCAGTCGGAGAAGTAGGAGCTCAGCAAATGCAGGGCCCTGCCAGAGATCACAATACCCTCCAGTCGCTCAAGTAAGATCGAATGGTCAACAGTATGAAAATGAGTGCTCAGGTCCAGGAGGATAAGAATACTTGGCAAGCCTTCACATCATCAGTGACGAGTAGGTCATCAACTTCTTTTACCCAGAAAAGTTTCAGTACTATGGCCAAATCTGAACCCAGATTGGAAGGGATCGAGATCATTGTTGAGAACGTGTTTCTGGAGTTTTACCGGTACAGCACTTTCAAGGACCTTGGAGAGGAATGGTAGATTTGAGATGGGGCTACAATTATCAGGGATGTTGCAATCGCGACCAGGTTTTTTAAGCAGGTGGGTGACTTCGGCAAATCTGAATAGTGGGGAAATGATACCAGAGCAAAGTTAGTTATTAAAGAGATAAGTGATGAACGTGGCAAGGGATTCGTAATTTGCCCGGATTTTAAATGGGAAGAGAGATCCAGGGGACAGTTAGTGGGCCGAGATCTGGTAACTGAAGAAGGGACCTCGGATTCTGTTTATTCGGAAAATTCCAGGCGTTCTGAGGTCAAGGTGGAGGAATATTTATTGAGGTATTCGCTGGTGGTTGAGGCTGAGTAGAGATACGGTGGGGCTTCAGTTTTTTTCTGAAAAAAACTCAATCAACGGATCCGCCTGATCTTTATTAGTAACGGAAGGTGAGGGCGAGTGATTGGTTGGACTTAGGATCTGATTAATGGTTGAGAAAATAATATTGGGCTTATCGCAGGTATCAGCCAGAATGCTGGAGAGATGGCTGGTACGGGCACTGTCAAGTGCCTTCCGGCATCAGAGGAGCTGTTCCTTAAAGATTTGAGCATTAACAGTGAGGCCATATTTTCTCCAAGTACGTTCATCCCTGCATGCATTCGCCTTGAGATCCCGGAGTTCAGCAGGATACCAGAGGGATGGTTTTCCACCTGAGACAAAGCGTGATTTTAATGGGGCCACATCATCCCATATACTTGATAGCACGTTGTTTTAAGATTCTGCTGTCGCATCAGAGGCAGAGTGAGCCGAGGTGGGAAGTAACGTATTGTAGATTGCTGCGGTGAATATGTCTAGAGTGAGGGTGTTAAGGTTTTGAAATTGGATTTGGCACTTGGTGATGGAAATTGGAGGTGGTACTTGAAGATCATACCACACAGCGGAGTTATCAGACAGATCAGGATGAGTGACGGACAGGTTGGTTGCCGATATGCACCATGAGCAAACCAAATTGAGAGTATGGCCGCATCTGGGAATGGCAGATGTCACGTTGAGTGAAGCCATGTGAGGTCAGAGTGGCCATGAGATCCCTTGCAAGAGGGCTCTTTGGAGAGTCAACACTGACGTTGAAATAGCCAAGAATCAGGATCCTTTCACAACTTGAGCACATCTTAGAAAGCAGCTCAAACGATCCATTGATAAAAGAGGGGGAGGCTGCAGGTGGGCGGTAAAGCAGCATCAACTTCACAGGTTGAGCTGACTTCCAATCCAGGGACATAAACTCGAATGAACTGAAAGTCGGCTACGGAATCAGTCGTATGTCGGCAGATATATGGTGGAGAACTGCTAGGCTGCCACCACAACCATGGAATGCCAAGCCTGGCGTAGCGCATGATCCAATGTGAGAAAATCATCTTGACGATGCCAGGTCTCTGTTAGGCAGAGTAGGACCAGACTGTTGTCCGAGGAGATCAGCTCAGCGATGAGTGGGGCTTTTTCAGTGTTCAAAGAGCACACATCGAGCAGGGCGAAGTGGGTTTCAGTTGTAGACAATGTGCGTGCTGGAAGAGGGGCACCAACCAGCAGTATTTTTATCAAGCAACGTCGAGCAGCAAACGGTCCTTGATAGCCAATGTGTCGGGCTTAATACGGGGATGGGGTAGGGAAATCAATTGTAGGCAGGTTAATGTACTTTTTGTTGCTGGCACCGCGATGGATGTAACAAGGGCGTCGAAATATCATCAGCTCATGGCAAATGGCCAGAAGGTTGGGGTTACAAGGAACTATATAGGAATCAAGCTCTTTTGAGCCGTACATGTGCAGGTGATCATATCGAACACGTGCCGGAGCCCAACTCTGGAGACAAGGGGTGCAAGTTAGGGCAACACCCAGGATAAGACGCCAACACATCGGGGGGGGCCCACCTCCTCTGGAGTAATTTAGTCAGCAGGCCAATATCAACCTAGAGAGCTGCACATACCTGAACGGCAGGAGGAATGGATAAGAGTCAGTTTTAGAGATGGGAGTCACATTGTTATAGATGGGAGTCACAGTTTTCGAAATGGGAGTCCGTGTTAAAAACGAGAGTCACAGTGTTTGAGACAATAATTAGAGACGAGTAAAACAGAGCAAAGTGATTAAACTTGTATCAGATGCACAGATATGTAAAACGTGCTTCAAAACACTGGCGGCTTAACGTAATCAAGGGACCGTTGCAAACCGCTACACGAGACAGAGTTGAACTTGAACGGCAATACACGAACTTAAATTAATGATTTAGACTAATAAGAACTAAGATAAATAATAGGATGGTGCCAGTTGGCGTAATGGAAAACACACGTTGAACCTAAAATTCAGTGGTCGTCAGTTTGACTCACTCTCCTGTCACGGCGGTTGAAATTCTAAACAATGAGCAAGTTTATTAAATCCCCCCTCTGCCCCACCTCTCTCTGCACATTGCATGCGTGGTGGGGTAAAGTGTGGGTATTCTCACCTCTTCCAAAAATACGTCTGGAAGAGCATAAAACAGTAAGCCAATACCCGCTAGAAGGGTTCTCTAGAGCTCCCTTTAGTGGATACAATTTACCAGCAGTTGCGCAAGGGACAATAATGTTTAACATTGCATAAACACAGCAGTGTTCAACACAACAACACTGACTTTGTTACATACGCTTCTCCACAAGTCCACTTCTTCATGCAGCAGTTAACACTCTGCAACACTGCACCGCATTCAGAATGCACTGCACATTGGCACGGCAGAGGAGCCAAAACGTTTAATACACTTTCAAACCGGGACAAAGTTCTTCAACGAGAGCTGGAGAACATAGGGAGATTCTTAGTCAAAGCAGGGCTAAACCCACCCAAACCGAGACATTTGGTAGCTTTACACAACTTATCTACTTTACTCGCCTTGCACAACGTTCCGCCTGACCTCAGACACCACTGATTTGCGTATGGACAGTCTTTATAGCGCTGCCGAGATGCCCTTCAGGAGGCTTGAACACCAATCATATATATATGCCGGGTAAACTTCTCCAATAACTGATCAACCATACCATTGAGATCTTCAAACGATGAAGCATGATCCTCAGATTTAAAAGCATCATACACTGCAATGCTACTAAAAGCTACTTATAGTAATTTCATCCTTTATCGTAATGTACCCAACACTTTGTCAATCCATTGGATGAAAGTATCCCCCCATGCCGCGTTGGACAAACGGGTTGTTTGACCATACTTTTACTATGCTGGCCAGTGCAGGTTTGGTGAAGGGGGTGATTCCAGAAGTGGTGCATACATCACCACTCATGTGAGCCGTGGCTGGGGCTCGAGCTCAGGTCTCCTTGTTCATGCACACTGCACGAACCAAAACGACAGGAACTGCGTTTCGGACGAACAAAAATGTCATCAGTACAACACTGCCTTTGCACAACCTAGAACTTTTTTTTTTAAATCAACTGAAACGCAACACGACGGAGCAATAAGGTCACAAGTCCTCGAGTTGAAAAAGGTAGAGTAATCATACAATTCAATGTAAAAAAAAGCCTCCGGACAAAACTTCAACGATTGAAAATTAAAGGTGACCTTGACAAAATACGATATACGATCTATGTGGCGCGAGAAGTTGCAATCCTTCACTGCCTACTTTTAGATCTGGCAGGGAAAACACAAATATTATACGGCAATATGGATCCCTGAAAAAAGAACTACAGATAGCAATTAAACTCACAAGCTATAATGGAGTACCCAACCATCATTTATTTAAAATTCACAGATTGTCAAAACGTAGAGGAACAAATATAGGAAATGCCCCACTCCCCAAAAAAACGTTAGTGGTATTTTAAAAAGTTAAACATTTTTCATTTCAACGCTTATTAAACGGCTTCAGAAACGAGACACAAAATCATATGTCACCAAGTGTGATTTGATACATTTTAGATGAGAAATATTTCCTTTGCCGTCAGCTCCAGTTATTGGCGCAAACAATTTAATTGACAGCATTCGTCTTTGTTACAAGTGCTGGCCATCTCCTATGAAAGCAAAGGCCAGCTTGTCACACACGGACCATATGTTGGCTGCCATTCAAGCGCTGATGCTACCGCACACATTCAGCCGCTATTTAGGTTCCAATTAGCAAGTTACGCCCCTCACGTAACTGGGTCACACGAGCTGCAGTAAAGGGGCCTCGTCTCCCATGTGAATGCAATTAAACGCCGTGGAGACAGAGTAGGGCGGGCAATCTGTGCATCTTCACCGTCTCGTTGGTGCCGATCACTGAGCGGCCCATGGTAATGAGGTCAACCTCAGATTAATCGTAACAAAATACATTGTACCGCTGATACAAATGTTGGCATCCATTTTCAAATCTCTGGAAGTAAATTAAAAGGAAGAAGAGTGCAGTGAAGTCCTATGTGGATTTAAAAAAAATCATTGCATTTCAGAATTGCGATGGATCCCGGCGGTTTCATGGAGGTAGGTCTACCATCCAGCAGTAGACTGATCATGGTAGATAACTGATAAAGTAAAACAGTGAATAATAATCTTCTATACGGGCTAAGAGAAGACAGATTTTTTTTTAGTATTACACATTTGTGAATTTTGTTTTTGTAGAATGAGACCTGAGGTATAAATGTTTTGAAAGAAAACTACCACATTCTCTGGATTATAATAGGCTGCAGAAACGAAAATGTCTCCTACCTTGTGACCTGTGTCAATAAAGCCGTGCACACACACACACCTACCGGATAAGATGCTAACACCAACTTTCGTTTTAAAAAAAGGCAAAAGAAGCGCATCTTATAACTCGGAGGCTATGGAAATATACACAGAGGACTTGTCATCTGCCTACGCTGATATACACTGCAGTGATTTTAACGCAGCCATCGAGGTGTAGATGGCGGCCCACTCACTGTTGGTGAGCACGGATTGGTGGCGTAAGACAGTGAAAATCAGGTGACCCTCCTTTTCAACATACTCCGGCTCAGAGTGGCAGCTCTATTAATCACGCCTCTGCAAGTTATGACACAACTTGTTGGGGGGGTGGGCAGAAAAAAAGACCAATTAGTGTCATCCTTGGCAAATCTAAGATCCTCAATTTTAACGGCATGATTTCTGCCAGCACACTTGTGCCACCTTCATTCGGCATTACACTGCCATCTCGTATGGCTATTCCAGGGAATTTGCTTATGGAGCACAGCACGCGGTCATCGTTGCGAGTATTGTTTGTTTACCAAGTCGTCCCTTTAAAGATCGTGCACTTACCATCTACAATTAGTACTTATATCACATTGGCTGTACACTGAGGAAAGTGTGTTCATGAAAGCTATTAAACATAAAGAGATGCCCCCAAACAGATCCCACCCGACCCCCCGCCCCCCATGAGTATGTTAGCCCCTCCATTGTCAACCAGTGCGTTGCGAATTATCAGTGGGCCACGAGTGCCACCCAGTGGTCCATGGAGACCATACCCAAATGGGTAAGGTGAGCCTTGACTTGCAAAAAATTGAGAAGCCCTGTGTTAGCCGACTCTTGCACGCTGGCCAAATATACTGGAAGATGTGATATTAGTCGCACCATACACTAAAATGTGATGCGTTCACTTACGTTATACTGCTGGGTGGACGCAAGCGGTGGGAAATTATGAAACTTGCACCAATGTTTCAATTGCCACGCCAGGAGATTGAATGGAACCAGCGATCTCTTGATTGTGAGCCGACTCTGCTGACCATTGTGCAGCGGCAGCAGCGCCCAGTATAGCCGATTCGTAAATCAACACTGATGGCAAGAGCAACAAAACATGCTTTAATACAAGTGGGATTCTTGAGGTCATTTAGCCCACTCTAATTAATTAAAAAATACGCCAATTACTTCCAAAAGTCAGGATGCTGTATTGTTTCCTTTCCTTGGCATATTAATCCTCGTTAAGTTTGCAGACAATATGCAACAATATGAAATCAAACTATGGCTTTTAATGAAAACGAGATGTGGGCAACATAGTATCAATCTAATACTCCTGCATGTATGACATGGGGCATGTTCCCTGACCAAAAAAAACCCACTCCAACAAAGCAATTAGCTGTTGATGAGGCATCATTACGATTTGATCCAGCTCAGGCAGGCACACAGCACCCTCACCCCCACTGTCTTACCCCCTCCCTTGCTGGCCGGCCACCAAATCCACAGCACAGGCTGTTCCCTCAGCCACCCCACCACATACTTGGCATTTTGTACCCCCTCCACACCCCTTAGCATCTCTCCCCAGTGCGCGCTGCTCACTCTCCACGCCACTTAAAACAAACAGGGGGGGGGGGGCTGCCACGATTGCTTGCCTCTATTAATTGTCCACCAATGTTAATTCACAGCATCACGAAAACCTGTGGGCCACCCTCTCTTGAAGGTCTCCCCCCTGCTTCAACACTCGTTAAACCAACCACCAGTCAAGGCACTCTCCTGATAAATATTCCGTTGTGGATGCAAACTTAAAATGTAGATCCTAAAGAGGTCCCTGTGACTCATTATGTGTAAAACCCTGATTATTCACGACCATATTCTTCCCATGATCTGTGATTATCCACATGGCTGAGTGGAGTAAATTTGAAAGTGGCGGATGAAAGGACCCGCGATGTCCATCGTTCACACCACACCACGGAGAGATAAGTTCTGTATTTCACAGGTGCAGGAATGCTTCACGGGTCTAGTTAAATTATACTCATTAAATGAATCGTCAGTCATTTTCGAACCGCTTGGGACACAGACATGGATCTGGAATGTTAACATCTATTGCGAATTTTTGAAATGGTTTGCATTTTGTCTTCATATAACGCGCGAAGGCTGAGGTTGCTTTACAAGTATGATTCTGCACTTGCAATGCAAACACATTATCAGCATCACTGATGCAAGCCTGCACAGAGGTCTGGAAACGGATGGCACCTCCAGAAGTGGTCACGTTAGGCATTAAACTACATTCGACGTGTTTTCGCCACCAACACCAACTCTGTCTGCAGCTCATCTGTTGCTCACGCAGACAGACACTCGTCTTTGTGCGTTTCACATGTGTGCCGAGTCTGTGTTGCTTTGGTGATGTCACCGCCACTTAAGTGTCGAACGGCGGCTGTTGTTGTGTCTCCGTGTGTGTGTGTACCTCAGTCTCAGTTGCTCACATGCAGACCGACCGACACCTGTCTCTGGACGCACCGTGTTTATGGTCGTGTGAAACACACGTGGCGCATCAATGACCCCCCCCCCCCCGTTGCATATCTAAAAATCTTATTATCTGTAATTTACCTGGCAGAAAAGGCGTAAAATCACATAATAGGGGCAACGACGAAACTCTTATCACTATGGATGAGTCATGTACTGCACTTAATGTGATGAAGTGTGCGTGCAGTGTCGAACACAGTACACTGCACAAAGTCTGAGTTTGATTTCCAACCATGGCTACGGAACATCAGTGGTGGTGAGAAATATATGAATCGATGAAGGGCCACCCCCAATTCACGAAACCTTTCACTGATGACTCGTGAAGTATGGTCAGACAACAGCCACGAGTGTCACGGCGTGGTGAGGCCTTCATCCAGCAGTGGATTAGCAAATGCCTCAAGGTTGTTTAATCGTCCTGTATTTAGACAAGATGTGGATTTGATAACAACAAGCAGGTTAGGCATGAGATGACGATGATTGCAAGTACGTAAACACTGGAATAAAAAATATATTTACCTACATTGATAACGTGATAATGGTGCTGATAAACTAGTACAATATTGTAGTTGTAAAACTTCAGATAAAAAGTGGTTGTTCTTTAACGTTTATAATGAACAACAGACATTAAAACACAGGGCAGTGCTGCACTGTATATATTTGAGGAGCCTAAGCATCTGAACCACACTATTTCCTGCAGAGGTCCAGGTGAGACGTAACATTTCTTTGCTCTTAGTGATACATCTTTTTTTTATGTTGACAGCATTTAAGAACAAGGTGGTCTTTACTTGAGACAGATATGTGACGATTGGTCAATGTAGTCACCCGAACGCCTGAATATTGTGATCGACAAAGGTTCCCGAGAGAGCAGCTTTTCGAAGCAATCATCATGCATCGAGCCGTGCAAACCTACATCATTACAAATGTTCCGCAGTTACTAAAACTCGGCGCCTGCTGAATGATGGAAACGTTACCCTGTACAGGCCACCCTTAAGACTCACCCAGGTGGGTCACCATGTCACCAAGTCTGGCCCCTGTAACCTCCCGTCCAGCGGCACAAACTAGAACAAAGAGCCCCCCCCCCCCCTTTTTTTCGTAGATAATGTATCCGACCAGTATATTAAATTCTTAAACAATGGGTTTCGTAAACGATTAATTAGATAATGGCAGAGCCAAACTTAAGCTGAAAGCCTTTTCATGGCGTACGAGACTTGTTCAAGCTTTCACTATATCCGATTACTCTAATAATAAAGCCGGCACTCAATAGAATAATCGATTACTATTCGGATCTCTACCCGCGGATGATGGCAGTATATCCACCAGCTGGATATTCTGATCAAGGGAGGGCTTCAAGACTCACCGTGCAGTTTTGCCATCCCTCATCTTGCGTTAAATGAGCCGACCAACAGTTGTTTACTTTTTTAATCGCATGCTCGATTAACCGAAACTCGCTTTATCGAAGCCATGCAGTTGTTTCTCGTCACTGCGCGGCCCCCGCCGCGCTTGTTCCACGGTGGCTAACTTATTTAAATGTCCGCGGAACTGCCAGCGGACAAGGAGGAGGAGGAGGGCCAAACGTGCGCGCTCGGCGCGGCACCAGGCCCCGATGGCTGCCCG
>JAZEWT010000009.1:21559875-21571242 GCA_036362905.1 Mordacia mordax | reverse complement strand
CACGGCCACCCCCACCGCCCTTCCTAATTGACTTCCGGGGGGAAGACGCGTTCCACCATCATCGTGACGCACGGCGAGGCGACATCACGCAACGCGCCGGCCGGTGAGCGCAGCGCGCGGTGTCACCACGGGGGCTCCAGGGAACGTGCTCCCGCGGTGCTCTGTGGACAAACATCCCGCCTCGGTCACAAAGGACGAACGCAACCATTGTGACGGCGGGCGGTGTTTGTTTAAAAGAGAGACCGATGCAGGCTTTCACGTCAGCGGGGCACTCGACACCTCCAGCGATGTTTCTTTACAAACGTCTGGCTTGTGGTCATTTTTCACAGGCGGCCGGATGACGCGGTCGAACAAAAAAAAATCCGCGACAAATAGAAAAAAAAATTAGTTCCGTCTGAGATCGGTCTGATTTTCGCCTTGGCTGCCTTTTTGTGTGGAATTTGTGTGTTTTCCCCCCTGTTCTGCGCCTGACTTCTTCCGGGTCCCCCGGTTTCCTCCCACTCATTATTTCATTGGCCCATAAACATCATAATATACGGCGATGGACCGGCGTCCCGTCGTCGGGTGTATTTCTGCCTTACGCCCTATGTTTCCGGGATAGGCTCCGGCTTCACCGTGACCCTATATAGGATTAAGCGGTTTCAGATAATGAGATGAGACATCATAATATATAGGACGCAGTGTCTGGAAAATGTTGGCGTCAGCTGACTACGTGGCTTCCTTCCCCCTCCCACGTGTCTGCGGTTTCCTCGCGCCTCTGATTTGTTTTGCTCGTTAGAAATTCTGTTGTTATTATTTTAATATCATCTCATCCATTGTCAGAAACCGCCTAGTCCTGTACAGGGTCGCGGTGAGCCGGAGCCTATCCCGGCAGACACAGGGCGCAAGGCAGGGATATACCCAAGATGGGACTGGCGTCCCATCTTGGGTATATCCCTGTGGGAGGAAACCGGAGTTCCCGGCGCAAACCCACGCGGACACGGGGAGAGAACTCGCAAACTCCCACACAGAAAGGCACCCGAGCCGAGATTCGAACCCGGGACCTTCTTGCTGTGAGGCGACAGCGCTACCCACTGGGCCATCGTGCCGCCCACTTTCATCAATGCATCCATTATTTGCAGCTGCTGTCAGACAATCTTTATTTGAGCTGAAAAAAACACATTGAGCAATGCAGCTCTTTTGAACAGTTGTCCAGCGAGGAGGGGTAGGTAAGTTAGAACAGAGGAAGATGTATCACTGGTATGAAATATCTTAATAAACATAAACACGACAATATTAAACCGTTGAATGTGTAAAATACTAGAGCTTTCATAGATAATATAAATAAATTTGAATCTCTTTGAACCTCAAGCCTGCCGGGACTGAAAATGCCTGCAACGTGGGAGGCGAAACGTCGCGAGGGAGAGAGGAGGAACGCTCGACGCGGCTCTCCCGAAAGAACAGTTTTTGTCATCAATCATCATGAATCGAGCCGTGCAAACCTACATCAATGCAACTGTGACACCAACACATTTTTTAAGTTAACAGGCGGTTTAAAGCACGTTCATAACATTGCGTTTTCGAGCCATCGTGCAACCGAGGCAGGGGTGAAGGGACTACCGCAGAGTACTTTGGTTTGTGAATTTGAGACGGACAAACTCTGGCACGCTGTGTGGTCTCCTCGTTCGTGTCATCTCGTTGTCAGAAACCGCTTAGTCCTGTACAGGGTCGCGGTGAGCCGGAACCTATCCCGGCAGACACAGGGCGCAAGGCAGGGATATACCCACGATAGGACGCCAGCCCATCACCGGGCACTGAGGGCAATTTAGTCTGCGAGCCAATTAACCTATGCAGCAGCATGTTTTTTGGACTGTGGGAGGAAACCTGAGTGCCCGGCAAAAACCCACGCGGACACGTGGAGAACATTCAAACTCCACACAGAAAGGCACCCGAGCCGAGATTCGAACCCGGGCCCTTCTTGCTGTGAGGCGACAGCGCCACCCACTGGGCCACCGTGCCGCCCTCTCCTTGTTCATGCTTCAGGCCGTCTCTCTTGCCTCCCACGAGCGGTGCCGTGCGCCAAGTTTGGTGTCGAGCAGCTGAAATCGGCTGGCACGGTTTGGTTCGAGGCCAGAGTGTCTGGGACTCTTAACAACGGTCGCACGAAACAGGCTTACGGCTGCGCCACTCATGACCTGAGCGTTTACATTTCACACGTTGTTTGTTGCACAGAAGTCACGGTCGCTCGCGTTGAGATTAACGCGAAGTGCCATGGTCCGCAATCGGCTTAAATTAATGGCCGAGCTACAGAACGGTGGTCAAGCTGTGCCGCTACAGGGTGGTCCAGATGTATTGTGACCTCCTCCTCCCCCACAATGCTCCAAAACGTTATGTTTGCATACCAGTGCGTGTAATGTAAGCAATGCAAATGATATATGAACTCGTATCGGCCGTCTGAAATTAAAACGTAAGCGTTATTTAAAACCCACATCAATAACCAAAGTAAAATCATGATAAAGGACAATTCAATTGGGGTCATAAGATATCTGGACCATCCTGTAGTTTGACTTAAGCTAAATATTAATGAGCGGTTTGCATGGCTCCTAACTGCTAATTATTCTCAGCACGGCGACTTGTAAGGGCATTGATTATCATAATTATCAATACCCGCTTAATCCTTTACAGGGTGGCGGGGGATTGGAGCCTATCCCGGCAGACAGAGGGCACAAGGCGGGGCTATACCCGGGACGTGACGCCGGTAAGCCAATTAACCTATGCAGCAGTGTGTCATTGGACAGTGGGAGGAAAACGGAGAACCCGGCAAAACCCCGGATCATCTCAATAACCGTTTTGGTAGCTGAATTATTGCAAATATCAAAACGAGTGTTTTGGACGCACTACATTGTCAGTTAATTGCGATGTAAAAAAAATAACGTTCTGCCTTTTGCACCGATGTGGGTTTGTCAAGGCTCTGTGTATGAAGTCGCTTTCCACAGCGGTTCTTTCAGGATAGCCGTGTCGAGCGTCCCTTCCCTCACTTGCCCTTCGCGAAGTCTCGCTGCGGAAGCATGATGATGTCTCCAGCGTGGGAGGCGAAACGTGGCGAAGGAGAGCGAAGGGAAAACACTCGACGCGTCTCAATCTGATTTGAACAGTTCTCTCAACATTTCCACGTCCGTCACCAATGCCACCTTGTACTGTATGGGCCGGAGGGGTGTCTTGCTCAAACTTCACCACAGTGGTTCCGTGACACTTGGTGAAGGTCGTTGTCGATCTGGGACCGCCAGGAACCAAGCCAGCGCTTCATTGAGTTTGTAAGCGCTAGTTCGAGAACCACCTCGCGCCCCACACGCGTCGAGTTAATTCGGGAGTGTGTGCTGAGCTGATGACGGCATTGCACCAACTGTCCGCAAACATTGTTGAAAACAATCTTCTGGCGCACTGTTTACAAAGGTTCATTGCTCAGTGCAACTCATCATCATCATCATCATCACCACCATTAAATTATTGTGCAATATTATATATTATATTACGACTTGCATGCAGTATTTCTCCACAACCACCTCTTGTGAATTCTCAATCAGCAATCCTACATCTTTTTGCTCCGGTACGAACTATGCTTAATTACATCTTTGTTTTCCAAGCAATCATTGATTATCAGAAAGCACCGTTTTTATTTTCTGTTTTTTTCCCACTCCCCCCCCCCCCCAAAAAAATAACTCCGATAAAAAATGCGAAAAATTGCGGGATGAAGTAATTTGTGGGCAAGAAACAGAGCCCAGCGATACGACTTTTCACTGGGGCCCTCCGCGCTCGCGGAGGCGGCGTCTGGTTAGTGTCGCGACCCGTTAGCCCAGTGGTGTCACAAGTCCTTCGAACGTACAGCCATCATCGCGGCTGCGGTCGATAAACCGGCTGCAAGCTCGCCTTTCAGGTGCGCGTGTGATGCAAACGAGGGACCCAGCGTCCAACGGCCCCGCCCGCCTTGACATCTGCCCGACGTGAATGAAATTTCAAGCTTTGAGTGAGCGACACCAACTGACCCGCTGGTCTGCATCACGGCTCAGGAAACGGATAGAGACGTACGCGCTCTCAACCTGTCGGAGCGAGCCGCACGTGCGTGGGGTACACATCGGGGAGGAAAGGGAGAGAAAGAATGTGGCGGTGGTGGGGGTGGTGGGGGTGGTGCGTGCAGTACGTGGTGGGAATTTCTTTGGAGGCGAAAACTTTCTCTGGAAATGTCCGTGACGTGTTGGCGGCTGCTGCTGCTGCTGCCGCCGCTGCCGCCGCGGTCGCATAACCCGAGGTTGTCCGCCGAGTTTTCTTTGTGTCGAGAGCTTGTCGAGAGCCGCTCTTACTGATGGTTGCCGGTGCATGCGGTGCATGCGGTGCATGCGGTGCATGCGGTGGAATCTCCCCACTGCCGTGCTCCGCTGGTGCAATTCCGCGCGCGTCCTGCTGCTCAAAGTTTCGTTTCACAGATTTCGTTTTGACGACTTCATGCCCCGGCGATGGACTGGCGTCCCGTCGTCGGGTGTATTCCTGCCTTACGCCCTGTGTTTCCGGGATAGGCTCCGGCTCACCGTGACCCTATATAGGATTAAGCGGTTTCAGATCATGAGATGAGATAATGAGATGAGATGAGACTTCACGCGCCGTGCGGGCGAGTTGGTGCGAGCGCCTCTGTGCCTGGGGAGCGGTGGTGTAGCGGTTAGCGCGCTGCGCCGCACTACCGCGCCGCACTACCGCGCCGCACTACCGCGCCGCACTACCGCGCCGCACTACCGCGATCCCGGCCACCCCAGTGCGATTCACGCTCACGGCCAACACGAGCGACGATTTTCTGAACCGGTCCTGGGCCTCCCCTAGGTCGGCGCAGTCTCAAACGAGTACCGTGGGCGGTGTGTAAACATTGCCACTAGAGAGACAAAGGCGGCTGGCCTTGGTGCTGGCAACCCACCCCGTCGTGTACTGTGCTGACCTTCATAGGCGCACGCTAGCAGCACTTGACCCGGCAGCTTGTGGCTATAGAGGGGATCTTTGTCTTTGGGGAGCGGTAGTGTAGCGGCTAACGCGCTGTTCTACAAGCCCCCACCACCCCAGTTCGATTCACGCTCGCGGCCAACACAAGCGACGATTTTCTAAACCGGTCCTGGGCCTCCCCTAAGGTCGACTCAGCCTCAAATGAGTACCTGGTGCGGTGTGTAAACATCGCATCTAGAGAGACAAAAGCGGCTGTACTGAGACATACGGTTGTTGGTCATGGGGGTGTTTGAACATACTTCACCAGCTTGATCCTTTGGGGCAACGAAAAATGCCAGACCCAAACACCGGTTCGTTTAACATATCACAAATGCTGGCCATGGACTGGAATCAAACCGAGGTGGCCGGATTCATTGCCCAAACACAATTCCTAGCCCAGTGTGCCACATGTCCCAAGCACAGCCACACTCCCTGCATTGCAGCAATCTCTGGCCCTGTGAAGTGTCCACGTGACACGTTGTGATGACTTGCCCCCGTGACATCACCACGCAGATGTAACGCAGCTTTGATCCAATGCCCCGAACACACGAGGTTTTTATTTTTATCTACTTTTAAATGAGTCTGCACCTTTGTTTTTATAGGTCAACAATATACTACGAAATAATTGCTTGGTACTACTTAGGATGACAGGCGTCCACCAATGATTTTGCAAATCCGTGTTAACTCAAGATAACAATGATGTGCTATAACAAGACCACTGCTGGTAACTTTGCTGGGAAAACGTTTGTTCAAGAAAGGTACCACAAATGACATTTATAGATAATAATGTGGCTGGAAAAAAGGTCCCGGGTTCGAATCTAAGCTCAGGTGCTTTTCTGTGTGGAGTTTGCATGTTCTCTCCCCGTGTCCGCGTGGGTTTTCGCCGGGCACTCCGGTTTCCTCCCACGGTCCAAAAAACATGCTGCTGCACAAGTTAATTGGCTCGCAGGCAAAATTGCCCTCAGTACCCGGTGATGGACTGGCGTCCCATCGTGGCTATATCCCTGCCTTGCGCCCTGTGTCTGCCGCGATAGGCTCCGGCTCACCGCGATCCTGTACAGGATTAAGCGGTTCTGACAGTGAGATGAGATGGGAGATGTGGCTGCAGCAAGAGACCACGTGATGTGAAACAGCTAAGGAAACGAGTCACCCCACGTGGTACTGACCAATCATCTCAACTCATGAGCTGCTCGCACTCGATGCTAAATCGGTAGCCCGCACTTGCGGAGATTAAACATAACTCCTCTTATCCGTGACGAAGGGCGGATCAAACTTAGCCGATTCTATCAGTTGGCAACGTAATAACAACTGGAAAGCGTTCGCCGGTAAGAGTGACATCGCTGGCTCACAAGAGCGTGGCTGCATCGTATTAACAAATCTACGCGCAAATGACTTATCACGAAACATTGGAGCAGCGGAGTCCTGATGCCTGAGCCAAGGCGTGTCTTGAAGGCGAGGCAAAACTACGCGCTCAAGACTCGAGCGCTGGCAAGGGCTTTACGTGCGAGGAGTGTTAATTAAAATTGACCGCTTGCGGCGCCTTGTTGGGACCGAGACTCTGCTCCGTTTCGACTTGCAGTGGTTGGGGTGTCAGAGCCGTTGATTAAAACAACGCGAGGTTCAACCTCCGGCAACGCGGGGTTGGATTGTTGGAGACGCGGCGCATCGAGTTTTCAAAACTCTCTGGCTTCTGAAGAACCCCCGGGTTGGGTCTCCGCCGCTCGCTCGGAGCTACGGCGCGAGGTGCAGAGGCGCCTCGGGCAAAATCTCTCCTTCAAACAAAGCGGATGGAGCTTTGGGAATTAAACATTAACCAGGGGATTAAAATTAATCTGACGTTGACACGACTTGGAATATCGGTCACGATGTTGCTCCTCCTACTGCTGCCTTCCTGCAAATGAAATGTTGACGGAGCGCTCACTGGACCATCTATTCTGCGCTCGAAATCGCGCACTCCTCTTCCTTCCGAGTTGTCATCCTGACCCTGGAGCGTTTCGGCCTAGGGCCGAAACGCTGCGAACAGCGTCCGTTGCTTCCGAAGTCCCTTGAACAGAGGTGTCCGATGAATCGAGGTTTGACTGAATCGATTAAGCGATTTGCGAACAGGGCACGTTTCCACGTGGAGTGTGGCAACAAAGTTGAGTTGACTCCACCGAGCAATTGTCACGTTCAACAAAGCATTGGATGTAGAGGCATTCTACAGCAACCAGCCGATCGCGATTGACAGACAGATCGATGTCAGACACTTTAACAAACCACATCTACATATTTAATAAGTAGAACAGGTTTTTACCATTGCTGGCACTTATACACGTGTTAAAATCTTATAACACCATAATAGACACATTCCACAATGTGTCTAGTTTGTAAAAGCCACACATACTTGTGGCGTAATATGCAAACAGGAAGCTTTGAAAACATATGCATTGTCCTTCAAACTGATTGGCCTACACCAGACATGGCTTTCTTTTGAGCCTGATTGTGAGTGTCAGCCAAAGATCTTAACACGTGCATTATTGCCAGCAAATGGTAAAAACCTGTTCTACGAATAACATACGTAAACTGGCAAAGAGGACCCATAGCTTACACATCTACAGTCGATGTCGAGACGGTGTGGGACTATGAGAAACTGTACAATGGTTGCATTTGAAACGCTGATGGTTGTGGGTCAGGAATAATAATAATAATCTCATCTCATTATCTGAAACCGCTTAATCCTATATAGGGTCACGGTGAGCCGGAGCCTATCCCGGAAACACAGGGCGTAAGGCAGGAATACACCCGACGACGGGACGCCAGTCCATCGCCAGGTACTAATAATAATAATAATTGCATTTCTAAAGCGCCTTTCACCCGAGAGGGTCACAAAGCGCTGCAAATAAAAGCTGCTGAAGATAGTGTGCAGCACGCGCAGACAGTGTGCAGCACGCGCAGATAGTGTGCGGCAAGCGCAGACGGTGTGCAGCAAGCGCAGACGGTGTGCAGCACGCGCAGATGGTGTGCAGCACGCGCAGATGGTGTGTAACATGCGCAGATGGTGTGTAACATGCGCAGATGGTGTGTAACATGCGCAGATGGTGTGTAACATGCGCAGATGGTATGCAGCACGCACAGGCGGGTGCAGCATGCGCAGATGGTGCGCAGCACGCACAGGCGGTGTGCAGCACGCACAGGTGGTGTGCGGCATGCACAGGTGGCCGTGCAGCACGCAGTGTGCATCAAGCACAGGTGTCACACTAAGAGCAGGTGAGTGTAATGCATGGCGTGCGTGTTATTGGTTTGAAGTGGATGCGTTCAGTCACGGATCTTGTGTTGCATTTGAATTCTAAAAGTGATCCTGTGTTTAAAACCGCTGGAGACCACTGTTGCACAACGAGACAGAAAAATCGGCTTCCCCTGCCATTGCGAGTTCTCTTCAGATCTTATTTGCAAAGGAAAAGGCCTCGCCCGCAATGTTACATGTGGCCAACGGCGGTTATCGCCAGCATCTCGTAATGACGCTCGTTAAGATGCCTTGTGGGCTAATTAAAAGCAGCTTATCAAAACGTGAACCCTCATTTCATGGTAACTTCTGAGCAAAAAAACCGAAACGTCCAGCGGCCGCTGCCATCTCGAGATAGAGCTGCGAGTGAAACACAAATACACGGTCCCTCTGGGTGAATGGTAAGCGATAAAAACAAACGTCTCTCACGCACGCTGTTGACTTTAGATGAGAGAACCTCGATTTCATGGAAATCAGAGACATCCAGCAACGGGCGCGCAGTTCACGGGAGCCGTGCTGCTGATGTCATCTCCTGCACGAATTTCCACTTTTGTCGAGCCACGATCTCAATCCCATCCACTGGCGGTCTTAACCATGGCGCAATCCAGTGAACTGCAGCCCTCCCCGCCGAATGGGGCTCGTTAGGCCCCCAACCCTCTCCCGCGGGGGTCCCCATTCCCTCCCGGGGGGGCGGGGGGGGTAGTGGGGGCGTCTCGCACCGCTGAGCGCGATGTTGAGAACCCCTGCAAGCCAGTGGTCCTCCAACGAGTGGATCGCGATCGAGCAGATCGACTCCAGAGTGTTGAACTACGCGCCGTGAATGTAGCCAGAGCGTGGGGGCTTCATTTGTAGGGACTGGCTCGTGTACAGGGGTTAATGCAGCTGCACGTGAAAGATCACCAGGGTTGCTACCGGCTCGCTGCAGCCTTGGTTGCCCCAGACTTAAGCCGGTTGCTCACGGGGGGCACCACGCTGACCTGGCGGCATCGCTCCGCCACACCATGCAGTGCAGACGTATATTACTATTGTTATTTAGCAGAAGCCCCTATCCAGGGCGATTTATATCATTACAGAAGCGTAGCAAGGATATCACAGAGAAGTGGGGCGAAGGCTGTCGTGCAGTCAGCCGGAGCCAACACTTTCCAGATATTGCGTTCTACATATTATGATGTTATCGGCGAGTTAATTAATGAGTACTTTTTTTTAATTGTGGGAGGAAACCAGAAAAACCCAGCGAAAACCCACGCAGAACAGGGGGGAGAATATATAAACTCCACACAGAAAGTCGCCGTAGGCGGGCATCGAACTGCCTCGGGCAGATGTTACAACCGCGATCCACAAACTGAAAAATCCAGAATCGACTCTAAAATAGATCTTGTGAGGTTTTTGTTGTTGTTGTTAAAGTTCCAGACCACTACCGTGGGCCTGGCGAGACACAAACATGGGCATAATGAGAGCAGCGTTCCCTCCTTCCCCGAAACCCCGATACTGGGTTTCGTCAAATCGCTCCCTGGCCTCACGGAACCCCGCGCGGCCTGCGCTGGCTCAGCAGCCCTCCCGGCACGCTGTCCTGGTTCGATCCCATGGCACGGCGGTTGGAACAATAGTGCGAGTTGATTTAATTTCACACAACACCACACGAGAGTGGGACGGGACGGTGGCCCGGTGGGTAGCGCTGTCGCCTCCTCACGGCAAGAAGGTCCCGGGTTCGAATCTCGGCTCGGGTGGCTTTCTGTGTGGAGTTTGCATGTTCTCTCCCCGTGTCCGCATGGGTTTTCGCCAGGCACTCCGGTTTCCTCCCACAGTCCAAAAAACATGCTGCTGCATAGGTTTATTGGCTTGCAGACTAAATTGCCCCGCAGTGCCCGGTGATGGACTGGCGTCCCATTATGGGTATATCCCTGCCTTGAGCCCTGTGTCTGCCGGGATAGGCTCCGTTTCACCACGACCCTGTACAGGACTAAGCGGTTTCTGACAATGAGATGAGACCACACGAGAGTGGATTCTTCAGTGGTGAGGTATTCCCCCCCCACCCCCCAGCAGAGGCGTGAGCCAGGAATCGCAGGGCTGCACCTTTACTTATCTTGTTAAAATGCTGTGCGTCAGCAAGAAGCTTCCGCGTTTGATTTCCACCTTTTTTTATCACCTCGGGTGCCTTAGCGTGGAGTTTGCGAATTCTCTCCGCATCCTGCCACTGTCCAAAGACATGATTCTGCCTGTGTTAATCGGCCTGCAGACTCAATTACTCCCGAAGCCCTGCCATAGCGCGGCGTGCCATGCCAGCTATAGCGTTTGCCGTGCACTCTGTGTCTGCAAGGACGAGAAAACAATTTAGACGACATCGCCTGCGGTGCCGATCCGGGGACCTTTCCGAGGAACTTTTCAGACGCCACCGAATTCTCGCGTGGGCCACCGTATTCTCGCGTGGGCCCTCGCCCTCGTGCCAGAATATCTGGCACGAGGGCGAGTGCCCTCGTGCCAGATATTCTGGCCCTCGCCCTCGTTCTGGCACGAGGTCGTGAATGCGGGGTTGCGCGGTATCTGCTCAGAGCAATTGCCCGCAGTGAATTGCAATTGGCGGCCTGTTGGGAGCAGATAAGTTGGTGCTGACTGACGCGTGAATCGGGGGCCTTCGCTGGCGCAGATGGAACACAGACGGGCCCTGTGGACGCGTGGGAATCTTGCCACCACCAGGTACAATCTTGGCTCGCCCCTGGCGACAGATAAGAGATGTGGAAATGCATGGAGTGTAGAGTTTGGAATGGACAAAGCAGTCGTTCTCTAGTATGATTGTTAATTGTAATTCAGCGGACACTCTCATCCAGAGAGACTTCAGGACATTACAGAGGCGTAGCGAGGAAGCCACAGAGAGGCGAGGGGAAGGTAGCCATGCAGGCAGCCGGCGCCATCGGGACTGGCTTAATACTCGAGAGTGGGGCTTCACAAACGGTGGGTCGCGACCCATCAGTGGATCTAGCGGTGCGTGGAGGCCAAGCCCAAGTAAGCCAAGTGGGCCTGAATAGTGGAGAAGGTTGCGAGAAGTCACGCTCAACACGGCTATCCCGAAAGAGCAGCTGTTGAGAGCAATGGTCATAGCAATGATG
>JAZEWT010000009.1:21333412-21348249 GCA_036362905.1 Mordacia mordax | reverse complement strand
TTCTTGCTGTGAGGCGTCAGCGCTAACCACTGCGCCACCGCGCCGCCCACGTATGATCATGATCCACATAATGACATGACTGAAAAAAACCCATTGCCAAAGCAAATTGCTGCATTGTATATAGGGGATGTTGCGCTGGAATAATACGATCTGAACGCGCGCAGTCTTTCCGCAGATGATTAATAACGAGCGACTGTTTCGGAGGCGCGCAGCCGAGCCCAGCGTGTGTGTGTAAGCTTCATGACAGGTGTCTGAGTTGTGCCGTGGAGGTTATGATTGACGCGATCGGTCATTGGTGCGGAGGGAGTTTGCTCCAGTTGACGGGCGCGGTGATTGACATGCGTTGAGCCGTGACTGCTTCGCAGCGAGGGATGTAAAGCAGGCGAAGCGTCTTGCGTGAGCGTGCGCTGGATTGGTGGTGGGGTGGTCAGCGCCGAGAGGCAATTTGGGTGGCCGGTGTGAATTTCGCGGTGACAAGAGTAACGCCGTCTTGAATCGGCACGCTGAGCATGCTGAGCATGCGGATTGAATCTCATTTCCCGAAGCGCGCAGCTGAAACAATGTACAGTACACGCTTCTGAAATACCTCCCACGCCTTACCAAGACGTATCAATGGATACGCATATTGGCTGAGTGTGGTAGTATGGTGGGCCCACGTCATTGCAGATGAAAAAACAGGCCAAATTTAAATGAGAGGCTCTCCAGAGCAGGCGCTCTTGAGCTCCTGCTCAAAGCCTACTTTGCCCTCATGGGTCTGGAGCAGCCTCTCGTCTAGTCTAGAGGCTAGAGCCTAGATGGAGCTCTGGAGCGCCATCTAGAGGCTGCTCTTCTGCCAACAATACATTAGAACCAACCTCTTCAATTATTCCGAGATGTCAGCCAGACGAATGTAAAGTCACATGTTTATTGATAAATGTAATATGTTACAAATCCAAGTCGTGTAATACAGGCTCAGCGCTTGTGAAAAAGAAACGGCATGATTAATTTTTTTTGAAAATCGCACCTCAAAGACCAACTTGGGGTCACTGTAATTTTGTATACTGAACTGTAGATGTTGAAAATGTCGTGGGTGCATTACCGGAAAACACATTTTCTTGAATAAAACAATATCTACACAGGCTTAACCCAGACTACTTTAATCGAAAGCATCCATTTACGTTTTGTTTTTAAGCCAAGCATTCTTGCAGAACTTTGTTCACATCCCGAAATACAGCATTATGTACATCCAACCTAGTCAATGACAGAAATTAACACCTCAGCTTGGAAAACGTAAATGAGCTTAAGCCTTAACCGCCACTTATGAGCTTCATTTCACTTAAAATAACTAGGAAACAACCACAAAAGCTTTAGCTCACTTGATTTTAAATGCGATGCCGCACTAAAGGTGTCCAACACAAATAAACTGCAAAACAATTTAGTGACACGATTTTTTTTCTTACGCAAGCAAATCAGAACCACCAAAAACCAACCGGCGACATTAACTCTCAATTCAACGACATTCAGTTCAATTAACTGACGCGTGCATGATGGCAAAACATGTCGTGACCTGCAGAATAAATGTTCGCTTGCGATGTCATCACCAGCAAGATTGAGAATAAAACTCGGGATTGATTTAAAAAAAAAAAACCCCATCGCTGCAAGAAACGCAATGATTGGTGCATCGTGTGTCCAGAGGATTGCGACCACGTTTCTCTAGAGCAGTCCTGGATGTATAAAACAGAAGGCAGCAGATACTCCTTCTGCGGGTGTCCAGTTGGCTCGGGTACACGGCCTTAACTCTCGCCTGCAGTCTCTTCCAGGTTCACGGCTCGAACTCTCGCCTGCACTCTCTTTCAGGTTCACGGCTCTAACTCTCGCCTGCACTCTCTTTCTCCTCTCTGCTCTTGCCCTTGTCCCGCACTTTCGTTCCATCGCTTTCTTTGTTCCCATCGCTTTCTTTATTTCGACCTCCGTCCTTGTCGCGGTCCCTGCTCCTGGAGCGCGAGTACTCGCGCTCCTTCTCGCGCCTCCGCTCTCGGCTCCGTGACCTCCGGTCGCGGTCGCGGTCCCTCTCACGGTCCCTGCTCCGGGATCGGTCCCTGCCCCTGTGCCTGTCTCGCTCTCGGCTCCGAGACCGATCCCGATCTCGGTCTCGATCCCGAGCCTTGTCCCTTTCTCGACTCCGAGATTTGTCCCGTCGGTCTCGGTCCCTGCTCCTGGAACGATCTCCGCGGTTGCGCTCTCTGCTCCTCGATCGGTCCCTCCGTCTGTCACGAACCTTGCTCCGGGATCGGTCTCTTGCTCGCTCCCTGTGGCGGGGTTTGTCACGCTCTCGTTCCCGGTCCCTCTCGTGGTAGTCACGCTCTCTGTCGTAGTAGTCCCGCTCGTGGTAGTCTCGCTCCCTTCCCCGGTCTCTCTCATGTACTTTCTCGCGTACTTTCTCCGATTCGTTTTCTGCCTCGGCGTTCTTCTCAGGCTCTTGCTTGGGGACATCTTCAACTCCCTTGCTATTATCAAGCTCGGGTACACGATCCTTGCCTACAGTGACCTCGTCCTCCCTCTCCTTGTCTCTGCCTCGGTCGCGATCCCTCTCTCTGCCGTGATCGCGATGGCGATCACGCTCCCTGCTCTTGCTCCGATGTCTTCCCTTGCCTTCACGATGGTGCCGGCTGCTTCGCCCGTGTCTACTTCTGTCCCGTTCCTTTCCCTTTTCCCAGTCTCTGTCTCTGCCATGATCCACTTGTTGATCTCTGTCCCGATATCTCTCTTTGCTTCTGTCCCATTCCCTTTCACCCCTTAGTCGTTCCCAATGCCCAGGACTTCCCTTTTCCCACTGCATGCCCTCTACCTCCTCTCTGGGAAACTCTTCTGATGGAAAGTGCTCCTGTGGATTTTCTGGTCTTGCCCATGATTCATCAACATGCTTTTCATGCCGTCTGTCCTCACTCTGCGAATCAACTCCCTCTGTGTCTGTGTTTCGAGTATCTGGATCATTGAATTGCTCTGCAAAATTCGGTCGTCGATTGCGAGGGCCTGGTAGGTTAGGTTGGAGCAATGGCCCCTGAGTGAAAGGTTGTCCTGGTTTGTCATGCTGATGAATTGGTTGGAACCCTAAAGATATCTGCCCGGGAGGATTCTGCAGAAGTGGTCGTGGAAATCCAGAAGCCTGGCGGTCACCTCCAGGAAATCTTGGTCGAAGGCCATCGTTTGGTCTAATGAAAGGCGTTGGAAGCAATGCCCTTTGTGGACGAAATCCGATTGGTTGCTGGAGTCCAGGTCCTGATCCAGGCTGAGATGGGTACTCTCTGTGTTGTCTATTTCCTCTGTCCTGAGGGATTTCTGGAGGGCCCTCCTTTGTTTGAGCATGTGATACAGGCAGACCCTGGCTACGAGGCGGCCCTCGAGAAAAATCAGATCCCCACGGTGGCCCATCTGGAGGTGGTGTATTTTGCGATTCTATGGGACCATGATGCGCAGACACGGGAACACTGCCAAAGCCTGGTGGGGGTCCGGTTGACGAACCTGATCGTGGTATACGTAGCGGTTGATTATCAGGCATTTTCGGTGGACCTTGTTCTTGTGGTGGGCCACATGGAAATCTGGGTGGTGGGCCACTGATATGTCCTGGTGGTGGCCCCCTAACAGGCAATGAGCTACCTGCATGGCCTGGAGGTGGGCCGCAAATGTGAGCTGGAGGCACACCACCATGGCCTGCGACTGGGGGTCCCGGTGGCAACATGTTAAAATGTTGTGGAGGCAATGCACCTGGTGGAGGTGCACCTGGTGGAGGCATGCTGTAGGGTGCAGAGTGCGGTGGACCAGGTGGTCTGATGCCCATGTGGCTCGGAGGTGGACCCAAATGATGACTAACAGGAAGCCCGTGCCGTTGTCCATGAACAGGTGGGAGATTTCCTAACTGTCCCAGCGGGGGAGCATGTGGTGGCTGCCCACTAACATGGCCTGGTGGTGGGCCCAATGGATGGCTGTTTGCAGGCCCTTGCTGAGTTGGAGGTCCTTGCCTATTGAAGGGTGGTGGGCCTAAGAGCTGTCCTGGTGGTGGGCCTAAAGGTGGTGGCCCAACATGCCCAGGTGGTGGGCCAAGGTGTGGTGGCATATTTGGTGGATGTCCAATCATATTTGGAGGTGGAACAATAGGATGGCTTGGAGGTGGTCCATGAGGCGGCAGACCCATGTGTCCTGGTGGAGGACCTAATGGATGACCCGGGGGAGGAACATTGTGCGGTATTCCACTCGGATGACCCGGTGGAGGTGGCCTGAGAAGGTGAAGTGGAGGTGGTACTGAATGTTGTTGTCCATGGATTGTAAGTGGAGGACCTACAAGTGAAACAGGTGGAGGGGCATCTCTAGAAACATCAGATATTGGGATAAATACATTTGAAGGGTGTCTATCAACTAAAGGCATATTATGTGAAGTATTTTCTTTTTTATATAGACTCTCTGTCATGCTGACTTCAGGATCACATGAGGACAGCCCTAAATCATCTTGAGATTCAGACTGATTAGATGGCACAGCTCTGTGGAATGTACTGATTGACTGAATAGTTTGTGGGGCATCAGAGATGTATGGTGGTATACTTTGTGTGTCCATTTTTTGTTCATCCTTTTTACTGTCAGGAATTGTGTTTTCTTGTTCATTAGAAGACATACTATCAGCACCTTCAACACCACTTTCCCCTTTTTCCAAACTAACAGTTGGCTCATCTATATCGTACAAGTCTTCTATATAGTCTTCTTTAACCTTTTCTTTATCCTCTGACACTTCTAATGACATCTCTTCCAAGTCATTTAATGGAGATTTTTCCACAGCAAGTTTATCTTCTTGCCCTTCGTCAGCTTTATTTATAATTGACTCGGCATCTTGTGGAACCTCAGAAGTGGTTATTTCTTTGTCAGTCACTTCAAGACCCTCTTTCTTTTCAATGGTGTTGTCTTCAACGGCAGGTGGCCCTTCTTTAGACACTTTCGGTTCACAGACAGCTTCAGTGATCTCCGATTCTTCAGGTGTGGAACCCTCTTCAAGAGGACTATCCATTTTTACAGTGACTTCAAGGGAAGCTGCTAGAGGAAGAGGCAAGGCCTTGAGTACTTCTACTTCTTTAGCTGGAGCATCCAAAACTACTTGCAATTCTGGAGGTTGGGCTTCAACAACAGGCTTGGCTTCCAAAATAGGCAACTCACACGGTTTTTCTGCATCGGGTTTAACAGGTTCCTGGATTTGGAAGACTGGTAGTGGAATGGAACTAGCTAACGGGTTCCTGTTGGCTGCCTGTCGTGGGTCCCGGCTTGCCATAAGGTAGGACTGGGGAACTGCCTCCTTGATTTTTGGTGCCGAGTCTTGCTCTCCAGGCACGTGTTTCTGCGTCTCTCCCGAGTTGAAAAGTGATTCAGGGTTCCCCAGTCCTGGAATCAGGCTTTCGAGTGTTACGTAAGGCGTAGTATCTGAAACACTTTTTTTCTCTTCAAATATCGTTTCGTCTTCTGGATCATATGCATCTTCCGGATCGTACGGTCGGTCATCATTTACTTTACTCACATCCGCAGCTCCGCTGAATTGCTGAATGATGGAGTCAAAATTGCCTGCCTTTATGGCAAATGGACCACCGGATGAGCTTGAAACAGGAAACGTCAAATTAATTGTTTCCTTTTCTGGCTCTTTTGCAGTCTCCGCGGGAAGCTCTTTGCTGCCGAAGAGCGTTTTTAGGATGTGCTCCAGCGGCTTTATCATCGGTTGGGACGATGTCGTCGGTCGCTCCGCAGCTTTTTCTGCCAACAGCTTAGTCAGAAGGTTTGATTGGGCAACGGGCGGCGGTGGCGGTGGCGGCGGCGGCGGCGGCAAGTCGGGCGGCGTCGTGCTCACGTTCGTGTCCTCGTACTTGTGCCTATACTTCTTGCTTTCCCTGCGCTGGGAGTACGAGGGCTCGCCGGTGTCGTACGAGTACTTTGCCTTCTTCTCCTCGGGGCTGTTTCGCGAAGACTTCTCGTACTCGGCTCCAGCGTCTGAAGAGTCTCCCTGTTGCCGCCGCTTGGACTTTTGCTTTATCACCAGGCCGAGCAGCATGTGTGAACGCGAGGGCTCCAAGCCTGCAAATGAAACGTGTAATGATGAGGGTTACACAGGCACAGCTCAGACATCAATTCTTTAAGTCTTGATATGCACCAACAATTGCCTTGACACAGAACGATGCACATGGTAGTCAATGCTCGTTACCTACAGGGGAATAAAGATTAGAACAGTGATGCAATCGACTTGGTATGAATTGGTTTTCAAGATAAATAAAACCAGCCCTGGATCCTTGTAACGCCAAATGTTTTTGGATAGCTGCTATAGTTGTACTATTTGATCAAATCTATCGTGGAGAGATGTTGTTTTGTGAAGTTTTTGTTCATTTAATGTGAATGTGATAATTTGGTGCACATGGAAAAAAAGATCATGCAAAACAAGTCACATTTACTAAAAGATTTTTATTCAGACTAGTTTCATTAAATAGCAACCAAAATGCACGATGTGCCATAATAGGTTTTAAAAAGTCTATTTTTGACAAAATCCATTAGCCTACAAAGACGGTGCCTCATTTATGCTCATTGCGAATGAATGCACATCAATGCCAATACATGAAGGTGACATCACGCCACAATGGCATACACCGTCTCGACACCAATGCAGTAATGTGCGGTAATATCTGAAACACACTTATAGATCCTCTAGCGCCTTTATGGTACAGCAATCACGGCAATTTGCTTGCAGCATTCATGAAATTACTGCAATGTCCCATACACTGAGTTTCCATTGAAACTTGCTTAGCTGCTATCATTGTGCTAAAACAGATAGACTATTGCACCCGCTCGCCTTGAGTTAGAAGCTACTTCCACACCTGTGTTCCAAGAGCATGGGGAGTAGATGAATGTGGCAAGTGGCCTGCAGAATTCATACCACTATGCCCGATTCATTACAATTTAATATACCCTAAACCAGTACAAGCAGCCTGCACAAGAACCTAAATCATGCAGTCTTTGTAGCCACAAAGACATTTTACTATACGCTGAGCCAAACTTTATGTAATTCGCATAAAATCATCGAATATTTAGTGAGCACTTACATTTACGAGCTAAAAATATAAATCTGCCAAAACGATCGTGCAGAAAAGTCTTGAATGCAATCTACCCATTGGCTGTTCGGGAAATTTAAAGTCTGCAAAAAAATATAATTCACCAAGCTGTCCGTTGACTTCTAAAATATGCTCCGTTTATTGATGCAGTGTTCGCACAATTGTGCGCGGCCAAGATGAACTACGTGCAGATTGTGGCGAGTCGGCGCCACCGCCTTCGTGTCAAATTCCACAGCAGCCACCCCGGCCGCGTGCAGTACCCGTGCATTGCCGCACCGCGGCCACGAGGGGGCGCCACTCGGCGCAAAGTGAACACGGGGATTCTTCCGTCAAAAGTGTTGGCCACGACAATTTCAGTGGGGAAGTGCGGCGCGCTCCGGAGGAACGCTTGCAGGAGCAGCGCGGCAGCAACGCTTTGGTGTGGGGACTGCCGGCAATGTGAGGTTTGCAATTTTTTTGACGCAACACTCGTTGAGCAAAAACCTCCGACCTGCCAAAGTTAAAGCTGTGCCTTCAATTGTAACCCGACCTGTTGTCCTGCAATCGCTGTTTAACGGTGAACTTCAGCTCGGGATGGAATATTGGTTACTCGTGGATAAACAGTAACCTATTTTCGACCTGATAAAACTACCACAAAAGTTGTGCAAACTCTTTAGGTCACCTGACACCCGTGTAATTTAGAATATAGTGATGGCATAATTAATTCTGGGCGACGAAGTTATTCATCCTCATTGCTTGGTAAAACTTAACATAACGTGTACAAAGTAACTTTTTGAGATAAGCCAAGCCACATGCAAATGCGGTTGTATTTAATCATATGCATGTTGCTACACCTCTCTGGAGTATTAATTTCCAAGCAAACTGCCGGGCAAACATATTTGACTGTAAAATGAGCCTCTCAACTGTACACTGTAATCCACGCAAATTTTGAAAGTGTTTTTGTGCCAGATCAGATTGTGTAAAAGCGGCTTAATTTCTCACTATATTCCAGAATGCTGCGATGCTGGATTCGAGACGATATTATCGGCATAGGGCACGAGCATTAGCAAACAAGGTAAGACTTTTCTGAACACTATACTAGTGTACCCTACATACCTGGGAATCTTACGTACAAGTTTCCGACAAAATGAAGCGAGATGGATGTGGCGTTCCAAAAATAGCTCCTGGAACAGCGTCGCACACTTGCCGCTGCATTTAGGCACTGAGTACAGGCGTTATTAAAAGGCGACGCGTTTCTCCAGACCAATCTGACGATCACCTCTGCTTTGCATGGCCACAGCGCAGTGAACGACTGTGCACCCCCGGACGCCAGAGGAAAGGTCGGCAGGCTTTTGGTGGCCGAGTCCACTGGAGATGGAGCAGTCGCTTCTAATTTGAAGCTTCCACGAGTGGCAAGAGGCGTCTTTCCGCATCAAGGTTCACATTGGTTGTTGTTGCCGCCACGTGGCTACGCTAGCTGAGCTCACCACTTCACATGCGCCGAGTTTCACCAGCCCCCTTTGGCAACCTTTCCCATGATCGTTGTGACATGCACATTTATATATTGAACAATTAGCAGGCATTACGTGCTTTTGAAGTCACTGTAAAAATCATTAACTGCAACGTTAAATCCATCAATGTACAAATTTCACTACGAAGAACAAAGGTTTAATGCCTTCTCTATGATGCAAGAGGGCTGTTTCCCAACTGCAGCGCAAAATGGCTTTTCCATTGCAAATGGCAATAACCCGAGTATATCTTACACTACAAACATGCACGTATACTACGTATTTGCAAATATTAACATTAGTAAACATGTATAGTAATAGCAAACATCGTCACAACCTTGGGGAACACATGAATGGATGCAGTGCATTTGAAATGTGAAGCGTCTAATGCACGCGTGAGAGTATCTGTAGTCGGGCTAAGTGTGCGTTTTGCTCCGCGGATGCTGATATCGATGGGGCATTTCAGTTATCTGGCTGGAAAGTGAACCAAGGATCCAGTCTGGGGTCTCAAAACATTTATTTTTCACTGCAAAGAGAAACATTGCACATTTACACACACAAGTAACCACATTTAATATCTACACAATTGGAAACAATAGCACATGATTTGTACCGCGATACTGAATCACAAAGGTTTTTTTCTTATGGTTAGACATTTGAATATTGACAAACTCAAAACCAACTGGCACGTGTTGAAATGAGCTGCAGGTTACTCGCAAAATAAGTTACCGCTGTGCGCCAATACTCACCTGGAAATTAAACAGTTGGGGAAAATATTAAAAGGGTCAAAGACATCTTACAAAACACTACTTCCAAATATATTAAATCATTCCAAAAATGTATGAACTTCCCATTTAGAGAGAGCATGAACGTGAAGACAAAGTTTGATGTAGGACAGAGACCCACCGAAGAAGCCGTTACCACGAGCTGGTGACAGGAACGAGCGATTGGCTTACCGGGACCGTCGAAAGGCAGCAGCTGGTGTGGGATGGGGTCCTGCGCTGCCAGAGGGATGAGGTACATGTCCTTGAGGGACCTGGAGGCGTTGCCCACCACGCCGTAGCGCTTGCGGCTGTTGAAGTAGGAGTACAGGGAGATGTAGGCGACTGCCTCCTCCTCAGTGGCTGGGTGGAAGCGGATTATACACACCTCCTGTGGGGGGGGAGGGGAGGTTTGTCACAAAGCCAGGGGGGGGAATAAACGTTTAGGTTTGACCACATTTCGAAATACATTCGTAATCACGTTGACAGTGGTGCAATGCCCAATGAAAAATAATCTGACCTTACTATCATAAATATTAAAACATAATCGAATACACGATTTGTGCCTTAAGAGCCATTGCAGAAAAAAATAGCACGATTTGTACTCATGTAGGTTTTCACAGCTCGATGCATGATTGCTACCAAAAACTGTTCTTTCGGGATAACCAAGTTAATCGCTCCTTCATCTGAGGCGTTGAAGGCAACCTGAGGTTGGCAACCTGAGGTTGGCAACCTGAGGTTGCCTCCCGAGTGCGAGGCGAAACGTTGCGAAGGAGAGGAACCATCGACGCGGTTATCCTGAAAGAACAGACTTTGGAAGTGTACGATTTATTTAGGTGATTATTGGTAGTCCTGCTAACAAATGTAAATTAGGAAATAGAGAAAATATCAAAAAGACTGCTTAAGACAAATATATTAGCAATGACCAAATATTGGGCAATGCATTTCGATATTCCACGAAAAATTTGACTATACATCTCAGCCAATTTATTTACATGTACTTCTACACTATATGTGACTGTCTCCATATACTTTAACCAACATAGCTTTCAAAATATTTCACCTGAGGATCAATGGAAATAAATGAGGCATCTTTTACTCAAAGCAGTACATGGGTAGTCAATGCAAATGTCAATTGGATGTTTCGAACATCGAAGATTTCATGAGAATTGCACGCCAAAGCAGTTGTCAAATATTTACATATAGCAGTTCAAAATGAGCCAAAGCCAAATTAGAAAACTAAATGCTTCGCACTCTTGCAAGCTTTAATGCAGGTAGTCCTGAGAATCGGGCTCACAAATTGGCAACGCACAAGACCAGATGTCGGCGCATTTATCATGGATTGCATATTCCATGTAAATGCCATTCTATCATTGCCTCGCACACTGTGGCAGAAACGAGAGTTCACCTTGGACGCGGAAGATTTAAGCTTGCCCACGTAATCCCAAACCATTTTCGCTACGATTCTCCCTCCAACGTGGATGGTGTCGGGAAGTTCCTGGATTGGAGAGGCGTGAAAACAGTTAATTACAGAGCACACACTACACGAATGGCAATGAAACAAAATACAACTATGTACAAACTTAATGACAAGACTAACACGTCCACTTTGATCTCCATTGATTAAAGGTGAATACTGAATAAGGAGTGTAAAGTGAATGGAAAAAGTTGCCAGGGAGTGCGTTCTACAAAATATTTGCTTTTGTGGTCTATGAAGACCATACATGGGCAATAGATTAGTCACATAAGCAATCACACCCAAATAAAATCAGACTGCAAGTACGATTGCAAAAACATTAAAATCTTAAGTCAAAACTATATATGCACAAGCCTCAGAAACATAAAAACCCTACCTCAGAGTAAAGACCCAAATTCTGTCCATCGTATTTCTATAAACATGACTATGTTTAAATCTGTACCGAGCCTTATACACTGCAAATTTAAATCGACAAAGCCTATTACCGAATACATTATCTTACCTCGGCCACATTGGCCATGGATCCGGAAACTGGGTAGGCCTTGGTCACCACTTTGGCCACACCATGCATATTGATGAAGCCTTTCCAGAGACTATCCAGCCGTGCATTATTCTGTGGTTCAATCTCCTGGCTACACAGGTGCAGGCAATACAACATTGTATATGATACAAAACACACCGTTTCAACTGAACAAAACGTAGAATGCACGTACGGAAGCGTGACACCGATCTCCTCTACAGGCATGTCCAGTAGGCATAGAATTTGTGCCCTGTGCAATCTGATGAACAGTCATGATTTTTGGTCACAGTTCCAAGAAATTTTCAGCTTTAAACACTTTCCAACTGTTCAAAGCGCAATGCAATAGCTGTCCGTCTTTCTGTTAAGCTAGTGAAAATATTCAACATGCTGTTGACTACAAAGTTGCGTTGCCACGAGGGATTTGTACTCAGAAAACTGGTCTAAGTCAGGAAAGGGCTGCCCATGCCTTCGATGGCACTGCTATCAAGGCGCTGTGGTCCCATTGCGCACTCGCGTTGAACTGCTTCTCATGCACCGGGCATTAAGACGGCCACATCATCGCAAATTAAACACTTTCCACAACAAGCGCGTGTTGAGAAACACTAGATGAATACCATTACCCTGACGCCTCCTTATCTGCATCACCGTTTATATGACCTTTGCCAGTCTGTTTTATTGTACTATCTCACTATCTGAAGTGTGTTATCTGTAGTCTTTCCAGAGTTTTGTTACATAGGATTTTATGGTCGTATGACCTACATTTTAATGTTTCATCTATAATTGTCATTTCATGTGCTGCTCCTTTAATCATGTCAGCACTCATTCTTATACAATATTATTGGTTTTATCTTGTCTGTACTGTCACTTAAAAGTTTATACCAACTTAATGATGTGGGCTTTCACGGCTCGACGCATGAGGATTGCTTCGAAGAGCTACTCTCTCGGGACAGCCACGAGGTGGAGAGAGGAAGCAATCGACGCGGCTGTCCCGAGAGAGCAGCTTTTCGCAGCAATCATAATGACAACTTGTTCGTCCCGTATCATTTGCAGTTTGTCTTGCCCATATTATCTTGAATGTGCCGTCTGTGTTGTGGCAGTGGTTACGTTAGTTTCTTCCATCTATGCTATATAACTTCTCATATCCACCGCTTGTCTGTACCAACTAGTTTGGCAAGTATAATTTCATCTACACATCCAATTGGTTTATCTCATTTGCATTTTTCCACGCCTTCCAGTCGTTTCCTCTTCGAATAACTTCAGCGCTGAATCAATACTGTGCACGTTATGAATTGTAATCTAAAATTATTACGTAATTAGTCATTTCATTCTCATCTGCCATCTCATTTTATCATTGCAACCAAAGGCTGAAAAAAAAGCATTTCCATTACAATCGTCACAAAAATGTGTTCTTAACCCACAATTCAATGAACGTATTGCAAGCGTAAGAATCTGTTAAAAACCCAGTCTCTAAAGCAGTGTGCACAGAACTGTTTTCTAGAGTAGATATGAAGACATCTCATCCAACATACCTTTTATGGCATACCACCCTGTGAATGTGCTTATAATTACCACGGCTTAGGAATCAGCAAACCAGTTCAATACTGTGTACTAATCACAAACAGCTCATACTTTCTCATTTGCCACAACTTAAAACTAATTTGGCATAACAATGTTTATCTTTGTGCACCTGACTTCAGTTGTCTGCAGTGCAGTATAAACGCTGGTATCATACTTTGTCTGCATAGAAATATACTTTGTGGAAATAAAATGTCTTATCACATCACACAAGTTATAGTGCAAGCTGCCCTTAAACATTTCAAATACTGATAATGACCCGAAATAACGTTTCAAGTTTAAAACTGTTATCTAACTTAATAAACCTCAAATGTTTGTCATAATTGTAAAAGATCATTACTTTTCATGAAACAAAACCGTATAACATTTTGAAATGTGCCCATCTGTCACTTTACACATGCATATTTAACATTTGAAAACGATGTCATTAACGGAACCCATTCAATTCTAAATGTTGCGAATGTGCGTAAACGTGTAACCTTTGCAATAGTTAAAGATCGTCAAAATATGAATGTCTGAAGCAGGAAACCATCCCTTTAGTAACCGCCCGACGACTGTGTGGTGAGGACAACCTCTATCTTCACAATTAGAATTACCACTACATTAACACTGTGTTCAGGGCACGATCGACGTGAATGTTTTGAAACACTACGAATATACCACATACGATAACCCCCGCGCTAACTGAAACGGGTAATAGGTTGCATGTGACTGCAGCACCTGACGACAGGTACAGAGATGACCGGGGGAGGCTTGACAGGCTCTGGACTGGCTGATCTCTCCTCCGTTATCACTTCTGCGGCTGCGGCAGGAATGGGCACTGCTGTGAACGCCGCCAACGTCGGTGAAGCCAAGACCAACTCCGGCGTCCCGCCAGACACGGCCGCAGCCGGGGCGGCTACAGACGCCGCAGGCTCCTCCGGCGGCTCCTGCGCCGCCTGCGTGGAAACCTGGATCGACGGCGTTTCCACGGGGGAAGAAACGTCCGCAATCGGTGTAGGTTCGGCTAGCGGCTGCGTGGGTGGCCTGTCCGACGTGCAGTCGGGTTTCTTGGACGCGCTGGTGGGGGAAGCACTACTGGACGAGGGCAGGGAAAACTTGACTTTTTTGGCTGGAGGCTCCTCGCTCGGTGGTGGCATTCGGCCTGTTCCACACGCACACACACGCGCACACACGCACACACGAACACACGCTAAAACGAGACTGACCAACTGCCAACACCCATGCAATTACATAACGTGAAGGCTCGTGTCTGCTTATTTATAAACCTCTCCCCAGGGACCGGCAATTTCTTTCCCGACATTAAACCACAATTGACGACTGCTTCCAAAAGCTGCTGTTTCGGGATAGCCCGAAACAGCAGACGTTTCGCCTCCCACATTGGAGGCACCTTCAGGCATCTTGTGTGTGAGTCACGTGCATGATTTCTATTTATATGTAGGTACATATGATGCAGGCACTATGTATATGTTAAGCATGTTAAGATATTCCCCTTCGACAGAATTCACGTTAACTTCATCTTCGTAGCACCTCCATCAGTACATACAAATAATCATAGCACGTGACTCACACAGAATCCCTGAATATGCCTCGCAAGTGGGAGGCGAAACGTCGCGGAGAGAGGAGCGATCACCGCAGCTATGCCCAAAGAGCGGCTTTCGGAAGCAATCATCATGCATCAAGCTGTGAAAACCCACACCGGTAAACTAAAAATGTTAACAAAACTGTCGCAAGATTGTGGTGGATTTTTAGGCTGTCCCTCCATTTCACGTTTTTTACAATAACCTTATTGCGGTGGAATGCTTATGTTCTAATGAACCACAGAGCAACGTCACCTGGAGTCTAGCACTCCTGCAAGGGTCCCCACCCCCCCCTTGATGAACAGGTCTGGGGGGAGGTTCAGGTTAAGTA
>JAZEWT010000009.1:21319648-21332015 GCA_036362905.1 Mordacia mordax | reverse complement strand
GCAGGAATACACCCGACGACGGGACGCCAGTCCATCGCCGCATTATATTATCCACAGGCGTAATATCCTGGGTATTCCCCCGCCTTGCGCCCTGTGTTGGCCAGGATAGGCTCTGGCCCCCCACGACCCTGTACAGGATTAAGCGGGTATTGATAATGAATGATTGGAAAGACCAGGGGAACATTACTAACCTATTGTTTATCGCTGCTATGGAAATGAGAATCCACAGGCCTCCAATTTTTAGATAAGATTGCTGTGATACCATATTTTTAAGCAAATAAAATGTTTCAATTGTAGGGATGACAAAGACTCCCATAACCGTGCAACTTACTCAAGTCATGGGCTCGTTTGTGCTTTCTGTACAGTTCACCCTTGCACAGCACAAAAGCCCTCATATTATCTCATCTCATATCTCATTATCTGAAACCGCTTAATCCTATATAGGGTCACGGTGAGCCGGAGCCTATCCCGGAAACACAGGGTGTAAGGCAGGAATACACCCGACGACGGGACGCCAGTCCATCGCCGCATTATATTATCCACACCAGTAATTCACAATCACAATGGACAATCTTGCGTATCAAACAGTAACAGATAATTCTGCAAGTTATAAAAACATCCAACCCCCATATCTTAAGTTACATTTTTGCAATTTGTCAAGTTTAAGCCACGATATGAAAGTATTTACTTAACTTCCATTCAGTAAAGAAGACTTGAAAGTCCTTCCACTACTGCTCACACAACAAAATACTACTGCAAGTAATCAAATTGATTGCAATGTCAATTCATGCTCAACAGAATTTGCAAGCAATACTAGCAACAGCATGAGTGAAATTATCAAAAGATGGCATTGTTTAACCACCATGCCACCACTTGCAAAGTAGGAATTTCGAGGGTAAGACTTTTATCAATAGAGTTATACTCCAATAATTAAACGCAAAAATGAATTCAGGATAATCATCAACAGCTATGACACCACAGCACGTGTAAGCTACACAAAAGTGTCCATAAATGTTCATTTTGCGAGCTTACCTGGTGAGACACCTAAACGCTAAATAATGTGCGGCAGATGAGAGATGTTGGAGTGTGCAGGTATTAATATTTGTGAATATGTAGGTGTAGATGTGACAATGGGTTTCGTGCATGCAAGGGAATGAATGTATCTTAAACTTATTTGAAATGAAAATATATTCACTATAACACTTACTGGGTGCTCAGATTTTTCAAATAGGTAATTGTAGTGCATTATAATTGCAAGAAATGGTAAAACCTCTTCTCTTTTTTACATTTTTGAGTTAACTTCACCAATGCGACTCCATTATATGCATTATATGCTGTTCATCGATTTCAGTTCGGCATTTAACACCATCATCCCCCAGCAGCTGATCGTAAAGCTCGGCCGGCTGGGGTTCAACACCTCCATCTGTAACTGGATTCTGGACTCCCTGAGAGACCCCCAGACAGTCCAGATTGGCAGCAGCAACTCGAACACCATCATGCTAAGCGCTGGCTCTCCACAGGGATGTGTGCTGAGCCCACTGATGTTCGCACTGCTGACCCACAACTGCACCTCCAGCTCCAGTACGAACCACATCATCAAGTTCGCCGACGACAGCACCGTAGTAGCGGGGCTCATCAGCAAGAATGTTGACACGTCGTACGGAGAAAAGTGCAACGGCTGGCAGACTGGTGCAAGGACAACAATCGGTCTCTGAACGTTGGGAAGACACAAGAGATGATTGTCGACTTCAGAAGGTCCAGCGCTGATCACTCCCCACTCAGCATCAACAGTGTCACGGTGGAGTGAATGAAGAGCACCAAGTTGCTTGGTGTCCACATCGTAGATGACCTCTCCTGAACCACCAACACCAGTTCCCTGGCCAAGACAGCCCAGCAGCGCCTGTACTTTCTACGACGGTTGAAGAAAGTGCACCCTTCCAACACCCATCCTCACAACGTTCTACAGGGCCAGCATCGAGAGCGTCCTGACCAGCCGCATTACTGTCTGGTACGGGAACCGCCACGCCTCTGACCGTGCTGCTCTCCAAAGAGTAGTGCGGACAGTAGAGCGGATCATTGGCACCTCTCTCCCCTGTTCGCAGTATATATTCAGTTCCCGGTTCATCCTCAAGGCCACCAACATTGTGGCCGACTCTTCCACTCTTCCCCCACCCCTCCCATAGACTGTTCTGCCCCCACTCCCATCTGGGAGAAAATTCCGCGGCATCAAGAGCAGGTCTGCCAGACTCTGCAATCGTTTCTTCCTCCAAGCAGCCCGGCTCCTGAACATCAACTCGCCTCCATAATCATGTACCACACCAGTGTGCCCCCCCCCTCCCCTCTGGACTCATGCCAACCCCCCCTCGACTCTGGGCTAATGCCAACTTCCCATCCCCCTCCACCGCCCACGACCTATATCAAATTCCCTTGAACTTGCATCGTCAGCTCACTGGACAATTCAAAAAACAATACAGAGACACGTTTATAAAAGTACGAGGAGATCCTTCTATAGCCATGTTGCATTTTTCTGACTATTGGCACAGATCTACTGTCTACAAACACGTCTTACAATGTTTACAATGGTTGTTTAGTACAGTGTTCCTTTATATTATAGCACAGTACTTGAATTTAAAAAGTGTATTATTATCCTCCCATCATGCATGTCTCTGTCTATGCGTCCGTGTTGCACCATATGGCCCGAGGATGACGTCATTTCGTCTCTGCTGTGTACTGTGTATGGTCGTGATGACAATAAGGCTCGACTTGAATTGATTTTACTTTAATTGATCTACTCTGATGTTATTGACATTCCATTCCCTCCACAGCTCTGTGGCGGGAATGGCTCTCGAGAAGTGCAATTATTATTATTGTATAAACATATATTGTACAAAACTGATGACATGATTACCATATATTGTAAAATGTATAATAGTATCACAGCAATCTTAGTTATAGTTACTAAAGCTTGACAAAGACACTAAAATTATCCTTTGATAAAGTTGTTCAGTTATTAGGGATAGAATCCCAAGTTATTCACAACACAGGTTATTAACACAAAGGTATTATTGACACTATAATACTTAGTATCAAAAGTAGGCATGGTAAGGTCTGCATGGATCAAAGGGATGGATTTGTAAGAGCACAAGAAAATGTTCTAGTTCTGAAAATTGTGTATGCAGCGAATGGAAGGAATTTTAATGGAAATACATACTAGAAAAGTACATGCCATGAGAGGATAGCAGTTTGCCAAGGAAAGCAATGAGTAGTTCTCGCAGGTCAGTGACCTTGGGGAAATCTAGATGGGCAAGAATCGTCCAATAACAGATAGAGGTGAGATGTTGACTGAAAATATGTGATTGAGCTGAAGGAAGTTATAAAGTGTGGTGGCACAAACGTCTTGATTTCTTGAGCTTTCCTTCTTTAACGTCGAACTCAGCAGTTGCTTGAAAATGCACAATTCAACATGCTCTTGAAAGCTAAATTACATGTGCGCCAAATCCATAATTAGCACATACTACAGGAATGCCAGCTGGAACCTTATTCACAATTAAAATACTTATTTGATAAATGAATCCTGAGTGTACTGTTTTGGTGTAGGGTCTTACTATTTATGGTCATGCAGAATAAATAAACTCATGTCACCATTAAGCGCATTAGTTCAGTTCTTCAAGCACACCATGTATGTGCAGTCATTAAAAGCTAGAGCAAGCACACTAAATAAGTGTTTCTAATTACCCCCAAAACAAAGCAGAGTACGGGGCACCTTATCTCCTTGCAGACGCTTACCGTACGCAACTCCGTTTCCTTAAAGAGGCTGAGGCTAAATCACTAACAACTGAGCCCAGCCAATATATTGTGGAAGTCAAGCAGCAAAATAGGTGGGACAATGCTGGAGAGGTGACCACAATGTGCAAACGACTTTCTCGCAGTAGAGGGCAGTGCAGAAATTTACGCTGATGATATGTTCCCTCCCCACTCACCAGCACGACACGCTCAACAGCACGAAGTATAGCAAAACATCCCTCAAAACCTGCATGGCATGATGGGAGGCATCCATATCTACCAGTGTATTGACAAAGAGGCTTTAACCGGACCAGGTTTTCGAAAACATCAATTTCGAGAGGGCTTCCTTTTTGCTAAGATCCTTCACGGTTACCTGTGCAGATTTTACAATTGAGGTCAAAGAGATGAGCCTTGTGCTGATCAGTGGTGTCGGTGAGCATGCTAGACATGATGTCGGCCTTTGCAGTCTCCGCCTTGCAGCCCTCAGGAACGGTCTCATCCGCCTCCTGCACAGCACACACGAGGTTCATCAACTAGCGTCAGCCACGTGGCGGCTTAAGGGTCGGCAACGTACAGCACGTGCCGAGCGATACGCACAATGAAGGTCTGACGGCGTAGCCGCCAAGCAAGAAACCCCAATTAAATCACTCTTCATCGACGTCAATCTCTCCGACATGCTACCCAACGAAAGCGGATGTTGGAAAAAAAAACGATTCAATTGGATTATTTACCAGATTTAATTTATAGTCATTAGGACCACTACTGATAATAATAAAAGTATCACTGGCATACAGCTATGTAAATAAGAGCAAAGACGTCAATCAATGGCATGCAAAACTTTACGAAAGCAAACCTCGGGGTCAGAATGAGGGGGACTCTCCTCCATGTCCACTTCTACCTTGTGCCGATGCCTCCGCTCCGATTCCCACGACTCCCGTTTCATCATCTGGGCAAGTTTAACACGTGCATTGAATGTTTAAATGCATTCCTTAAATAATTTGCTTAATTATCAAAAAGAACAAGCCGCCTGTGCAATTGTAAAGCGTCGATTAAAAAAAAAGCCTACAACAGCCAAAGTTCAAGGAGGGGCATCTTACTTTACTGCTGTCCCTCTCTCTCCACAACGCAAGCTCGCGAGACGCCAAGTCTTCGGGACTCAAGTGCACCAGGCGAGTCGGCGTTATGTCGCCCAGCAACACGCGCCGGAAGAGGCCCTTCAACGACAACGAGAGACATTCGCCAGTTAAGTGGCAGTGATGTCATCACGGGTGGCGTGTGGAGGGTTTGCAGACAGGCCAAGGGACAGGGGCATGTGTTATGGGCTGTGACTGAAACCGCTGGCAGATACATCACCTGTGCCTCCTACTGTACCAACTTGCTGTGTTTTAACCGCCCGACGCTCCGCTGATTGTTGTGACAGTTCTCCGCTATTATTGGAGGGCTACTGTTTCTAACTGCCCCATAGCATCCTTTACGATCCTCCTCCAGAGGTCGATCTTGACACCACAGGTATCTAGTCTTCAGCAAGGCAACTCAGCTCTCGGTTCTCCTGTGCCACACTGGTCCATCTCTTCAACAGCCCATGTCACGTCCACTTAGTCCCCTGTATTCAGCCAAACAGAAGCTACTTGGGCATGCGGTGGCTGAGAATGCGGACTGCATGACCCAGCCACTGCATCCTCGCCAGCCATAGGAGCCCATCTATGCGACCTGGTCCAGATCTTTGAAGAATTTGTGAGCTCTTCACACAATCCAATCTGGTTAAACCCAGAAACGATTGTAGGCAGGCCAGCCAGAAAGTTTCAAATCGGCGCATAAGTTCTGCCAGAGGGGTCCACGTTTCACAAGTAGAGAGGGAGAGGGCATGATTGCAGCTGAGAGACCCAAAGCTTGGTGTGGAGCAACAGGCCAGGCAGTTTCCACCCAGCTTAAGGCAGCCGATGAAAAGATAACTCCACCCAACAAATTCAGATTGAGACCTTTGCTGCCAAACTGCAGATGGCCAGAAGCGCACTGCTTAGGTATGGAAACTTCTTCACTCTCTGCACACCTGTCCCATCACTCAAGAGAGCTGAAAGGGTGGAGTGTTTGGTGGCACAAAATACCCAGGGAGGTACTTTTTTTGTGGGGCTGATGATAAGACCTCTACCTCTTTGTGGTACGCTCCAGGTTCAATAGTAGAGCCCTAAACTCCTCCTGAGCGAGTAGCATTCACGAAATCGTCAGCATACATATGGTTGGCCAAGAGCCATCGTTTCACCGCACCAGGGTATCGATCAGCCTCCCACTGTACCTGGACCAAATGAAAATTCCACTGGCATATCCATGGAAAATCTCTCGAGATACATGGTCAACAAATACGAGAAATAATATAGGAACTAGAGATCATCCCTGTCTCACCCCAAGGTGAACAGGGAATGACTAACTCCTGACCACGTAGCTTAGCCGGGCTTGCCCACCCTCATGAAGGTCCTTAATGATTGTAAGCAGAGAGTCGGGGACTCTGAAAGCATGAAGAACAACCCAAAACGCTGGCCTAATGATGGCATCATCGGCCTTAACCAGGTCAATAAAGCAGAGATGCAGGTCCTGTTTGAATTCTCTTCACCTCTGCTGTAGCAGCCAGTCAGAGAACGGCATCTGTGCAGGACTGCCCCGACCTGAAACCACATTAGAGTATCCCAAGTCTATCCTCAGTGTGCCGGGCAAAGCAATGTTGAATAATCCTTGCCAGGACCTTTCTAGGAACACTGAGGAACGAGATGCCCCGAAAGTTGTTACAATCAGTAAGGTCCCCCTTCATAAAGAGGGGGATCACTAGGGCATCCTTCCAATCCAGCGGAACCCATCTGCTCCAGACGGTTGTCAGTGTAATCGTCACCCACTTATACACACACACACAAACAAGCAAGCAGGAGCGGATCGGTATGAAGAAGGAGAAACGTAAGACTCCAAACCTGGTTCTTGGGGTCCTTCAGGTTGAGGATGAGGCCACGGACTTTGCTCTTGTAGCGACTGTCAGTGGCCTGGAAGAGCAAAAAGAGCTCCTTCTCGATACGGCATGCCACCTTCACCAACTCCTCCTCGGCCACAGACAGGTCGTCCGAGTCGCTGCACCTGTCGGGCACAGGACAGGTTGACACCAGTGGTCAAACACAACCGCGCGTACGGTGAAGGTGCAATCCTGCGATGTCTTTCTTTTGTCACTACGGGAAGAATGATCGCCACTAAAAGGTGCGGCTGCTATTAGGCACGGTTTCACGATTGCTAGACAGCTTGAAGGTGGGAGTGCGCACGCTTTACCCAACCACTTGGGACCCTGCCACTTAAAGGTGAGAGGGGTTTCAGAAAATAGCCATGTTTCAACTGCCAAGCGTGGAGCCAAATCAATCACGTCTTAACTGCAAGTTCCATTTACGAACCATTAATTACATCCTGGAAAAGCCAATGATGAACCATTTATTACAAAAATGGAATTAAAAATTTTAACTGGCTCCTAAGAATGCAAGATCAGGATTTATGAATAGGAAGCTGACAAAGGTGGTTGACAATAAGTGACCAGTGAAATCATCAAGCCTATATATTGCTGCAGTTTTATACAGACGTGAATTCACAACATTTTTCTCAGACTTGGATCAATAATCTTTCAGAACCAAATGCTGATTGTTATTTAATAGCAATAAATCCACATCTATTCAATATTCATCAAAACAATATATTCAAAACTTTACAATAAGCACCAAACTCAATGAGATTCAAACGAAAACAGTTAAGCAAATATGATCAGGGCAGTTAATTCAATATCCAAATATATAAAACTGGACAATAAAATGTCAGCTATGTCTCATGTTACACTAATGTGAGCATTTACCGTTTGGCAAGAATATCCTTGAGAGTCCTTCGAACATTTTGACGGATCTGCTCCACAGATGGGTGATTCTTTTGGTGACTTGTCGCTGGGTGGTTGCCAGAGGGCCCTGCGGTTTCTTTATGCAGCATTTTCTCTTTTGAAACTGAGCCAAAAACACATTTAACAGCACGCATTGTCATCCTGCATATCAGAATTTATATTGCAATTATACATGACGGTGCCCCATATTCACTTATACATTGTACCTCAAACTTATGGAATGTTAATGTTATCCAAAAGATAAAATGCTACTGTCCCCTACCCTTTAGGTGGCAGGATGTCGCAGTGGTAGCATCCATGCCTTAAAAGAAGAATGTACTACCCACCCGAAGCGGTTTAATCTCTGCTCGGGCACCTTTCTGTGCAGTTTGTGTGACCCCCCCCCCTGTTCTGCGTGCATTTCCTTCAGATTTTCCGGTTTCCTCCCACAACTAAAGACACAATGAATTTGCCGATAACATCATAATATATTCAAAGCAGTGGCGTCTCCTCGCACCTCTGCATCCCATGCCTCGTCCATGTTCAGACATGGAATTAGCGTGCATTACAAATTGTACTATTATTAATGTCCGTCAATGACCAATCAAAACGCCCAACGCCCTTCCCCTCCCCCCTCCAAACGAAGGTCCATCATCATTGAAGGTCATGTGATCATCACAATATCCCTGCACTTTCTAGATTCAAATTCCCCGACGGACCATTGACATGCTCAGCTCGGTCAAGCGAGGTAAAATACACTTACGTGATGTGGAAACTAAGAACCCGTCAGTCCAATTAGTGAATGTGTGGTGCAAGGTTAATGGCGAGAAGTGTCACGTGAGTGGTGTTTTGAGTTTCTGGTGAGCAGAAATGGGTGACTGGTGCAATGTGAATCGTGTCTGCTAACTGGTGTCAGATAAGTGGTTAGTAGCCGATGGTGAATGTGACGAGTGCGTTGCACTAGTCGTACGGACAAGCGTTTGATGAGGTCAGGGGACTGCCAAGTCTGCTTGGTGGTGACTTAAGCGGGTGAATAGTTTGTGTTTGTTGTCAGGCAGGTGTCAGAGGACCCCTTTAGTCCTATTACAAATCAGAGGGGGCTAGTGATATGGGGGGAATGCTAGGTACTAAAATCAGTACAATGAATACAATAAAAACATTCTAAAACAATGCTTATTTCTACATCTCTTTTGTACCTGGATGAGATGAGGCTGATGCTAATGCAGTTTTTTCTGTTTTAAGAGGAATAGACGCGACTGAAGGTTTCTCCATTTTGACTCCTGGTGTTCCAGAAACAGACTTATCTTGCTTGAACATTGTTTTTCCAACTTCGTGCTTTACAACAGTTCTACTCAACTCTTGTTTAACAACTGTTTTACCCATCTCCTGTTTGACAAATGGCTTGGCGCTAGGTTTAGACATTTCTAACTTGGCGCCCGGTTTAGGAATGTCTTGCTTGATTAAAGACTTGGTAGTGTCTTGCTTGACAATGGGCTTCACCAGTTGCTTAGCATTGTCTGATCTCACATTCAATCTGCCCTCTCCCTTAACAAACACCTTTACTGTTTCTTGCTTAGTAACCGGCTTTGCAGGATGTTTAAGAGAATCTACTTTGGCTGCAGTTGAATGTTCCTGTGATCGATCTTCAGATCCAACCTTTGTGACTGAAAGTTGAAGATTCACTTTTCCCTTATCTGTGGGAAGAGACTTTTTGACTTGTTTGGAACCTTTACTTGCTGTTGCCACGAATTTTTTTGACACCTTTCCCGCTTTGCTCTTCTGAAAAACAACATTTATCCACGTTACAAGGTGGTAAGAACCAAAATTACTTTCAGTATGCTTGAAACATGAAAACATACGCATCAAAGCACCATTACAGACAGTATTACAACGACCGATGTAGTAATTCAAGTACGCATAATTTCACATTTAAATGAAATTTGCACGCATGCCAGAATTTACCTGGGCAGCGCTGCTGTCATCTTTCGCGGACCTTAGTTTCGACTTGGGTGATTTTTCATGCTTCGCTGGGCTCTGATCTCTGGACCTCTCGAGCAGGCCTTTCTTCCTCTTCTTTTTTTTCTTATCCTTAGCTCTCCCTTTATCCTTAACGGCCTCTTTATCTCGCTTGTCCTTTTGCTTGCCGCCGTCTTTGCGCATGTTCTGCAGCGTCGTGTTGGCGTGCTTTATGATACACTCGTTGCTGCAATACACCGAGCCAGGCAGGGCGTTGTTGGAACACTCAAGAACAACGCACTGCTGTGAGCTTGCTGGGCGTTGTGGCTCCTTTGATGTAAGCTGCGCGTCTTGTTTCGTGGCCAACGAGTCTTTTTCCAAACGTTTCAATTCCGTTGTCGCGGGTTCAGATTGCTTTTCCGCTGGTTCTGGCTCTTCTGCGGCTCGTTCTTGCTTCTTTGCAGCTGAATCTTGCTGCGTTGCAGCCGAATCTTGCTCCTTTGCAGCCGAATCTTGCTCCTTTGCAGCCGAATCTTGCTCCTTTGCAGCCGCCTCTTGCTCCTTTGCAGCCGGTTCTTGCTCCTTTGCAGTCGGTTCTTGCTCTTTTGCAGTCGGTTCTTGCTCCTTTGCAGCCGGTTCTTGCTCCTTTGCAGCCGGTTCTTGCTCCTTTGCAGCCGGTTCTTGCTCCTTTGCAGCCGGTTCCTGTTCCTTTGCAGCCGGTTCCTGTTCCTTTGCAGCCGGTTCCTGTTCCTTTGCAGCCTCAAAAAATGAAAGTTAAACAAGAGCACACTTTTCACATCAGACTTTTATACATAAACTTAGCAAGACCCCCCCCCCAACCTCAACCAACGATCACACCATTCTATGCCCACAAAATGTTTGTAATGTAAAAAAATGGAATGGTGCGTAAACATACGAATGAGAAATATTAGTGATCTCAATATTCATCTGTGCAAAATATGTTCAACGGAACCAAGCTCTTCGACAATGAATCACAGATATTACGTACCTCTTCTTGTTGTATCTTAATCCAGGGCCTTGTGGGATCCAACGGTGCAGTTGCTTCCTCTATTTTTCCCATGTACCCTGGAGAAATCTGAGACTTTACTTCAGATGTCGGTTTCGCACTTTGACCCATACCTAATAATTTAACAAGAGTTGACAGGCGTAAACGTTAAGTAAGGAAAAACCCCGAACAGTGACATTGCTTCTCTTAAGTGCAATGTGGCGTTTGTCACAAGATTCAATTTAAACAATACCTTTTAAAACAAATGCTTAACCCAGTATGTATAAATAATGAACCGTAACATTTCAATAACAAAGAGTTATTTATACCTTTTATATGTGGCTCTTCGTCATCACTCTCTACATCACAACAGCGAGGACATGTATAAACCTTGTTGTCCTTTTCCCATTCAAGTGCCAGCTCCATGGTAAGTCTCACACAGCTGCCGTGAATCCACCCGTCACACTGCTTGCACAACACTTGAACTCTGCACGATGAACACATGGGGCAATGTTAAGCTTTCACAAAAGACACCAAGTTCAAGCAACACCTCTCCAAAAGCTGACTAATATTTGTATGGTTATGACAAAATGCTGGCTTACCTGTCAAAAGTTTGTTTCCCACAGATGCATCCAGTTCTTTTTTGAAAGGCATAGTCATGATCTAGCAGGTTGCCTGCGGAACCGAGAGACTGATTTTTGTCAGTGTCAGCAGAAACCTTTGGCAAATCTTCATTTTCAGATGCAGAAACCTTAGGCAAACCTTCACTTTCTGATGTATTTTGATGCTGCGCATCAATTGGTTTGTCATTAGTGACTGGTGATGACGTTTCTGATGTGACACTGCTCACCCCGCCCCCAGATTCGGCAAGGGCCTCCAGTTGTTGCTGCTCAAATTTTTTCCTCCTTAACCTCTCTTGCAGTTCTTTCAGCGAGAGGTCATCTTCGCTACTTCCACACACAGGTTTCAAGGCAGGATCTTCCTCTTTCTTCCGCATAAGATTTGGCAAAGGCCTCAACTCTATCTTTGCAATTTTATCTCCACACGCTTTGTGAAGAGACATTTCGGAGAAGTAACTTGCCGCCTCTTTATTTTCAGACGCCAGTGAATCTCTATCAGACTTGCTGGAGCTCTTACTATCGCTACTCAAGTCCAGTTTGTCTTTACTTTCCTTCACAGGAGAGCCAGTTGTCGACCTGCTCGACGTGGGTGAACTGCTACCAGAGTTTGCTGGGGAACCGGACGATTTCTTCCCTCGACTTTTCGGGGCAAGAAAGGCCTGCACGTGCGGCGAACGCTTCGTGGATCGCCCACTGCGTCGCGGCACGAGCTGTAAAGGAGCGGAGCAGTGCCCCCTCACCATCGGCCTCTCGTCCTGCGAATCGCTCAGACTTTCCCCGTCGCGCTGTGCCAGAGTGCTCCGTCGGAATCCCCACGTCTTGCGCAGCTCCTTCACATTCATGTCGTCCTCGGCGTTGTCGCCTTCCTCCTCCTCCGCACCATCGTCGGTTTCTGTGGCGACAAAACGACCGCGTCAGCTACGCACGCGCGACCCGAAAATAACCCATTTGTGAACGCGGTGCGCGCTCCGTTTTAAACGTCTCGGGTTGAGCAAGAATAATCTACACCTCGTGATGTGCTCACAGTGTCGTGCGGTTTCGAAGCAAGAGGAGGGTGGCTCAGAGACGCGAGGAACCACATCAAGGCAGGAGAGACGGTGGACACGAACATTT
>JAZEWT010000009.1:21303615-21314010 GCA_036362905.1 Mordacia mordax | reverse complement strand
GCTGAGGCCAAGGGTCCAAGGGTAATTGTCTTACTGACGGAATTGTCCCTTTTACCCTGTGATGGACTGACGTCCTCCTGTCTTTTGAAATAGGCTCCGGCTCAACGCGACCTTCTTAGAGGATCAAACAGTGACTGACAATGAGATCACCCGAGTTTCAATTTCGTTGTCCCCAATAACAGTTAATGATGCGATTACTGTTGTAATACGGCTTTTGGGTCACATTGTTACAGTGATAAAGGAAGTGTACGGCAAGCAATTGAAAATTATGTTAACAGCGACCTTTGTGCGGAGGGAAAGTGGCCTTAGGACTCAACATCTGTGAGATAGTCTGTTTCACACAGTGTGGTAGAGTGGCGTAACTATGTGTAACGTCTGCATTACGGCCGTGTGCGATTGCAGTCAAAGCATCTGGAATCATCAGGGATAGCACTCGTTGGGGATAATATAAGACTATTGGCAAGCGATGTCTCCTGCATATAGCGGTTTACATATATAACAATAACATGATTTCCAACACAAACGCGTCAGCCCACGGGCGTGCTTAATTTCAACAGCGTTGAGTCATTCAATCACACAAAACTGGTAGTCCCGCCGTATGAAAGACGGAGTCGGGAGGAGCGAGCGAGCAAAGTTCTGTGCAGCCCTTTGTGACCCTCGGGTGCAAAGCGCTCTATAAATGCAATTATTATTAAAACTCTGGGCCGGGCGGCACGGTGGCCCAGTAGGTAGCGCTGTCGCATAACCGCACGAAGGTCCCGGGTTCGAATCTCGGTTCGGGTGCCTTTCTGTGTGGAGTTTGCATGTTCTCTCCCTGTGTCCGCTTGGGTTTTCGCCGGGCACTCCGGTTTCCTCCCACAGTCCAAAAAACATGCTGCTGCATAGGTTAATTGGCTTGTAGACTAAATTGCCCTCAGTGCCCGGTGATGGACTGGCGTCCCGTCGTGGGTATATCCCTGCCTTGCGCCCTGTGTCTGCCGGGATAGGCTCCGGCTCACCGCGAACCTGTACAGGACTAAGTGGTTTCTGACAATGAGATGGGAAAACTTTGGGCCGGTTTCAGCACAGTGTCTCATCAGTAGTCTGACTTGTCTGAAATGCGAAACGTCAAATGCAATTGCGATCTTTTGTCGGTAATGGTTCCTGGTGAGCTCTGTGCAGCGCGTTGTGACCCTCGGGTGAAAAGCGTTCTATAATTGCAATTATTATTAAAACTCTGGGCCGGTTTCAGCAGTGTCTCATCAGTTGTCTGACGAAATGTCAAATGCAATCGGGAACAATATTTTGGTGTGTTCGTCTGAATCAGTGCTCTCGCTCTCCAACATCCCAGAAGGCTTGGGCTTTCGTGGGTTTTATTTTTTAGATATTTTATTATATTTGGAGAGCGAGGTATATGATAGGAACCGTGCCTCCTTAATTGTGTTAATTGGAACTGTCCTGTGCGTGCTCTGGGAATTAACAATTTTAAATGTTTTGCATTAAATTGTTCGCAGTTTTCTTAGGGAGTTGTTTTTTATAGTTGGCAGTGTTAACAGAGGTATCATAATTTAAAAATACGAATTTAAGATCGGCCAGCGGTGGATGGAAACGCTCATGAAGGAAGGACACAATGAGTTTTACTGTGTATATTTGAAAAAGGGCACTCTTGTAACATACGTAATTAAATAGCAATGACCTCGTGAAGGGCTGCTTAGAGATTGGTTTCATAAGCAATCTACTGTACATAGGAAACAGTAGTGTAATTGGTTAGTGTGATATTTTACTGTTTACCCTAATGACTTTGTGCAATGTACAGTTGTGTTGCTATGGCCATTAGGGGAGGATTAATAGGCATCTTAATGGAAGTTTTATTAATTTAATTCGATTTGGGCTACCTTGAAGGTGGATTTGAAGCCGAAATGTTTTCAGAAATGCTGAACTGACTACAGATGGGGAGACTGCACACACAACATATTTCATAAGTTCCCTGACCTTGCTAGCGGGCGGCAGTGGCCCAGTGGTTAGCGCTGACGCCTCACAGCAAGAGGGTCCCGGGTTCGAATCTCTCGGCTCGGGTGCCTTTCTGTGTGGAGTTTGCATGCCCTCCCCGTGTCCGCGTGGGTTTTCGCCGGGTACTCCGGTTTCCTCCCACAGTCCAAAAGCATGCTCCTGGATAGGTTGATTGGCTCGCAGACTAAAATTGTCCCGCAATGCCCGGCGATGGACTGGCGTCCCGTCGCCGGGTGTATCCCTGCCTTGCGCCCTGTGTTTCCGGGATAGGCTCCGGCTCACCGTAACCCTATATAGGATTAAGCGGTTTCAGATAATGAGATGAGATGAGACCTTGCTAGCCAGGCCACTGGGTTAGCACTCACAGGCCAAGAGGCAAGGCACGAATATCCCGTTACATACATCGATACGATTCAGTATTAAAATATATATTGTGGTGACTTTAACTAATTTGAAATGTGAATGTTGGGAAGATGTCTATGAAAATACATTTAACCATTAAGACATCACATCCAGCAGTTAGGAATCTGGGTTTCTTTGCTGTTCGGCAACAATATCGGCTAAAAGCAACACAACACAATGGAAAATAAGCAAGGCTGTGTGCCATGCGCTGCACACAACCATACTTTGGTCTCATTAAGTTCAACCGATTTTATTGTTAGCAAGCCAAACCTCAGTTACTGCAAGACAGGCGCGCGTTGCGAGGACAAACCTCGGGAGATTTAAATTCTGCGAGATCTTATCGCGTACACTTCACAGTCTTAGTACAACACGAACAGAGCGATATTACAAATCATCCGGAAATAAAATTAAGTTGGCTTTGCGCTAATGCGCAAATTGCCACTTGACATCGGCAAGACGAAGACCGCAGGGTCCTGTGTGATCCGTCAACTCGGCAAGAGTGACAGGAAGCCAGAAAACGAGGACACGAGGCCGTCACAACGCGATGACACTGCCGAGCTGCTCACGTGAACCAACATCAGCACGCACGGCGGCCGAAACAATCCAAACGGCAGAACTTACACGCGGCAGTTGTACAAGGAGTGCTCTGGAACAAGTTCATAACCCACGTTAGCTTTCAACAGAGCATCCGTGGTGCTGTTCTGGTGACCTGATCAGCCATTTTAAATAGATTGTATTGTATGGTGCCCTGCGATGCACTAGCGTCAAAGCCTGGGTATGCCCCTGCCTTGCGCCGTCTGTCGGCCAGGATAGGTCCCCCCCCCCCCACGACTCTGTCCCGGATTAAGCGGGTATTGATAATAAATTATTGTGTAACGATGTAGGTTTTCACTGCTCGATGCATGACGATTGCTTCGAAGAGCCGTTCTCTCGGGACAGCCGCGTCGATCGCTCCCTCGCTCCACCTCGCGACGTTTCGCCTCGCACGTTAGAGGCATCCTCAGGCGCAGTGTCCGTGTGTGACTCCGATTTGTGTGGAGGGGACTCTCCACGTACATGCGAAACGTCGCGAGGTGGAGAGAGGGAGCGATCGACGTGGCTGTCCCGAGAGAGCAGCTTTTCGAAACAATCGTCAATGAATTATTGTATTATTTACCCTACAAATGACTGTATAACTTTAATAATCTACTTCGACCATCGAATTCAATATTAACTAATGTCCTATTACTTGCTAGGCAATAGGCCTCTGTGGCTTATCAGGTTTTTATTCCAGAACACTCCTCGTTGCTGTGCGCATAAGCAGTCTTTAAAGAGATATAGTGGAGGAACGCATTTGGCTCACTGTGACATCGTTTGAGTCATATTCTGGGTGTCAAAAGTGTCCTTTGAAAGGTGGCCAATAGTGGTACAACAGGTGATGCTCTTTCGCAAAGTGATAACAGTCAGTGAACAAAATACTTGTCAAAAAACAAAACAAATATATTTAAACAGATTAAGGCAATGTCTTTTTAAGTATATACTGAAAAATAAGGCTCCGCAAAGTTCGGAAGCAAATACATTAACTAGCTTCCTTGCTACAAACACGTGACAAAATTAACATAAACAGCTGCTGGTTTTGTGCTGTGCTCATTTTAAAATGAATTTCCTTGCGGTCCACAACAATTAAGTGTATATCCCTGTCTATTACAATGACATTTAGTGTCTCTAGAATGGTGTCTGTTGCTCCTAACATTACAGCACAATAATACACATTTTTGCAAATAAAAAATATTTCACTAAAAACTACACATTTGTTAAGTGCTTTTTAAGCTGGAGTCGTTGGTAAACAGAGATGATTATAATCACCATATCAGGCACAGTGGATTAAAAAGAGACTTTACCAGTTCAGTGTGATCACTACACCAAAACATTACTGGTTGATTTCGGCAGCCTACAAGGGATGCATGGGAATACATAGAGCAATAAGTCCTAGGGCAGGCTTTATCTATTCTCTAGCCACAAGACCATGAGCGAGTTGTCACAAAACTAATTGAGAGAAAGCCACTTTTTTACTTGTGCATACAAAAACGAAATGACTGCAGACTCACGAGGTAGCAGTGCCAAGTTTGTTAGCGGTATGTTTAACTTGCATTGTACTTCAACACAGATATGCAAACACTTCGGCACACATTAACTTGTCTGCACACTTGCCTTTTGCTCGTAATAGCCTGAAGCGACAAAGATAAAGACCTTGTTCATCATTTCATTCGGTAAGTGCCAACGTTGCGACGCCAGTGTCGGGTTGTGAGAGTGTGCCAGGCAGTCAAACAGTTTCGAGTCCCTATGTCGTGGTGCGTACGGATGACACACGCAGTCACCGAGGGCACATCCATTTTTTAAGATGTCCGAATAAGCGGCGAGCATACGAGCGATGCCACCACATTGTTGCAAATAAACCGCCTCGCCGCAGTGACTTCATTCGGACTGCAAAGAGTCGCAAGTATACTTTTGCTCCAGGTTACTAACTCCGAAATGTTTATCCTCACTGTGAAACGTCAACAAAATGAGACTTTCTGGAAATCATCTGCTTTAAATTTGGCATAAATTTATCGTGGAGGTCATAAAAATGGGACTCAAAGCAGGTCATCTTGAATCGTTTCAGAAAAGGTTAGTTTGCTCTATTTACATACCACAGAAGCCTGCATTTCAGACCATTGGTACAGCTTCGGAACAGACGTGTATAATGCCCTATTGTCACTAATGCAGTCAGCTTTTCACGTTCAATATTTGTCATGACAAATGAGTTTGTGATTGCTGCCAGTATTGGGAGTTAAAGGACAGATATTTTGGGGAAAATGTGGGTTTACATTTTACTGCTCTATCCGCTCTTCCAATGTTGACACACTGAGTGTAGGGCTCAAGTTAATGGCTCGCATACAAGGTGTGGCAAAGCTGGAATACCCAAAGCAAGATGGCCTTGCCCAATACAATGGGCCTGGGAATTGCTGTGCTACACGCGCTTGGGCTTGCGCTGTCGCGTGCCGTTTCCATTCTCGTGGAGGTCCCCAGAGCTCCGCAGCTCTGCCTTGCCGTTAGCGTGGCTCTCCAGCTTCGGGTGCTTGCCTTGCTTGATGTACGTCTGTGGATCAAAGACCAAGCAGTCAGACAATGGCCCATCATTGCAGTATTGCCGTTGCTGGTTTAAACAGCTAGCATCCATATTCACCCAGGTTGGTCGGTTGCCCCCGAAATTGTGATGGCATTGGAGCAGAATTTTACAGGCGGATGCCCTTCCTGATGCCAAACTCCTTTAGTCGGATGGTCTTCGGATGGCTATTTGTCTGTAATCTCCTGCCGGTTCTGTTCACCAAGGCAAACCATACCAGGAGTGCTGAACTCCAGGTAAAATCTCTGGGGACGACTGAAACACGCAAACTCCTCCACCACAATAAGGTTATGATTGGTGGACTTATAAGCACTTCTGGAACTCAACAAATTTATAAGACCTTGTGATTCTGCTCCAGTACTCTCACCAGTGAGGGGGCGAACTGCCAACTCAGGTGAAAGTGGATACGGAAGTTTCAACTGGCAACGATTTGAGAAGTATGTTAATTCATATTTTACTGCGATGTTGACAGTGCTGTTTATTGCCCGCCGCTTGACTTTTTGGGTCTTTTGCTTAGGAACCGTGTGCAAAGAGAAGAATGATTTTACAGCTTCCAAAAGCAAACCAATCATCTCATCTCATCTCATTATCTGAAACCGCTTAATCCTATATAGGGTCACGGTGAGCCGGAGCCTATCCCGGAAACACAAGGCGTAAGGCAGGAATACACCCGACGACGGGACGCCAGTCCATCGCTGGGCATTGCGGGACAATTTTAGTCTGCGAGCCAATCAACCTATCCAGGAGCATGCTTTTTGGACTGTGGGAGGAAACCGGAGTACCCGGCGAAAACCCACGCGGACACGGGGAGAGCATGCAAACTCCACACAGAAAAGCACCCGAGCCGAGAGATTTGAACCCGGGACCTTCTTGCTGTGAGGCGTCAGCGCCAACCACTGGGCCACCGCGCCGCAAACCAATCAATTCGCAGCAATTCAAGGACCGACATTTCAGAGCAAGTAATATAATGGCAGAGCGTTGGGATTGTCACATCAGGGTGAATCTGAGCGCAGATTACCGCTGCCCGCCTTCCCCATTTCTAGTGGCGTTGTGGAATAGGATTGTAATAATAATAATACATTCAATTTGTAACCTCGCACATATTTCGCGAACCGCGTGCGCATTGACGGATTCTGCGGTGCGGAGCCTGGCTTCCGAGTTATTGGTGCCCGTTGGTTAAAAGGAGAGTTGGGACGGTTTTTTTTTAAGTAGTCGGGGAAGTGTTCCGGCGAAGTTGTTTGCGGCGGAGCGTTGTAGGTGCGGCAAATGAGACGCGGCGTTGAGCGAAGGCTGCGCTGCGCGCGAGCGAGCGAGCGAGGCGTGCGACGTAGGCGCCGCAGCGGCGCTCAGAGTGCGCGCGGCGGGATTGTGCTGGGCTGCTGTTTTGTAAAGTGATGCGGTGGCGTTTCCCTGCTCCGAACCACAGAGCAAACGTTACCTGCAGGTAGAAGTTGGAGAAAAGAAGCACCAGTGAAAGCATGTAGCAGATCTGGAACCAGAGCCAGCCAGCCGGGAAGCCACATGGCGTCACGATGGCACTCCCTGACTGCACCATTGTCATCACGAACTGCGTCTGAACAGGATCAAGAGCAATGCAAAAGAAGACATGCGTGAGAACCCAGTCTTATCAGCAATTATGAACCAATAAACGGAGAGAAAGATAAGAGGTCCAGCCCTGCAACGACTTGCTAACCCTACTTCTGGCGAAAAGGCCTCCACTAATGGGAGCTTCAGCGAGACCACGTAGAGGCTATGTGGCCAACTCTGCCATCCAGGCTAGATGTCTTGAATAAGCTGGGAAAACCCATACATTACCCCACCATAAGGACCATGCTGATGGATCAACTGTGGCGCACCTATTTATACTGCTAAGTGAACAGAGGTGGATAAGACTCAAGAACCCACACCGCCGTTTAAAAATGACTGCTAACCAGTGACCTCTGGATTGTAGCTACGCTGTGCTCATCATTTCACATTCAACGTAGCACCATGGTGAAAGGGGCGGCACGGTGGCCCAGTGGGTAGCGCTGTCACCTCACAGTAAAGAGGACCCCGGTTCGCATCTCGGCTCGGGTGCATTTCTGTGTGGAGTTTGCATGTTCTCTCCCCGTGTCCACGTGGGTTTTCGCCGGGCACTCCGATTTCCTCCCACAGTCTAAAAAACATGCTGCCGCATAGGTTAATTGCCTTGCAGCCTAAATTGCCCTGAGTGCTCGGTGATGGACTGGCGTCCCATCGTAGGTATATCCCTGCCTTGCCTGTCTGCCGGGATAGGCTCCGGCTCACCGAGACCCTGTACAGGACTAAGTGGTTTCTGACAATGAGATGAGATGAGACCATGGAAAAAGACGGGAAAAACATGTAAATAATAATTGCATTCTCAAACAGCCACAGTACTCGGCATACACAAGCGTGCACATTCATTACCTTATGCAATGCAATTCTATACGGAGGATGCATTTAGCTCACGTATAGCAGCATTAATAATTTATTATCCAATCACCCGTGCTGCAGAGTGCTTCGGATCGCCGCACAGAATCAGCAAGTATTTGCATAATTAAAATGTACTTTCGCATGCACATCAATGCTCACCCTATGATGTAACAGCATTTAACAGACCAATGAATGATTCATAGTTCGTCTGTGGGTTAGGCCAGCGCGACAAATGTTTTGCAAATCTGTGTCATTAAAACCCTCCACCACCCGACATGGCTAAAGTGATTAAACGGTCGTGCGGTGCAAGTGACACGTTTCGGACACAGCAATACGTGACCTCACCGACAAGACCCATCTGCGATCCACAACACGCACGGCCAGTTTCGTCCGGCAGGGTGATGCGCACGTACCAGCTGCGCTTGGGTAATGTAGCGTTTCCACCAGAGGAAGGGCCGCATGGAAGGGATGACCGACAGTCCATAGTATCCGTACATCAGCACGTGGATGAAACAGTTGAAGGTCGCCCCGAAGTACGCTGCAACGCACAACGGCACGCTTGTTGAAATGTTGAGAGGCGCCGGCGCCGAAAGCGGCGCACGCACTCTCCTCACTCTGCGCAGGGAGAGCGGTCAAAATCATCGCAGTTCTGTACGGTTATGCGAGATCGATTCGATTCAGTGGGCGGCACGGTGGCCCAGTGGTTAGCGCTAACGCCTCACAGCAAGAAGGTCCCGGGTTCGAATCTCTCGGCTCGGGTACCTTTCTGTGTGGAGTTTGCATGTTCTCTCCCCGTGTCCGCATGGGTTTTTGCCGGGCACTCCGGTTTCCTCCCACAGTCCAAAAAACATGCTGCTGCATAGGTTAATTGGCTCGCAGACTAAATTGCTCACAGTGCCCGGTGATGGACTGGCATCCCATCGGGGTTATATCCCTGCCTTGCGCTCTGTGTCTGCCGGGAGAGGCTCTGGCTCACAGCGACCCTGTACAGGACCAAGCGGTTTCTGACAATGAGCTGAGAGAGATTCGATTCGGTGGCGAAATGTGACCCCATTTGAGACACCGTACAGAAACATCGGGTGTGTTTATAATAACAATAATAATAATTGCATTTACAGAGCGCTTTACAACCGACGACGAAACTGGAGCCCGTCATAGGCAGAGGAACAAAAGACGTTGTTGAATCTGTATTCCAACAGGGGCAGAGAGTCGGAAGCACGGATGGCTGGGGTAGACAGTTCCATAGCACAGTGCGGAGAAGTAGAACATTGCGAGGAGGGGAGTGAGACGAGAGGGCAGAGGTCGGCAGGGGCCAAGTCAATATAATTCTACATTTTCTCATCTCAATGTTAGGAACCGCTTGTACAGGGTCGCGGTGAGCCGGAGCCTATCCCGGCTGCACAGGGCGCAAGGCAGGGATATATCCACGATGGGACGCCAGTCCATCACCGGGCACTGAGGGCGATTTAGTCTGCAAGCCAATTAAGCTACATAGCAGCATGTTTTTTGGACTGTGGGAGGAAACCGGAGTGCCCGGCGAAAACCCACGCGGACACGGGGAGAGAACTCGCAAACTCCACACAGAAAGGCACCCGAGCCGAGATTCGAACCCGGGAACCTTCTTGCTGTGAGGAGGCGACAGCGCTACCCACTGGGCCACCGTGCCGCCCCAATTTTCTGAAACAAATTAAAAATTATCCAATAACCGATGCGAATTTCGCATGGCAAACTCGGGCGAGTGTCACAGGTCATGAACTCAAACGCCCCCGCTCACGCAAGTGCCGCGTGGCGGTGATGTGTGGGCTCACAGTGTCCGCAGGGCACCCAGTTGAGGACGAACCACCAGATGGTGGGCATGGAGGCATGGTGATAGACATGCAGCACCGTGACCTGAGTGTTCTTCTTGCGCACAATGAAGAACACCGTGTCCAGGAACTCAATAAGCTTGGAGAGGTAGTAGATCCAGAGAACACGGGCAATCTGTGCAGTGTGACACAATAATGTAATATGAATGAACTCGGTTAACCTGCTCTCATTTTGAGCTCACAATACACAACCCCCTCCATTGATACAACTTCAAACAGTGCTACTATTGTCAATGCTGAGACGGTTTATAGCAACGTTAAACGCTGTAACCCAGGATACACCACCTGCCAAACTTGCATATTTGGCTGGGTTTTTCCTGCAAAATATAATTTTCATGCACTGTTGTTTAACAGTACATCAACGTTTACAGCCCACCCCCCCAACAGTTAAACTCTCATTTTCGATTTAGACATCTGTTGCGGACATTTCTAGCGGGAATCAAAAGCAAGACGCTGCTTGACAACTGGAAGGCAGAGAGGGTCGGTACAGGGTGAAGTGAAGGCAACACAAGATCAAAATCGGGCAGTGAAGGGAAAATTTGAGCCAAGGGCCAGCGAATT
>JAZEWT010000009.1:21153542-21171851 GCA_036362905.1 Mordacia mordax | reverse complement strand
GGGGGGATGTCAGATAGGTAGTCAGTCGGTGCCAACCAGCCAGACACTGCTGCATATATATTATCGTCCACATTAATTATTTAATGATTTTTAGTTGTGGGAGGAAACCGGATGGAACTCTCGCAGAACGGGGGGAGGGAGGTGAGTGACACAACATACAAACGCCACACAGAAAGGCGCCCCAGACGGGAATCGAACCGCCTGGGGCAGGACCCTCTCTCCGTTGGTGCAAATGTTACCACCGCGCCACCAACGAGTGGATGAAAATATTCAAGGGTCTTGATGCTAATGACCATTATTCACCGTACACCCGAGCATGACTGTGAGACGGAATGAACTCGTGCTGCAGACTGAAGATGCAGACCTCGCGGATTTGTTATTCGAGACCGCAGTACCCTCGGGAAGACCAAATATGGTAATGGTTACACACTATGTATATAGAGTGACCGCGTTCGCTGATTGGCTGACAATATTGGGGGAAATGTGGAGGCATTGCCAGTGGCCCATGCCAACATTTAATAGCTTTAAAAGTGGACGCGATTTTTGACTGCTTTAGGCAACTCGACTGATAGTATGACTAAAGTGAGATGCACAGCAATATGAAATTCCGCTGGTTATCAACTAGGTTAAAAATCACAAAAATGTACACGATTAAACACTGCTTTTCACGCTGCTAACTTGGGGCAGAAGTTAGGGTTTGCACTTTCCATGTAAACTCTCTTAGTGTCAGAGAACTTTCCTTGAAAATCTTGTACGTATCGAACACTTAGGCCACCAGCCCCCCAAAAAGGTAGTAACTCTTATCTCTCATCTCATCTCATTATCTGAAACCGCTTAATCCTATATAGGGTCACGGTGAGCCGAAGCCTATCCCGGAAACACAGGGCGTAAGGCAGGAATACACCCGACGACGGGACGCCAGTCCATCGCCGGGCAACTCTTATCCAGTACATCTTCAATAGTGCTGTGCACTGCTGGCCCCGTGGCATGTTGGGCTTCTGGGTCTGAGTGCGGCAACCGTGATGAAAATGAAAAGTTAAGTATAAAATAAATGCCTGCAATGCAATGTTTGTAAAACCTCACGGGCACAGAGTGATATTCATTTAAACTGTATTTTAACAAAAATATACAGAACATAAATACGTGTAATTGCTTGCAATAAAAATAAATAGAGCATGCTCACTGCCACTGTTCTGGTTCAGAGAGCATTCCATACTCTGATGCTGATGACCCATTTACCATTATGGGAACGATTCGATTGTCATTAATAAATGCAACCCAACAACACAAATCACAAACAAGCGCACGTAAAATGCACAAAAATACAACACGTGGCAATGCATGCAATTTGTTTTTCGAGTTCGCCTCTGCAAACATTTGTCTCGTGGACATGTTGTGGTCATTGTAGAGGTTGCTTTCTTTTGGGCATTCCAATGGAAAACCATCTGATCTCATTTCATTGTCAGAAACGGCTGAGCCCTGTACAGGGTCGCGGTGAGCCAGAGCCTAGCCCGGCAGACACACGGTGCAAGGCAGGGATATACCCACAATGGGACGCCAGTCCATCACCGGGCACTGGGGGTAATTTAGCCTGCGAGCCAATCAACCTATGCAGCAGCATGTTTTTTGGACTGTGGGAGGAAACCGGAGTGCCCGGCAAAAACCCACGCGGACACGGTGGGAGAACTCGCAAACTCCACACGGAAAGGCATCCGAGCCGAGATTCGAGCCCGGGACCTGCTTGCTGTGAGGCGACAGCGCTACCCACTGGGCCACCATGCCGCCCATTGTACAAAGTGTCTGTCGTATTTGTTGTGCTTTGATTTACATTGCAAATATGAAAACATGGCGGATTGTAAAGTAGTTAAGTGTGATTTAAAAAAAAAAGAGGTACTATGTGGGGAGCTGATTGGAACCCTGCACCATGTTGGTAGTTGCATTTTAGTCCTTTTGTCAGCACCAGTACTTCTTCAAAACACAATGCAAATATTAATTTACGTACACGAACCGAAAGGCAGTATTTAAACACTACGCAGCACGATTTCGAGGAACCAGGACAATGTGGTGCGTTCCGTTATAAGGAAAAACACCGCATCATAAGGGGAGAGAGCCCACACTACTCCCGAGCAAGTGTCGCTTTAGATGTGGGGCAAATTAATCGAGCAGTACAGATAATTGGGGGGGGTGGGTGGTTTGGGTGGGGGGGGGTGTTGCCTTCCGCTTCGATAGCAATTACTTTCAGGCTCTTTATGACTTTGCACTACTAGTGTGGGGTTCCAATGGATTTCCAATCCGAGCAGCTGTCTCATTACTTACATTTAAAAAATAGGCATACATGCCACAGCACATTGACAGATACTGTTTTACCATAGACCAGTACTTATATAAATAACATTCACAGTTAACCTTTAAAAAAAAAAATCTTCATAAAATAAAAACACCAATATTCAACATTATGTTTCAACATTCCATTTTGTAACAACGATTTTTTTTGGCTCATTTTAGCACGCTACATAAAATAAGATAAAAAAACTGAACTTTGAAAATATATTTTTTCTCATTTATTGGCAATGCATGAAGTCAGGGGGTGTCATCAGGCACTCTCAAAGCCCAGTAACATGGCATCAGTTTAAACAACTGGCCACTCAGCCTACTTGTTCAACATTTTCTTGAAACAAACACAACTTGTTCAAGAACTTCTAAATAAATAGGACCTGGAATTTCCAGAGTACAAAAAAAAAACACACAAATAAAACACAAAGTTGACAATAGTGGCTAAAATAAAGCTTAAATTGGCAATTCAAAATACTGTGTAGAAGCAAGTGTTTGTGTTTTACATTATTACATTAAAACGTGGACCGTTTATTTAAATATAAAGACTATTAATTATTTCATAACTGATACGTCACCCCCAAGTCTTATATGGTGCAAATGAATTGTGCCATACATAGTAAACTGGTGCAGCAAGTAACAAGACAAACGTTCTGCCAGACTATGTACATAATCTAAGGCCCCCTTGACAGTCTAAACGTTAAAAAGTTTAAAATTTTGGACAGTTTGTATAGGCCAAGCAAGTAATTGTCTCGAATATTACTTTCATATTGCAAGAAGCCTCAGAAATACACATAACGATATAAACCTGGATGAAAAACAAAGTGTAATCGATTGGAAGGTGTAGTTGTTTATGCAACATACACATTTTCTCTGCACTCTTTACAAGTCCTGTAAGTGCCGAAGTTAAAGAGACGTTAATAAAAACTGTACGACGGAAACCTGCGTTCGCTCCAAAAAACCCACGAAGTGAATCATCAACATCGAGTCCAACTGAGGTACAAACAGGTTCCAAAGACCTTGGGTGAGTTTTGCCGCAGACGCCCATCAGGCAGGAAAAAATACATCTTTCGTGACAGCGGGTGATGACGACGACGATGACGACGACGACGATGGCGCCGACTGCGCCGACGAAACGCTGACGGAGGCCGCGGCTATGTGTCGGAGGAAGAGCTGGAGAGGCTCTGCAAGAGCGCCGAGTAGACGGACGAGCCAATGAAGCGCGGATACGAGTCTCGGTGCATGAGCGTGTAGATCTGCAGCTGTGCGTCGTCAAACGTGTGTGCCGAGGGTTCCACCATGTTCCTGTTGATGACCTCCCTGACCCGCGAGTCCAGGCTGACCTGCACCCACACGCATGCGGCGCACATGTAAATATATTCCTCCGTGGGAACGATCCCGCACACGCCCGCTCTTTGACCCATTTTCTCATCGCATTGTCAGAAAACCGCCTAGTCCTGTGCAGGGTCGCGGTGAGCCGGAGCCTATGCCGGCAGACACAGGGTGCAAGGCAGGGATATAGTGCGGGCAATTTAGTCTGCAAGCCAATTAACCGATGCAGCGGCATGTTCTTTGGACTGTGGGAGGAAACCGGAGTGCCCGGCGAAAACCCACGCAGACACGGGGAGAGAACTCGCAAACTCCCACACAGAAAGGCACCCGAGCCGCGATTCGAACCCGGGACCTTCTTGCTGTGAGGCGACAGCGCTACCCACTGGGCCACCGTGCCGCCCTCTTTACTCATTTTCAATAATAATACATTCATAACGCGCACATATTCATTGTCGAAGGTATTTATTCGACAACGACTCAAGAGGCGCGAGGAAAGCACAGAGAGGCAGAGGAGGCAGCCAGGTGGTTTGCTGGCACCACATTGCCACACACTGCTTCCTATATATTAGGATGTCATCGGTCAATTAATTAATGAGTATTTTTTTTTAAGTTGTGGGAGGAAACAGGAGAGCCCGGAGGAAACCCACGCAGAAGAGGGGGGAGAATACACAAACTCCACACAGAAAGGGTGCCCAAGGCAGGGATCGAACCTGCTCGGGCAAGAATCATTATTTCTGTGTGGCGCAGATGTTTACTACTGCACCACACTGCCGCTCAGTTATTTTCGTAACATTCGCACGTTTGAACCAAATTGTGCCATCAGAGTTGTGTCAAGAGGTGGAGAATCCATCCGGATCACTTAACACAACAGTCCAAAACGTATGAAAGAATCAATGTGAGACACAAATCTGGATTTTGCCGCTACGTCTCAAGACTCCTGCAAGTGGCGTCTGGTCCACACAGCATTGGGCAACATTTTCCCACCTGCTTTGCAGGGAAGGGTAATTATCACACGAGCTATATATTTTTAATCAAACCACTGTATTTGAGTTTAATTTACCTAGCTACGTAATTATTTGGCCAATGAAGGGCAACAACTAGGATTTTCAATTAAGATCATGCCGAATCAAAGTTATATAATCGAAGGAGAAAGTGAGATGTTCAATTCAGTTCCTGGACAAGCTGGCAATGTGATACTAAACTGTGGACATCACAACATGCCGTATCACTTAAAAACACACTGGAGAGTAACACCTCCACATATGTAATGATGCAAGTTTTCACGACTCGATCTCTGAGAATTGCTCTCCAGAGCTGTCCTTTCGGAATCGTTGTTATTTAGCAGACGCGTCAAGTGTCCCTGCTTTCTCCTTCGTAAAACGTTTCACCTGCCACGTCGGAGGCATCATCGGACCCGCGACAGAAACATCGCTGCTATCCCGCAAGGACACCTCCACATTTGCCGACGGTGTAACGAGGAGCAATGCGAGGGCAGCAGCTCACTTCTTTCGGAGAGAGGATGGAAATATAGTCTTCGTATATAGTCCTGGCTTTTTCCTCGACAACGTTCTTGTTCTCCTCCTTCTTGAGGTCTTCACAGGCGAGCCAGAAGAGTAGGTTCTCCTCGCTGAACTCCGTTCGCAGAAACTCTCTGAAGACGGCACGGCCCGCTGCACTGTGCATGAGTCGTTCAAAGCATTGGTTCCACGATGTCACCTCCTCCAACGACAATCTCCCACTGCAGGTTACCAGCACGAAAGCACAGCCCACACAGGTCACGGTCAGCGCGTCTCTTCACCACCACCATCACCACCTTAATTTCACGGACAACCTTTGCTGTGGAAATGATGTGCAATGCAGAGGGCACTTTGAGACATAACGTGTCACCTGGGTAGGAAAGATATTGGCTAACTTTTTGGACAAAGCCATAGAACGGCTAAAACTTGCCAGCGTGCCGGTATATCTCTGCGGTCTATATTTAGGCTGCACTGCATGTTGTTTGGCACGGTGTCAGTTCCTGCAGAGGATCAGAGCACGCGGAGGATAATGTCGGATGTCATGCCAAACAACGCGCGGTACAACCCGAAAATACTTCTGAGAACTAAATGCAATTATTATTATTGTAATATCTGTAAATGAGAAACAAGTTTAAGATTACAATAGGTTTTACCGTATCTGGCGATTATGCAGGTGTTAAGATCTTCACACCTGCATAATTGCCAGGCAATTATGGAGGTGTTAAAATCCCAAACACCAAAATAGACACATTTTACAATGTGTCCAGTTTGCAAAAGCCACACATACTAGTGGCAAAGTATGCAAACAGGTAGCTTTTGATAACCTATGCATTGTCCTTCAACTGACCGACCTTCACCTGGCAGTGGCTTTCTTTTGAGCCTATTTGCCGGTGTCAGTCGCTGCCAAAAGGCAGTCAGCTCCAGACAATGCAGTATCAATGCTTTATAGCTTAGGTGGGGCTGTTAACGCTATGGGTACTTTTTTGCCAGTATACAAATATAAGATTACAACAGGTTTTACCGTATTTGGCGATTATGCAGGTGTTAAGATCTTAACACCTGCATAATTGCCTGGCAATTATGCCTGGCAATTATGCCTGGCAATTATGCAGGTGTTTAAGATATTAACACCTGCATAATCGCCAGATACGGTAGAACCTATTGTAATCTTATATTTGTATACTGGCAAAAAAGTACCCATAGCGAGAAACAAGTTGTACTACAATTTCAGACAAACCTCTTGCCCAACTTCTGGGCCTGCCACTACATCTGTGCTACGAGTATGGGGGTAGGCTGTTTAGACACTGGAGCATAGATGTGTATAATAATGCAACATTACGGTGGTAACCATTATTAAGTACACTAGACAGTTTCTAAATACAGTTCTGTATAATATACATACAAGTGTACCTTCTTTGTGAAAGGACCATGGCACGGATGGTTAATCGTGTTCAGTGTAAAGGAACCGCTTCACAGCTCAGGCAGTGTGGATATCAAGAGGACCAATTTGCTGCCAAATTGAAATCCAATGACGATCTGGAATTATTTTTTTTTATCGTTAAAATAACAAAAGTGCACTGTTCACAACGATACGCTTTACTCGCACAGGAAGCCCCATGCCCTGACTTAAATGCTTGTCCTAAACGATGTACTGCCGATGGCTGATGTTGAAGAATATCACACGTTATCACTCCGGAGTCACGTGGCAAAAACGCACCACTGTACTAGGATTGCTTACCAAAGCTGCTCTTTCGGGATAGCCGTGTCGAGCGCTCTTCTTCTCTCCTTCGCGACGTTTCGCCTCCCACGTTCGAGGCATCTTCAGGCGTGCTGTGACCGAGTCACGTGGGAGGCGAAATGTCGCGAAGGAGAGAGGAGCAGCGCTCGACACGGCCATCCCGAAAGAACAGCTTTGGTAAGCAATCGTGCATCGAGCCGTGACAACCTACATCACTGCGCCACCGTGTCACCCCTTGCCTGTAAGATCGGCAAATCACCAGCAGTGATTCAAGAAAAACTCTCGCTGCTGATGAGACACCATATGTCAAAGACCGGTCCAGAGTTTGCTTGCCTTGACGCAATGCTGCTGAAACTGCGCACGACGATGGTTGCGATTTTTGTTACGTGCACCGAAAAGACATGTGGAGTCATGGTCTGCTTGTTTATATTGCTATTTATACTTCTCCACAGCTATGCGGGTGATTAATTTGGGTTATCGTCGCATCGGGCTGGCTTTACAGTTTGCTGACTGCACGCAGCCTTAACTTACCTCTCTTCGGGGCTTTGAATGCTTTCCAGTTTACTCTCGTGTGATGAACGTCTTCTACTGCCCGCCCCTTCATGGTTTCTAACCGTCAGGCTGGAAAGGGAAATTCTGCAGACTCAGTGTCCAACATTGGTGTCATCACAATTTGGTGAATATTATTTGGTTATGAATACATTCAGTTTGAAAAAAAAAACGTTTTGGGTTTGTATTATCAGCTTTCAGCAATTTGTCATTTATCATAACATCATGCATTTAGTAAGTTTACAGTTGTCATTGGTTTTAAAATTGATTTTTTTGGTTTGAATTAGAAAGGGCAACTTATAGTCAAAAGCTGGAAAGCATTCAAAAACGTTCTGTTTGATCCTGGTTTTGTTACTTTCACTGTTTGATATTGTTAACACACCTACTGTAATTACCATATATAAATGCATACTGTTGTAGAAGTATTCTTTTAAAAAGCACACACATTACAGTAAAAACAACTTTAAAACTGAAGTTCGTTCGTAGCCTCAAGAAACAGCATATTTTCTTAAACATATTCAAAACAAACAACTTTCTTTCACTAAAACTTTAGTAGACTTCAATGCAAATATACAAACCTCCATGTTGCCCCCTATCATTGAGAATCAAAGAAAATAAGTACTGAGCAACTTCAATTCCAAGGCTTTCGTGACCAATGTTATCGATGGATTCCGACAAACATTTTTTATGTGACCTAGCCCAAAAACTAGAATTCATCGCTAAGTACTGAGCAGTAACAAGTTAATCATGCCTTGGAAATACATTCATCCTTACACGTGTGTTAGACTTCTTCAAAGGTGGCCATGCGGAAACCGGGTTTAATTTCAGAACAATTCTCTGCCACTGCAAACTCAGGAAAATTGCTTTCTTTAACCCTTTCCTATTCGTCTGTTTGCGATGCAAACCAATAGACTGCGGTGTATTCTCCCCTGCGGCCTTTTAACAAATACTCGGTTCTCTGGCAGGTGTTCTACTCTGACCTTTTTAAGCACAAATGAGTCACAAACTCCACGCAGAGTTTACATTCACCGCGTGCTCGAAGATGTACAATATTTCGGGCATGACGTCACCATTTTGAAACACTCCACAAAGCATTGTATTCACGCGCCCTCCACCGCAACAATGACACTCCACGTTTGTTCGCTGTAAAACGGAGCAATGTGAAGAGCGAGCGAGCGTGTGACATCAAACTTAACCGGAGATATGACGGCAATGAACACATCACCTTTATGACGAATTGATGAGCCACGCATGTACGGATTTTAGTTTAATACTGTTACATCCAAGGCGCTAGTCTGAAAAACCAACAAGCGCAGAGCCGATTTGTCAACTTCTTGGGTGCACAGAGCAATACTTTAGAGTCTTTTTTTATAGTCATATTTACCCGGTGGGGCCAAAAATAGTGCTGCAATCTTCAATCAAAAACTAAAATAAGCAACTGAAGATATACCGCATTCCCTTTTTTAGTGGTTGTGTGTGTCCAAATAATGTGCCAGCTTATAAACAAGGCAATGATGTTTACCGCAAGTACACACTCTGTTTGGTTCTTAAAAATACATTTAAAACAAAAACATTTTTGTTAATGGGTGTGGTTTGCCATGCCTTTAAAACAAAGGAAATGGCAGCACAGAGATCAGAAAACAATTTGATGTGTTATTTCTCTAAGGCCCTAACCCAGGGGCATGCAAGATGGCAAGCGGATGGGCGAGTGAGTAATAATGGGTTGGTGGGAGAGGCTTCAGTGCGTTTCAGACATATACTGTTGTCTGCTCTTAGTTTATTAGTTTTCCACATGCATACGTCAGCCCTTTCTCAGTCCACTGCTAAATGAAGGCCTCCACACGCCATGGGAGTTGTTTGACCATATTTCATACTGGTCAGTGTTGGTCAAGGAGGGAAAATTATAAAAGCGGGACCATAGAAGTACGGTACAACAATGAATTCTGATGCACTATTCTCTACTGGTCATAACTTAGATCTGCAGTCTCGATAACCTGTTATGCATGGTCACTCATATAAGCATTCTGAGCTTCAGAGATTCAGTATATTTTTCTTCATTTAGACATAAGACAATAGTCCACAAGTTACTTATTTAAGTATGCTAACAATGGATGCCAAAGTTACCATTTACACCCGCACAATTATACCGCTTATTAACTGGCACATCGGAGCTGAGTCAACACGGGGCCGTTATGGTAAGGGTGACTCTCCACTGGCTTCTTATCGAGTATTTTCAAAACCAAACGGTTATGGGCAAACCTTACAAACCACACGAATTTGCCTTGGGGTTAAGAGATGGACCAGGGCTAATGATGCATTTATGTTCTCAGTGTGGTTCAGTTTTAGAGAGGAAAAAGTATATTTTTATTCCTATCTAGTGTCTATATGTTGAAGAACCATTATTTATCGCTTTTTTTATGTCCTTTAATTTATTGCTATTTGACTTTCCGTTGAACTGTCCTGATGTTGTTGTTTACATGCCGTTCTCTCCACAGCTCGGATTTGTAACAATTGTAACAACCCCCCCCTTAAAAAAACGTTATTTTTACTGATTTGCAGTTCTGATGTCGTTGTTGTTGACGTGGCCGTTCTCGCCGCAGCTCTGTGCGGCGCTTTGTGACCCTCGGGTGAAGAGCGCTCTAGAAATGCAATTATGATTATGGCATTAAATGACACGGAGAGCAGACAGCAGGCTCCCTAAACTCAGGATGGCCGTGGTAATGGTGGTGGTGGTGGTGGTGGTGAATGAGTTTTCTGTACAACACTGTGTAGGGGATCGGTGCACGAGAGGCAGATGTGTGGGCAGGGATGCAGAGGTCCGGGAGTTCTGGGGAAGGGTAGTTACCTGTCACGCAGGCGCCGGATTTCGTACCAAAGAGACTGGAGGACGTACCATGAGCAGCTGCAGCAGCAGCACCAGCAGAAGCAGCAGGCGTTGGGCGCACGTGGGCCTGGGGAGCGCACTCTACCAGGCGAGCCGTCGCCTTGGGTGACCGGCCACCGCCGAGATTCCACCCGCTCCGAGCCCATCGCCTGCGTCCGGTGGGAGAGAAGGACGCTTAGCTCTTGGCGATCGTCAGCAGCTAGCACCGCTAGGTCTAAGCCAGTGGTTCTTAACCTGGGTTCGATCGAACCCCAGGGGTTCGGTGAGTCAGTCTCAGGGGTTCGGTGGAGGTCAAGACACACACCTCACTCATATGATTCGTGATGACACGCCCCGCTTGGCCATCACTGGCTGCAGGTGATCACATTTTATTTTTCCAATAAAGAAGGGTTCGGTGAACGCGCATATGAAACTGGTGGGGTTCAGTACCTCCAACAAGGTTAAGAACCACTGGTCTAAGCAAATAAAGAACACGCATAGGGCCACCAAGCAGCTTGGGGGGGGGGGGTTTGGCGGTAGGGTGGTGCATCGATGACATCTGCACTTCACAGAAAGTCCTGCCCTAGGCGGTTCGATTGCCACCTGGGATGCCTCTCTGTGTGGAGTTTCTGTGTTCTCCCCCTGTGCCGCGTTTCCTCCCACGTAGCAAGGAAAAAACACTCACTAATTGGCCGATAACATAATATAACGCAGTGTCTGGCAAATGTTGGCACCAGTTGAATGCATGGCTGCCTTCCCCTCGCCACTCTGTGGTTTCCTCACACCTCGATAATGATATAAGTAGACCTGGACAAGGGTGTCTGTTAAATAATAATTAATAATAAAAGGAATGCGTGAAATATCTCAAATATACATCATCAGACAGCACACTAACACACAACGACTGTTTGAAATCTATATAATGAAATATATTTTATCTGCTTGTCTATGTTTACGTAATTTACTAATTACACATACTTCTTGCGTATAGCCTAATTTCACTGGCATTTTATACAATTAAATGAGGCAGGCAAAATAACTGCTGCTTAGGACCCCAAATGACCCAGAACTGCTGGTGCAGTACTTTGTTGCATTTACTTGTGCAGATTTCCCACGGTCACAAGCCCACAATATTCCCCTTTTATTCAATCTTCTGGGCGGCGCGGTGGCGCAGTGGTTAGCGCTGACGCCTCACAGCAAGAAGGTCCCGGGTTCGAGTCTCTCGGCTCCGGTGCCTTTCTGTGTGGAGTTTGCATGCTCTCCCCGTGTCCGCGTGGGTTTTCGCCGGGTACTCCGGTTTCCTCCCACAGTCCAAAAGCATGCTCCTGGATAGGTTGATTGGCTCGCAGACTAAAAATTGTCCCGCAATGCCCGGCGATGGACCGGCGTCCCATCGTCGGGTGTATTCCTGCCTTGCGCCCTGTGTTTCCGGGATAGGCTCCGGCTTCACCGTGACCCTATATAGGATTAAGCGGTTTCAGATAATGAGATGAGATGAGATTCAATCTTCTTGGTGGACTAGTAAGCGGAGGCTGGGTAGAGTGTTTCAGAATCCTGGTGTGGCATTTACCCGGGTGCATAGCCATCGAGAGGCCTTTTGTGGCGTTGCATCCCAAGGTGTGCAGAGGGGGCCCACTGTGTCACTAGTCATTGTCGGTGGGCCCGTTCTGGTATTGCTACCAAGTGTTGCTCCTTCAAGTGTTAGCCCCGGCCACATGTGAACAAAATACAAACCCACGACACATTCCCAGCTGTATTTATTGGGATCTTGAGCAGCGCATACTTAAGTTCATTCGTCATTATTATCAATACTCGCTTAAGCCTGTACATGGTCGCAGGGGGCCGGAGCTTGTCCAAGCAGACAGAGGGTGAAAGGCAGGGCTATAACCAGGATGTGACGCCAGTACATCGCAAGGCATTGGGGGCAATTTACTCAGCAGGACAATTAACCTAGGCAGCAACGTGTCTTTGGACGTTGGGAGGAAACCGGAGTACCCGGCAAAAACCCACGTGGACGCAGGGAGAGACAGAACACGCAAAACGCCACACAGAAAGGCACCCGAGTCGGGAACCAAACCGGGTGCCTTCTTGATACGAGGCAGCAGCGATACCCACTGCATCCACACAACTTGTCAGTCGTGGGGATTACTTTTACCACATCTTCACACTGGCTGGTGCGGGCTGCTGAGCAGAGAAGGGCACCTATGACCCGTTCAGGTGTCACTCGCCACTAATGTTTAGCCACCACGAACTGGCTGGCTATCGATTTTGTTTGTGGCTGGGCCGGGTTCAAAGTACGAGTTAACAACTTATTCAGCGACCACTCCGCCCCTCTTCCAATTAGACTTTGTTTCAAAACTATGAAGAGTAAAAGCCCGAGCAAAACCCAATCTTCTGCCAACAACAGGCATGACTTTTAGTACAGAATCAATCAGGCCATTCCATTTGGCCAATGTGTTTGCGTGATAATTTGAGCTGGCGTTGGGAGTTGACATGCATCACTAGTGTAACACGCGTTTTCCCCACTTGATCTTGTTTCTGGCGGCGGATAATAATATCAGAAGGCTATATATTTTTTTTTAATTTATTAAATAACTGCGCAGAGACAGTGTGTGTCAGTTCGGCCCCTTGACAGAAATCACCGGCTCGCCTTACACGGCGGCGGCGGAGCGTGAAACACAATCTGCGGGAACGCAACGGCGTGATGCACTCTCACGGACATGACACATTCGGATAATTTATACAGCATAACACTGGCAACACGTTGTTGTTAACCCATGATTTTCCCACGGCAAGCCAGGGCCCCCCCTCTCTCTCCCTCTCTCCCTTATTTTCCATCCGGCCATTTGCTTTCATTCCTTTCCTTGGCCACTCTTCTTTATCCTGTCCAGCGAGCTAGGGAATAACAGACCGTGGCCATCGTTTCAGACGAAGCCCTCTCGCCAAGAACAACTGCTGGCAACCCAGCGGCGTTATTCAATTAGCCCGAGCAATGCTGATGAGACCCATTAAAGTCGGAGCCGGCTTAAATTAATTTATACGGCTAGATGGTTGGAAAATCCCATCACCACGACGATGGGATTCAAATAACAGATTATGGAGGCGCATAAAGGAGTTCTGCTTAAATATTTTTAAAAATCATAATTGCGTTTCTAGAGCGCTTTTCACCCGAGGGCCACAGAGCGCTGCACAGAGCTGCGGATAGAACGGCGCGACAACAACGACATAAGAGCGGCGAATCGGTAACAAAAACGTTTTGTTTTGTTCTAAATCCGAGCCGTGTAGAGAACGGCGTCGTGTGTTTTTGTTTAAAATACGTAACGCTCCGCAGCGAAACGTAATAATAATGAGTTATTAAATCATAACGATTTAGAGACGACACTGCACAGTAGGGTAACCACTGTACCGTATCCAGTAGGGTACGGTCTTGTGTTATCATGCACTACTGTATGTTTTACACACTACAAAGTTAAGTAAATTCTACTGTACGAACACGGCATGTTATTAAACATTCACCGGTTATATTCACACGCAATACAGAGCGATTGTTTAATATGTGCACAGAATGCATAACCGCACCAATGCCGTGCTCTAATCTTAAATACACTTAGAGTGCATTCACTGTACTGTATAATAGTATTATAGTGTGCTATAGCTAACAACGATATCGTATATAACACTACTTAGTACTGTGATATATCAACATTGTCACTTATCACTGGCGCGGAGCAGCCTCGGGGAGGCCTTCATCCAGCAGTGGCTCGAACATGGCTGATGCATTATGTACTGTATACACATCCGTAAATAATAACAATAGACCACGCTAGGATATAGCGTAACATTTAACATAGTTTCTCTAAGGCATGGTGCACTGCGGTGACAGCCTGGGGACAGTCCACAAACACTCCTACAGTCTACAAACTCATTCGTACAGTCTACAAACTCCTACAGTCCACAAACTCCTACAGTCCACAAACTCACTCCTAGAGTCCACAAACTCCTACAGTCCACAAACTCACTCATATAGTACACAAACTCCTATAGTCCACAAACACTCCTACAGTCTACAAACTCATTCGTACAGTCTACAAACTCCTACAGTCCACAAACTCCTACAGTCCACAAACTCCTACAGTCCACAAACTCACTCATACAGTCCACAAACTCCTACAGTCCACAAACTGACTCATATAGTACACAAACTCCTATAGTCCACAAACACTCCTAGTCGACAAACTCACTCGTACAGTCTACAACTCCTACAGTTCACAAACACTCATACAGTCCACAACACTCATACAGTCCATAAACTCACTCCTACAGTCCACAAACTCCAACAGTCCACAAACTCACTCCTACAGTCCACAAACACTCCTACAGTCCACAAATACTCCTACAGTCCACAACACTCATACAGTAAACTCACTCCTATAGTCCACAAACTCCTACAGTCCACAAACTCACTAATATAGTCCACAAACTCCTACAGTCCACAAACACTCCTACAGTCTACAAACTCACTCGTACAGTCTACAAACTTCTACAGTCCACAAACACTCCTACAGTCCACAAACACTCCTACAGTCCACAAATACTCCTACAGTCCACAACACTCATACAGTAAATAAACTCACTCCTACATTCCACAAACTCCTACAGTCCACAAACTCACTCATATAGTTCACAAACTCCTACAGTCCACAAACACTCCTACAGTCTACAAACTCACTCGTACAGTCTACAAACTCCTACAGTCCACAAACACTCATACAGTCCACAACACTCATACAGTCCATAAACTCACTCCTACAGTCTACAAACTCCTACAGTCCACAAACACTGCTATAGTCCACAAATACTCCTACAGTCCACAACACTCATACAGTCCATAAACTCACTCCTACAGTCTACAAACTCCTACAGTCCACAAACACTGCTACAGTCCACAAATACTCCTAGAGTCCACAACACTCATACAGTCCATAAATTCACTCCTACAGTCCACAAACTCCTACAGTCCACAAACTCACTCATATAGTCCACAAACTCCTACAGTCCACAAACTCACTCATATAGTCCACAAACTCCTACAGTCCACAACACTCATACAGTCCATAAACTCACTCCTACAGTCCACAAACTCCTACAGTCCATAAACTCACTCCTACAGTCCACAAACTCCTACAGTCCACAAACTCACTCATATAGTCCACAAACTCCTACAGTCCACAACACTCATACAGTCTAGTCTATAAACTCCTACAGTCTACAAACTCACTCCTAGTCTACAAACTCACTCCTACAGTCTACAAACTCCTACAGTCCACAAACTCCTACAGTCTACAAACTCCTACAGTCCACAAACCCCTACATTCCACAAACTCCTACAGTCTACAAACTCCTACAGTCCACAAACTCACTCCTACAGTCCACAAACTCACTCCTACAGTCCACAAACTCCTACAGTGGTCCACAAACTCCTACAGTCCACAAACTCCTACAGTAGTCCACAACACTCCTACAGTCCACAGACTCCTACAGTCCACAAACTCCTGCAGCCTACACGCACAGTACGCGAAGGAGGACGATGATTGATGATGGGCAGGCGATGGTAAATGAGGTGCACAGCACATGCATGCTATGTATAGCACAAAGTGCGAGTGTCGTTCTGCAAAGTGGGACATAGCCGCGACTTGCTTCTCTTGCTCGCGTTATTTGCTCGACCTGGCTTTTTATTCTGCCGCTGTTCCCCATGCGGGGTCTCGTCCTACCCCTGCTCTCACCCCCTGCTGCCCTGTGCCCTTGCTCCTGCTGCTTCATCTCCAACCCCCCCCCCAGCGCTTCCCCAATGCCACCCTCCTTCTTGCTGCTGCTGAGTTGCAAACACTCACATCACCACATCGCATTCAGTCCCGTCATCTCCCGGCACCACTACTCCTTCCTGCATCCGTCGTCACCAACATCACATCTCCTTACGTCCACCTCCAATCCACTACCGATTCAAACCCAACGGCCATGACACAACTTCACAAACGTCCTATGACCATCACTTTCAGATCACTGCTAAGCACCACACCGCCACAATCAATACGGCACCACTCTCCCTTAACATACATTTCCACCACCATTATCCCACGACCATCAACACCATTATTCACCAGAGGATGTTAAATATCTACCGAGGACATCAGAGTGTGCAGGCGGCATTGTCCAAATTTACTGAATTCGAAAGCGACACAGCAAATTACTCTATTGGGACTCTACATAGCAATCATCTCCCTCTACTGGTGGACTAATGCCCCAGGAAACTGTTGTCAAAGAGGCTTTTTCCTTATTTCCGGAGTTCTCGTCCGGTTAATTACAGTTGACATGTTAAACATGCCGGCGATGGACTGGCGTCCCATTGTGGGTGTATCCCTGCCTTGCGCCCTGTGTCTGCCGGGATAGGCTCCGGCTCACCGTGACCCTGTATAGGACTAAGCGGTTTCAGACGATGAGATGAGAGATGTTAAACATGAACGTAAGCCCACCATCACAGCTCCCAACCATCACTTCGCTGTGCATCATCACCCCCCCTCCTGCCCCCACCATCATCACCACCACCACCACTGCTCCCTACTCGAATCACAATCAGCAGCACCACCACCATCACCACCCACTCCACAACTCCACCAACAACCGTTCCCTTCCTACCGCTGCCATCACCACCTCCAGTCATCAGTCCCTAACACTACTCCATCACCTCGATCACTATGAACCATCTCTGATGACCAACACCACTCCCTCGTACCACCATAACCATGAAGACAACGCTCGTATGAGGCTAAAGAGGCGAGCCAGCGCCTATGAAAGCCGGTACGGCACGCAATGGGGTTTGGTGGCCATGTTTACACCTCACACAAGGTACAGTTCTCATTTGAGGCTGAGCCGACCTAGGGGGGAGCACATCCAACATCCACCACTCTCACAAGACCTACCACCCCTCCTAACGTGCCGAGGTAAAGCCCTGTGTCCCAGAGACGATGTTGTAAACAATGGTGTTTAAGATATTTAAAAAAAACCGACTATGTATATAGGTGACGCCGATGAACGATGCTGGGGGAGATGGAGACTATTGGGAGAAATGTTGCTGGAGAGATGGAGGTGGTGGAGATACACGGGAGACGAGACAGTACATAAGGAGATGCCGGTGAGTTATATGCACGGTGGTTGAGCGAAATAGAATGCGAGAATGAGATGACGAAGATAAATGATTGCTAGAGAGGGATGGAGATGACCATAGCGACGTATGGACATAATTTTGGAGCGAGATGGAGATATCGGAGAGGCGTGCCACGGAGAGATGCTGGGCGAAGTAAGATGGTGGCTAAAACAAATATATTTATCTGAAGATGGAGATATTGGAAAGAAGAGATGAGGCAAGAACGCGACGGTGGATGGAGATGATGTTGGAGATGGTCTGCGTGAGATTGTGCGTGAGGCGATGAAGTGGGAGATGATGCTGAAGAGTAGGAGAGACAGCGTTGATGTTGGAGCGGGAGGTGATGCTGGAGGTAGAGATATTGAGAGATGGGGTCATGCTGAAGAGAAAGGACACCGGGGTGATGATGATATTGGAGAGAGACAGGAGAGAGGGTGATGCTGGAGAGAGAGAGAGACGGAAGAGAGTGGGTATGCTGCAGAGAGACTGGCGAGAGGGGTGATGCTTAGGCGAGAGGGGTGATGCTGGAGAGAGAGCGACGGAAGAGAGGGGGGATGCTGGAGAAGGACCGGACCGGTGGGTGTGATGGAGAGAGAGACGGCAGAGGGTGATGCTGGAGAGAGAGACAGGACAGAGGGTGATGCTTAGAGAGACAGGACAGAGGGTGATGCTGGAGAGAGAGAGGACAGGGTGATGGTTAGAGAGACAGGAGAGAGGGTGATGCTTAGAGAGAGAGAGACAGGAGAGAGGGTGATATTTAGAGAGAGAGGGTGATGCT
>JAZEWT010000009.1:20833275-20852047 GCA_036362905.1 Mordacia mordax | reverse complement strand
AGATTGTGCCACCGTGTGTGCCATCCGACGAGTTGCTTGGTCCTGTCGCGAAACATTCCGCTCAGTGGTCCTGACGTTTTGCTCCGCCTTGCGGGGGGGGGGGCTTCCTCGATTCACCACACGGCGCATTGCCGAATCACATCCGAAAACGCACCTCGCACGGTTCTTCAAAGCAATACGATTTCTCATCTCATCTCATTGTCTGAAACCGCTTAGTCCTATACAGGGTCACGGTGAAGCCGGAGCCTATCCCGGCAGACACAGGGCGCAAGGCAAGGATATACCGACGATGAGACGCCAGTCCATTGCCGGGCACTGCGGGGCAATTTAGCCTGCGAGCCAGTCAACCTATGCAGCAGCATGCTTTTTGGACTGTGGGAGGAAACCGCAGTGCCCGGCAAAAACCCACGCGGACACGGGGAGAGCATGCAAACTCCACACAGAAAGGCACCCGAGCCGAGAGATTCGAACCCGGGACCTTCTTGCTGTGAAGCGACAGCGCTAACCACTGGGCCACCGCGCCGCCCTGCAATACGATTTGAAATAATAATAATGATAGTAATATTTAGAGCATCATCTCAATGCAAGACACATCCAGTGCAGTATATGTAGATAGAGTAACTATAGTTGTTCACAAATCCGACCTTTTCACATGCAGTAAATTCATTCTCAGTTTCATTCATTGGCCCATTTATAACGTATTTGTCAATTCTTAAAGCAGTTTACATTATCTTTCTGTTCCCTGCATCTCATAATGCGTTCGCGCGTGGTGTAACTGTCAGTCTCCATAGACGTTTACACGTATGACCCTCTCGCAGTGCCACCCGCACCAAACCTCGGCACTCAGCGAGTTTGAATATGCGACGTACTGTATCATCTTTACAGTTTTGCCTTGATGTGTTTTAGCTGCACTTGTAAGAATGCTCTCGCGTTCTCCGTGTGTCCGCATTGGAAGCCAAATGTTCTGGGAAACCGATCCACATAAACAGAACATTTTCAGACTGTATGCCAACCCGAATGTGCCAAGCTAAAATTAGATATTGAGTCAACATATTTTTGAGTTTGATTATCATTGCTGCATTTATGAGCAGCCAATTCAGCGTTAAAAAAAAAAATTCGCTGCGCTCTAGAAGTTCTTTTAAATTTAGCAAAATGTCAGTCGACGGCATTTATTGTTGATGTGACCGTAGAATTGCGCTACAATTAAACGCGAGCTAATTATTAAAAGCGAATTTTGCCCAATCGTTCAGGAAAATACGTTTAGAAATGGAATAGCCTTATTTGTTAATTTTTGTGAGATAATCGTGTAGGTAGAATTTAAAGTTAAAGGTATGCATCTTCCAACACCAGAAAAAAAGCCAAACTAGTCAACTCGTGACACGCCGCAAATTTGTCTAATGATTTTGGTTTTTCATTTATAAATCATGATATTGGTCGTGGAAACCGGCGTATGAAGATGATTTGCGTTTCACTTCAGTTCGAATGTAGCACCACATTAACGTATGTTTGCGAGTAAACATGCAGCAGAGGTTGTTTTTCAAATGCCGAATGCTGCATAACCGAGCTCCGTGACCTGTCACCCCGTACTGTACGTTGTGACACATGGATTTTTCTCTCTCAGCAATGTTAACGATGAGAACGGCTATTTTTGTTCGCTACTTATACCTGCAGCAAAACCCTCTGTGTATATATATACAGCAGTGACGTGTATTTCGTATATGTGTCTGGTTGATGTTTGTGTTATTGCTTTGGGCATGGTCAAAGCAATAACACAAAATTAGTTGGAGGAGGAAAAGAACGCTCTCACCTCTTTTACCCGTATCTGCCGCTGGACGAGAGTGTCTGGCTGCACTCGGTCAAATGATTGACGTCACAACCGTATAAGAGTAGTAATGTAACGGTCCCAGTGGTAGCTTTTGTATCTCTGCTGGACAAATAGAGTTAAAATCATCCTCTTGTGCCTAAATGTGGGTGGACATGACATTGAAGCGTTTCCTTGGAAGATGGGTTGGCTTTTAGGGAAGCCACGTGAGTGCTTGCGGTTACGAACCTCCAGGAACCATAAAACCACAACTAGTGAGAACGTTTGTTTGTTGTGACACATGGAGTAAGTGGTACAGGGCAGCCCTGCGGGCCAGGAATTTTGGGAGACTCTATTCATTTGATATAGTTCTGGAAGGGCTGGAATGGGATGATGAGAATTTGGATGATCTCCAAACCAAAACTGGCTATAATCCGTTACATAGAGCTCATTGGAATCCCTTTCCGGAGTGTAGGCAATGTTTTTAGCTCGTTCAGTCATGAAGTAACAATCAAAGGTGCAGTCCGGCAATTTCTTGCTCATGTCACTGCTGGAGGAAGCGTCGTTACGAGAGGGAGCCTTCGGGTGCCCATCTAAGAGGATATTTTGGCCTACGCTGCCGCGTTCGTGAGATGTTTAGCAAAGGGTAGAGTGCCGACACTTTTCCCCACAACACCAAACCTGCCGATGAACAAAATGAATTTGAACCAATTTATACAGCCGGATGGACAGAGGTGGCTGATTTGAGAAGCTTACCTCAATGTTTCAACCACCACTTGGTCCTTCTCAAATGACGACAAAGTGGCCTTTCTCAAATGGCAGGAGAACTCTTTCCATGGCGTCTTCCTTAAATCTTAAAAATTAATTTGAGTGTTGACAGTGCCCAGGTGCAACCAGGTAAAGGCATGTTTGGGTTATTAGGTTTCTCGTGCATTGGGCAGTGTGGGGGGCATTGCAGCAACATCCGTTATTGTACTGCACTTCTGTGATACAATATCTACGCTGTCCACTTTCACCAATGCGCACTTGGTGATGTATGGCCAAATAGCCCAGACGACCCGCATGCAATGAGGAGGCATACTGTGTGAATTATTAGAGAATTGTTAACCAACAGCCGTGTCGAGTGTACGTCTACTCTCCTTTGCTACATTTTGCCTCGTGAGAATAATAATCATTAATAATTTTACATTCATAACGCGCACACATTCATTCACTGTCGAAGGTATTCATTCGACAGAGAACGACTCGGAGGCTCGAGGAGAGCACAGAGAGGCGGAGGAGGAGGCAGCCAGGTGGTTTGCCGGCGCCACATTGCCACACACTGCTTCCTATATGTTAGGATGTCATTGGTCATTTAATTAATGGATGTTTCTTAAGTTATGGGAGGAAACCGGAGAGCCCGGAGGAAACCCATACAGACCAGGGGGAGAATACACAAACTCCACACAGAAAAGTATCCAAGGCGGGGATGGAACCTGCTCGGGCAAGACCATGCTTTCTGTGAGGTGCAGATGTTACCACTGAGCCCACCCTGCCGCCCAACGTTTGTGGCTAAATGCCACGAATGAGAGAAACAATGCTCGATGTGGCTATCCCACAAGACCAGCGCTTGAGAACAATTTGCATATATCGAGCCAAGAAAACGGTTTATCAGTATAGAAATTGTCAGGATTTTGGGGATTTAATGTCCTCGTATAATCTTGGCTAACTAGGATTAAGTGTGGCGTTAGCAGAGTGGCCACAGAATTGGCTGCACTTGTGACTGTTTTCGAGCTTTGTGGTCCGTCCGCTGTGCAGCGTTCACTCCCAAGACCCCGTCTTCAGGAGCTGTTTCCACCGCATTGGAGTGTTCCTGAAGGAGCTGCCAATATGTTGACCGAAACTTTGGACATCATAACAAAAAAAAAATGATTCAGAAATCACATCGTAAAAGCTAAACCGTACAGGAAGGACAACTGTGAAGATCTGTGTTGTCTAACGTTTTATGTTGAAACTATCGATGTATGTTATGTAATGATGTAGGTTTTTCACGGCTCGATGCATGATGATTGCTTCGAAAAGCTGCTCTCTCGGGACAGCCGCGTCGATGGCTCCCTGTCCTCTCCTCGCGACGTTTCGCCTCCTCACACGTTAGAGCAGTGGTTCTTAACCTTGTTGGAGGTACTGAACCCCACCAGTTTCTATATGCGCGTTCACCGAACCCTTCTTTATTGGAAAAATAAAATGTGATCACCCGCAGCCAGTGATGGCCAAGCGGGGCGTGTCATCACGAATCATATGAGTGAGGTGTGTGTCTTGACCTCCACCGAACCCCTGAGACTGACTCACCGAACCCCTGGGGTTCGATCGAACCCAGGTTAAGAACCACTGCGTTAGAGGCATCCTCAGCGCCTGAGGATGCCTCGCCGAGAGAGCAGCTTTTCGAAGCAATCATGATGTTTGTTACGTCGCAAAAATATATTTCTTCGTTGTTCATTCTCATTAGCGTACCACTCAATCCTGGTTTGTTACTTTGAAAGCAATGGCTCAAGGCTTCGTTCAGAGTTCCGTTTTAAACCGACGCACCGTGAGTTTAAAGTCAGGCCCTCATTATTTACCGATCACTCAACAGAGTCTCAGAACACGTTGCAGTTGATGTACGCAGTCACACTGTGGAGGAGACGACCAGCAGCGACGATTGCAAGGGGCATAATGAGCAACCTGTAAATAGTAACAGATTAAAAGTACATTTTCAGCCGTTGACCTCCACACCAGAAGTAACCGAGAGGGTTCGAGCAAAGAAAAAGTGAAAGATCACGATCCTGTACGCGTATTGGGCGGCACCTGAATCCTCCCGTTCAAAATACGTTCAGGACCACATTTAGTCAGCGGCTGATTGCACACTAAACAAATGCAACTCGAAATAAATTCAGAGTACATTGCATGTACGCATGTCCGTAAGGACAATTGCTTGCCGCTTGCTTGGATATTTCTGCTTCTGTGGTATTCCAAAATTTCTTGGCATTTCCTTTGTGACTAAGGTTTAGTCACTTTCTCTTGCTGCCGGTGACAGTGTTGATACAGTACAACGTCAAATATCTGAGCGTTTTTTTTCCTCTCTCGCTTCGAGCACTGCATGCAGTCATTCTTTTACAAATATTCACCGATTCGATTTCTTTAAGGTGCACGCGTCGCCATTGTCAGTACGGGGCTTATTAATCCTGTAGGAGGTCGCGAGGGGCCAGAGCCTATTCCTGGCAGCACAGGGTGCATGGCAGGACTATACCGAAGATGGGATGCCAGTCGATCACAGAGCACTGCTTGCAATTTAGTCAGGTCAATTAACCTAGGCGGCAGCGTGTCTTTGGACTCTGGGAGGAAACAGGAGTACCCGGCAAAAAACTCGTGCGGACACTGGGAGAATATGCAAACTGCATGCAGACACCCGAGCTGGGAATCAAACCAGGGTCCTAGACCTTTTAGACATGAGGTGGCAAGGCTCACTGCTCGACTATACTGCCCCACATAGTCGTGTTTTCTTATTCTTCCATACAATGGCATCGAAAGCACATGAAAACATTTACCACATTTAAAGCAGTTTCCACCGTACCTGTCAGGTATCCAATTTGCACATGGCGTAGAAGTAATTTTATGTTAACGTTCACACGTCTGACCTTGGTGCGGCACGGTGGCCCAGTGGGTAGCACTGTCGCCTCACGGCAAGAAGGTCCCGGGTTCGAATCTCGACTCCGGTGCCTTTCTGTGTGGAGTTTGCATCCCCGTGGGTTTTCGCCGGGAGCTCCGGTTTCCTCCCACAGTCCAAAAAACACGCTGCTGCATAGGTTAATTGACTTGCAGACTAAAATGCCCGCAGTGCCCGGCGAAGGACTGGCGTCCCATCGTGGATATATCCCTGCCTTGTGCCCTGTGTCTGCCGCGGTAGGCTCCGGCTCACCTCGACCCTGTACAGGAGTAAGCGGTTTCTGACAATGAGATGACATGAGGCGGCTGACCTTTTTACATATCCACCTATTATACAGTGCGTCCGCTTTCATGGGGCTGGATATGCTACTTTGTAGTCGATTACCAGCGTATCACTCGCACAATGCGAGATTAGTGCCACGCAGATACATTGGTGCAATCCTTTTTAAAGGCAACTGAAATTATACTTGCGAGATTGTGAGTGGTGGTGAGCAACAATAATTTGCCAACGTATTGATACCTTGTATCAGTATTTGAATTATGTGTTCTGTCTCATCTCATCTCATTATCTGAAACCGCTTAATCCTATATAGGGTCACGGTGAGCCGGAGCCTATCCCGGAAACACAGGGCGTAAGGCAGGAATACACCCGACGACCGGACGCCAGTCCATCGCCGGGCATTGCGGGACAATTTTAGTCTGCGAGCCAATCAACCTATCCAGGAGCATGCTTTTGGACTGTGGGAAGAAACCGGAGTACCCGGCGAAAACCCACGCGGACACGGGGAGAGCATGCAAACTCCACACAGAAAGGCACCCGAGCCGAGAGATTCGAACCCGGGACCTTCTTGCTGTGAGGCGTCAGCGCTAACCACTGGGCCAACGTTGTATTCTCAGATTACAGACTTGGAAATGTTTTCTAGTTGCACACCTTGTTGAGAATTACTCTAATGAACTGCTCTTTCGGGAAAGCCGTATCGCGTGTTCTTCCTCTCCCCTTCGCATCATTTCAACTCACATGCTGGAGACATCATCAAGCCCGATGACGCCTAATTAGAAACGAGGAATGCTTGACATGGCTATCCTGTGAGAGCAGCTACTAAGAGCAATTGTCATACATGGAGCTGCGAAAACGTATACCCAATATTCTTCAGTATGACGTGCGATGTTTAGTTCCACCTTCCGAGAGCTTTGAGTCTCGAAGGAAGCTACACAGCACATTGCGTTTAAGCGCTTAAATATACTGGAGAGGGAATGTACAGCAAGGCCGCCAACCCTTACACAATGTGATCCTCACGTTTATGTCAACCTCATGGGTCAGAGCAGAATTCAATATCACAAGCGGTGGCATATATTGATCAATTCAGGTTTGTGATAGGATGGCACAGTAGTAATACCTGCATCTCACAGAAAGCACCTTCGGCAGGAGCATCTTCGATTCCCACCGCGGGCGTCTTACCGTGTGTAAATTGTGTTGTCTCCACCAGTTCTGGGTATGTTTCTTCCAGGATCTCCGGTTTCCTCCCACAAATTGGCCGATAGCATTGTAGTGTACAGGCATGCAGTGTCTGGTGGGTTGGCGCCGGCTCTCAGCGTGGCTGCATCCCCCAACTCCAGTTTCCTGCAGTTATTTGGGGGCCTCTGAGTTAAAGCCACTGCTATGTAAATGTAATAAATAAATAGTTCGTCTGTATGGATGATAAGAATGGATTTTGTAATAGCATGCTTAATAAATAAGGTTGTATCATTTACCTTGTTGGCACTTAATACATTCGTACAGCTGAGGTGGTACAAACAATTGGTCAATTCGGGTCAATTGGTCAAGATTAGGTTAACGTGGATTATATTTTCTGCAAATATGTGAGCAGTTTTCCACATTTGCCGTTGGTGCAACGGTACATTTGTGTAAGTGTATGGTGAGCTCTGCGGGTTTTAGCATTGACAGACATATTCCCTGGTGTAAGGAATAATGCGTTGTAGTCCGATATGCAAGATAACTTAAAAGTAGCGGTAGCGAGGTTTTAAATCCACAGCTAACGTGAAGGACTCCCGCCATGCCTGTCTGGCTGCGAGGGATGTTTGGCCATACTTCCCCACGTTGGTAAAGGTTGGTTAGTGCAGAATTAGAGTGGATTTCGCAGCGCTGCTGTCTACTGCCCACAGTGTCTATTATACCTGTCTTGTGTGCGTTGGTCACCTGTGCAAGCACTATCCACGATGTGTGCTGCTTTACTTCTAAGAACTTCTGCCTTCGTGCTAATTTCGGGCGAATTGGTCAAGGTTAGGTTAATAGCTGCGAAAAACTATTCCCGCGCACTGTAGGCCACAGTTGTTTGTGACAATCAGAATTATTGCATTTTTCTCTCCACGCGACCTTGTTTTTGGTCGTTAATTGAGTCTTTCATTGAGCTGTAGGATTTCATCGTGGTTAAACATTTCTCGAATAAATAAATAAACGGGAGAATGTTTGCGTGTGACAGAAAGTTCGCTCCGAGGCACTGACCTTGTCCCGTGTTTTTTTTTTCAGGGCTTGTGTGGGCGGGTGCTGAAGATGTCCTCAGACCTGCTATGTGAGTAGTTTGCTGACGAGTCCAGGCTCTCTTGCTTCACATGTGAGTGGAGGATTACGTGCAGATGAACCTCGGGGCGCATCTCAGTTGCTTTACACCTGTCCGTGAACTGTACAGCATGTTCCACTCGCTCCGGCCGAGTCGCACGGTCTCGTCCGTACGGCGACGACAGGACGAGCCACCTCCCGCTGGCGTAGGCCACGTACCTGGCGCCATCTCTCCGGAGGTCTCCGACGGGGGTCACGTTTCTAAATATTGCGGCGAGAGATTTTCGCACGAGTGCTTGAATCGCCGGACCTTGGTCGGCAAAAAGGGAAGCATGTGTGAGCATTTAAAAGCCGAGTCGCTCAAAACGTTTAAACGTTTTGACAGTAAAAATGGCCACAAGTGTAAGGGGGTCAGCTAGGCTCACAGTGGCGTTAGTGTTGGCGTGGAGAGAATCCCGTGTTTGACAAGTCCCTTCGCTCTGCCGTGACGGGCCGATTGGGGACTGCTTTACGAGCGCCGGTCCCTTTGTCCACGTCATTCGCCCGCAACGCTTTGTTTTGCTTTGCTCTCGGGGATGGCCCACGGCCGTGGGGCGCGCGCGCACGCTCCCGGCAGAACGAGCGACTGCCCCCGCCGTGCCTGCGCTCGGGAAGCTGCGAGATGCACGCGCCGCGACTTTTATTGGCAACGCTTCACGGCGGCGTCCGCTTCGCGCGACGATAGCGTCGCGGGAAGGCTTACGCGGAAATATTAACGCCTGCTCCCACGATCGACGAACTTAGGACGGATTTAAATATGTTATTTTCAGATCGCGTATGCTTAAATGAGCGAACCGGATAAAACGGACAGACCGAAACACAGTCGGCCTTTCCAATTTTGTTTATTCTCGTTTGTTGTTTCTACTGCTGTATACATAATTTTTTAACTTTTTATTTGGTTTGAAATCGCTTTGTTACTGAGTAATTATTTCAAATACACCTTTGTTCCAGTGCCTTGAGATGTACTTCTTGGTGGACGTGGTACATATGCTAATAATCGACAATAATGATGATAATTTTTACTATGGGGGGGGGGTCTACGTAAGTGTCAGGCCTGTTTTTGGGCATTCGACATGTTGTTGACTGGCCTTTGCTGCTCGCGTGTATAAATAGGTGACGACAAAAGTGCTATTAATAGAGTGTTTTTTGTGACAGCCAGTGGTTCTTGCTTTGGCAAGAGTTCAAGTGACCCACAGTTCCTAGACAGCAACTAAACCCCATCTATTTGTCATTACCAAGGAATGTGAGCTGTACCCAGTACAAAAGGAGTCTGAACAGCGGGCGTTATCTCGTGCCAGTGTGCTGTTTATTGTGAGAGGTTGGCTGACTGCTTTCGGAAGTGGTAATTGGGCCCAGCGGTGGAGGTCTGGAGGAGATGAGGCATTTCCTGGGCCTATTCCTGCTCGCGGACCGATTCGTGATTACGCATCGTTTGGCAATAATGCGAGAGGTTGGGAATTTGGAAGGTGGTAAGAGTGACCCTGAATTGTGTTTCCTGTGGTCAGAACATGGTTCATATTTGAGAAAAGATTTGTTGGATGGCTTAAATTACATTTTAAAATCGAACATGTGCATGCTATTTAGAGATGTTTTTTTCTACAGATTTTACAAAGTTTAAAAATGTTCAAGGTGTGGCAGCTTGTTTCGTTCTTTCTATCTTGCTCAAAAATCGGGATTTTATTTTTGTAAGTGCTCATACATAAATTGTTGGTGCTTGTAATCGCATAAAAGTCTATAATATTCACATGGAACCCGCTAACACGAGACTGCACACAACTATATTTGGCTGTGCTAAAGGGATTGGTCATGAGTCTTAACACTCGAGCTGCACGTGTGTATTCACACACGCACTGCACTTCTGCCTCAGCTAGATGCACGCGGGTCCCATGGCCCCGTAAAATATTTCTGCCCCTGCCACAACCACTGCCATGATACCAATTGATATGGCTGTAGCTCATAGTCACATGTCACCGACTCCGGTCCACCATTGACCCATGATATTTTCAGTGAGAAAATGAATCTTTGCATAGGAATATTTGTCTTTTGTGTCTATGCCATCGTGCGGCATACATCGGCAAGGCATGTGTGGTTGGGTGTGGGAACTGCACTGGTTTTTGTGGTGAGTGTGACCTGACTGGCAGAGTAACGCGAAGCCATGCCTCATCCCACCGTGCCCCTTGCCGGGGCACCGTGCCCCTTGCCGGGGTTCCTCTCTGTGCGAGAGTTGGAGCTGAGAGCTGGGGTAATTCCCATCTGGTCAGATCGCTGTACGTCCCTGACATTGACAGGGTTTCACACTCGGCAGTAAACTGAAATTATCATCATCATCATCATCAGTAATTGCGATGGAACATTCGTTGAGGGCAACCCTCACTTGACAGTTGTTCGACTGTTATGCAAAATGCTGTGATGTAGAATTTTTGTTCTTTTTTTTTCCTGGGTATTACTTTCAGCTTTTGGCTCTTTGCCTTTTTTAATTCACAGCTGTATTGAGATTGTTGTTACCATGCCATCTCAGCATCCCCCCGATGAGAAACCAGGGCTCTATGCAGAGAGTCGCGTTGTGGCTCCAAAGCGGCGCATGGTTCATCACTTCAAACCTCCTCCATCCATGACCCCTTCTGTGTGGCTGGGGTCATGGTACCACAAAGCATGCCTCCCTTCACATGACTGCCTACATTGCGCAGAGGAGTTAAAGGTCTCTTTGCACCCTTGGCATTGGTAGGCTGCTGCTGTGGACCATTTTCACTTTCAGGTTATCCACATGGAATGATCGGAACACCGCACACGGCCTCCTTATTTAATGCACAACATTACGTTGATGCAGAAACACCCTTCATATTGGATGTGTAATTCGATTAAAACACGCTGTTACAGGCACATCTGAAAAGCTGCTTGCCCTAAAGGTATTTATCATAAAAGTAATACGTATTTGAAACTATCGATGTATATATTTTTTTTTTTAAGTGTTTATGTTTACCCGACACATGGTGTTGGGGCTGGCAAGTGCATGTGGGTTGTTAGTTATCACATCATGTGGACCTGTCTCGGTTATGCGATTTTGCATTGCCATGCAGTCCTCAGAGTGCTTTGCCAAGAAATTTACCCAAAAGTGTGCACAGTTTTGGCTGTTTGTTGAGCGTCACTCCTTAACCCCAAGTAATTGTAACAAAAATAATATGGTGGTTCCGGTTGAGACTAGCCAGGCACATCTTATCAATAGATTCCATTCTTTGGGTTAAGTCACTTAAGAAATGTTTGTCGTAAACCCCCCACCACCCGGCAATAGACAATCAGTAAAATAGGTCAACCGTGTGCCCTCTTCAGCACACCGGTGTGCTGAGAATGTGACGAATTGGCACGTTTTGTTCACGTTGACATACTTTACAGAGTGGCTGTTGTCGGGTGGTGGAGGGTTTACGACAAACATTTTGTTTACGTGACCTAACCCAAAAAATGGAATCTATTGATAACATTGGGTCACGAAAGCCTTCGAATTAAAGTCAGGGCACATCTTGTTTTACAGCACTATCTATAGATAATGCATATTAACGTCTCTCATCTCATTATCTGAAACCGCTTAATCCTATATAGGGTCACGGTGAGCCGGAGCCTATCCCGGAAACACAGGGCGTAAGGCAGGAATACACCCGACGACGGGACGCCAGTCCATCGCCGGGCATATTAACGTATGATATGTATAAAATGTGTGCTATTAGACGGTTGTATGTGTTTGCATCATGTATTTTGCTGCCAAGGAGCGATCGGTGTAAGGTATTTGAAGTGTCGGGATCGATGTTTAGTTAATACTGTAGTATGGATCGGTTGCATACCATCTAGGACATCGTGAATTTGAATGTCACATATCCACCGTGATTAATTAACCACCCACACCCAGTGCAGTAGATATGCATGGTGTAATTATTCAGTTTTGTACACAGGCACAGCTTTTTGGTCAGGAGGTCCACGAGGATTCAAAAGCTATAACTGGTAATTGGAATACTAGGGATGGGATTTAAGGTGCACGAGATGCTTATATTTGAGGTTGAGTCGACCTAGGGGGAGGCTCAGGATGGGTTTATATATCTTGTCAGCAATGTTGATCGGGAGCTGGCATCAAGCTCAGGTCACCGGGCTCGTAGCACCGTACGCCGACCACTGTGCCACAAGGGGATGAGGCTTTTTTTGTTTCGAAGGCCTGTGGTCATCGTGAAGGTAATGTTCGTGCGACGCTCAGGTGCCCGTGGAGAGAGGTTTGCTCTTCCTGGACGCTCCGGACGAAGACTCGAGCAACTGGATGATGTTTGTGCGTCCAACCAAAACGCAGGAGGAGCAGAACCTGGTGGCCTACCAGCACCAAGGCCAGGTGTACTTTGCCAACACCAAGGTGGGCACTCACCCACCAGGTGCCCGCAGCTGCCTCTTGAACGGCGGCAAAGAGTGCACGCACCGATCGCGGCGCTGTTGTAATAATAATAATAATAATACATTTTATTTAAGGCGCCTTTCTGGGCACTCAAGGACAACGCTGTCGGTGTACACAGACGCCGTGGCACAATTTGCTGCAGCTAGCGGGGGTACGCGTTCATTTGCGTCCCGTTCGTCAGTCTCTCGCTTGATGGGGGCTGCGCCGTGCGATGCAGATCGCGGACATTAGTTGGCCGTACTCAACGATGCTGCTCAGCGTGGGTTTGTGACCGTAGACTTGGGAGTATAGAAATAACAAAAAATACGTTCGTGTATAGAAATAAAATAAAAAAATCGTGACTGCACTCCATTCCAAGGTCAACTTTTGACTCTTGAATATTAGTATTTTTCTATTTTTCTATTTGAGTTAAATTAATTTAAAGTAGCAGCTCAACAGTGCTTTGCACACATCCCTTGCTAGCGGAAGAGCCTCAACTAGGGGTAGCTCTAAAAAGCCCCTGCAGAGGATATTTGGCCCATTCTTCCACTGGCAAGATGTCCTGGAAGAGGTGGGAGTACCCAAATTCCACCTGCCAAACGATTACCTTTAACCGTGGTGTACCCATTATGCTGCTAGGTAGACAGAAACAGAGGAGAATCTCCGGATTTTAAGAACTTCCGCGGCTCTTTCAACATAATGTAAGTCTTGATAACGCTTGTACAAGTGAGTCAGGCGTGCATTAACCCGACGCTTGCGTCGTTCCTTGCAGCCAGAAACCCCTGACCCGTGGAAGTGTTCCAACTGCAGCAACGTGTTCAGCACTTTCTCTCTGCTGGAGTCGCACCACTGCAGTAGCCACGATGACATTGATCTGGATCCCACGCAAGTATTGGATCTGGAGGAAGGCAAGCGAGCACTCGTTTCGGGCCACCAGACTCAACTGGAGCTGGAGGCACATCTAACTTTTTCTCGGAGGAAAACTCCCTGCGGAGGCGGTGGCGGTGGCGGTGGCGGAGGCGGAGACGGCGGCAGCGGCGCCAGCGGCGGCAAAGGTCGCGGACGGCAAAAGGGCAAGCAGAGGGCGGCGGTGGGTCGCCGGGCGGTGGCGCAACTCGCCAACGAAGAGCCGAGGGGCGACTGCAACCCCGCAGGGCTGACGCTACTGCCGAATCAGATGGTGCACCCCCCAGGTGCAGACAGGCAAGGGCCGGGCCAGCTTGGTGACGTGGGACAGATTGAAGTTGGCGGCTCGGGTCCAACTCCTGGAGGACATACGCTGCTTTGCTCGTTGCTTGAGCAGCAGTCCCTACTGATCCACCAACCACCTGCAGAGGAGCTAAGCACTTTTGGACTGAAGGTTGGACCACTCACACTCGCTATTCATTTGTTACTAATTCACGAGACTTAATCGCTCAAAATTAAAGTTACAGCTGAATAAAAGTTACAGCTGAGTAGAGATAGGCACTGTCAGCAACGTATTGTATTCATGGTATTCTATACAGTATTACCATATTTGTTATGATAAGTTAATCATTTTGCTTGTATCACTCTGGCATTAGATTTTGTTGTTAAGTACACACCTTGGAACGGTGTTCGTCCTCTACTTGAAGACTTCTCAGACAGTGCTTACATTTGCTTTCATAAACGGTTGTGTTCAAGCACAAAGGGATGCACTGCTCAATGATAGTTCCCAATGGATTATTCGGATCATGACATAACGTTTATGAACACAAACACACCCGGCGCACCCCCCACATTTCACTGAAACACTGTGCCCTCCCATGCAGCTGTTTTCATGCTAAATGTTCAAACTTTTGAAGGCAGCGGAACGTCTCATCTCATCATCTCATCTCATTATCTGAACCCGCTTAATCCTATATAGGGTCACGGTGAGCCGGAGCCTATCCCGGAAACACAGGGCGTAAGGCAGGAATACACCCGACGACGCGGACGTGTGAACGGAATTGACCGCTTTGCCTCGCTGGGGGGGGGGTGTTGGCTGCGCTGCAGACGGAGCGAGTGCGCGTGCCGGCGGGAGCCGTGGTGTGCGGCGAGGTCGCCGACGCGGCGGCGGCGGCGGCGGCGGCGACCCCGCGACTGCGCACCGTCAAGCGGGAGGGCTCGGGCCCTCCTCTCCTGTCGTCGCGCCGACGGGGCCGCGAGGGCCGGCCGCGGCGGGCCTTCCCGTGCAGCGCGTGCGGGAAAGTGTTCATCAGCGTGGAGAAGCTGAAGGTGCACTCGTACTCGCACACGGGCGAGCGGCCCTACAAGTGCTCCATAGAAGGCTGCTCCAAGGCCTTCGTCTCCAAGTACAAACTGCTCAGGTGCTCCCATTCTGTTGCTTACTTTCCCTATATTTTCAACGACAACAGCAGCAGCGCACACGGGCGGTCTCCAGGTTACGAACGAGCATTCTTCCGAAGTCGATTTGTTCTCAAGTTAGAACACAACACCAATGTTGTACTGTACTGTGTATCAAGACGTAATGAACCCTGCTTTCAGTATTTGGACTTTATTTGTTCTGTTGGAATTGTGTATAGTTTCTAAAATCTGAAGTCGGAACACAGTATTTTATATTATACAGTATACTGGATGCAGTATACTGCATGCCGGAATTAATGTCATCTAATGGGCGCTCGTTTGTAAGTACGAGCGTTCTTAAGGTCGGACATCGTTTGCTTGTGGGTAACTGGCATGAACACACACAAACTAGGAAACCGTGGCAGAACCAGAGAGAGGAAAGTGGTGATCCCGTAATTAAGTACTGCGTGTTATTTGTCATGAGCTCTTCTAATTTCTAAGTGGACTGCAGTCTGTCTTCTGCAACTTAAGGTGATGTGAAAGTAACGTGTAACGTTTTGCAAATTTACAGTTGTTCAGTATTTAAATCTAATTTAATTTATATGAGCGGCACGGTGGCCCAGTGGGTAGCGCTGTCGCCTCACAGCACGAAGGTCTCGGGTTCGAATCTCGGCTCGGGTGCCTTTCTGTGTGGAGTTTGCATGTTCTCTCCCCGTGTCTGCGTGGGTTTTCGACGGGCACTCCAGTTTCCTCCCACAGTCCAAAAAACACGATGCTGCATAGGTTAATTGGCTTGCAGATTAAATTTCCCTCAGTGCCCGGTGATGGACTGGCGTCCCATCGTAGGTGTATCCTTGCCTTGCGCCCTGTGTCTGCCGGGATAGGCTCCGTCTCACCGCGACCCTGTACAGGACTAAGCGGTTTCGGACAACGAGATGAGACGAGAATCTATATGAAATCTACAATTTGAGGAATTAAAATATAAACGAAGCTCTTATATTTATTTACAGCCACCCCCTTTTTGCGCGTCTTTTTCCCACGCCAAGGCACGTGGCCACGCACTCCCCGCAGAAGACCCACAAGTGCCCTCACTGCGACAAGATGTTCCACCGCAAGGACCACCTCAAGAACCACCTGCAGACGCACAACCCCAACAAGCTGGCCTACAAGTGCGAGGAGTGCGGCAAGAAGTACAACACCAAGCTGGGCTTCCGGCGGCACGTGGCCCTGCACGCGGCGGCCAGCGGCGACCTGACGTGCCGCGTGTGCTCGGCGCAGTTGGAGAGCACGCCGGCGCTGCTGGAGCACCTCAAGACGCACGCCAGCAAGCCGTCGGCCGGCCTCAAGGAGAAGCGCCACACGTGCGAGCACTGCGAGCGGCGCTTCTACACGCGCAAGGACGTGCGCCGTCACATGGTGGTGCACACGGGCCGCAAGGACTTTGTCTGCCAGTTCTGCTCCCAGCGCTTCGGTCGCAAGGACCACCTGACGAGGCACGCCAAAAAGAGCCACGGGCAGGAGGTGCTCAAGGGCAGGATGGAAACGCACCAGGAGATTTTGGGCATGCTGGCCGTGGGGTCGCCGCCGCCGCAGCCGCCGACGCAGCAGCAGCAGCAGCACCACCACCACCACCACCACCATCACCAGCACGTGCGGGAAGACTATGGGGGCATGCTGGCGCAGTCCACCCAAGCCTTTCTCCAGGCCATGCCAGTTATGAATGTTTATTCGTCGTTGGGGGCTTCGTTGCCTCCCCTCTCCCCCCACCACCACCACCATCACCACCACCAGCATCAGCACCCGCAGCACCATAACCCTCTGAGCTTGCCGATGGGCTGCATGGAGCCCGTTTCGTCGCCCATCCATTCCTCAACGCCGCAGCACGTGCACAGCTTGCCGTTGACGTTGCCGCACGAGTTGCCAGCGCAGAAGTATCAGTTGGGATCTACCTCATTTTGCAGCGACGAGGCGAAGCGCCTCTCGCAGCACCAGCAGCAGCACCAGCAGCAGCACCAGCAGCAGCAGCACCAGCAGCAGCACCAGCAGCAGCACCAGCAGCAGCAATCACCGTCGGCGCACAACGCAGGCGGCGCAATGGATGACGGCTCCTCCGACCCGCTGCTGCAGAAGGAAAGTGCCGCCATGGCCGAGACGCTCAGTGCCGCCGGCGTAGACCTTTCGCAGCTGCTCAGCTTCCTGCCACTGAGCCTCCCGGGGCCCGCCCAGCCGGCCGGCGATGACATGGGGGAGACCGCCGGCGACGGCGGAGGAGGCTACCTGGCGGGAGAGGACCAAAGCCACATGGGTGGCGCGCTGGAGCAGGACTCCCTGGAGCCGAACCAGCAAGGGGTCGGCGGTGGCCTGACCATGGGGCACATGCACCCCATGGTTCCTCCCTATACCTCAAGCGTTAGCACGCCGTCACTGCCACGCTTCCACCAGGCCTTCCAGTAGCGGGAGGGTCGAGGCTGGAGTTATTGTCACTGCCCTGCTCTGCATGCTTGTTTTATTATTACAGGGCCAATAGCAATCTGTGGAACCGCTCATTGCTCTGACAGCATTTAACTCACTCACGTTTAACGAATTCCATTTATATTTGCAGAGCGAGTGCCATTTTCGTATTTCACCGAAGCACGTGTCGTTCTTGTCAGCTTAGTACCTACAGTTACCCAAATTATAAGCAAATGTACGTAAAGGGAAGTTGGTGGTCCCACTGACTTATGTTACTCTGCCGATTTCACTATTTAAGTGCGTTTGATCGTGGCCTAGTTATTGAGGCACTTTAGTATGCACCTGTTGGGCACCCTTTATTCTTGCCTTGCTGTCGATGGGCATTTTATAAAGACACCTTTAATGTCACTTTACAGACAGTGTGATAAAGCATTTATTTAGTCTGTGCCTACTAATTTATTACAGACTTTGGAAATGTGGAAATTATTAATCGGGATCCTGGAAGGGTTAATGTTTTCTCAATTGCAGCCCTGGCCAGAATGGTGTTCCTCTTATCTGAGAATTGCTCTTCAGAGTGAATTGTTGGGATGTAGAGAGCATGAACGCCAAACACACATACCCTGAAAGATCAGCTCTTTACAGTAATTTTTAACATGTCATGAAACCCTACAACAAAAGTTTCTCCTTATCGAGCAAAGAGCGTGTTAACATCAGGTTTTTGCACAATTTAATTACAGAGCATCGTATTCTTGGATAGGTTTTTCATATATATATAAAAACAACTGGCTTAAGAAAAGCCCTTAAATCCATGCTGTAGAATATTGATGCCTTTCCATTAGTCTTGAGATTATACCATATGTTGTCCGGCGTGACGTCTTGATGATGCTTGAGAAGTGTCCAGCACTTGGAGCGAAACGTCAGACATGAAACTGAAATATTACGTGGTACGACATTAAACGCACATCTCATCTCATTGTCAGAAACCGCTTAGTCCTGTACAGGGTCGCAGTGAGCCGGAGCCTATCCCGGCAGACACAGGGCGCAAGGCAGGGATATACCCACGATCGGATGCCAGTCCATCACCGGGCACAGAGGGCAATTTAGTCTGCAAGCCAATTAACCTATGCAGCAGCGTGGTTTTTTGGACTATGGGAGGAAACCGGAGTGCCCGGCGAAAACCCACGCGGAGAACATGCAAACTCCACACAGAAAGGCACCCGAGCCGAGACTCGAACCCGGAACCTTCTTGCTGTGAGGCGACAGCGCTACTCACTGGGCCACCGGGCCACCGTGCTGCCCCTTGAACTCACATCAGAGAGCGATAACATCACAACTACAAAACGTATGCAACAGTAAACATAGTAACAATGAGCTATCAATAAAATATTAACGCTGCATAGTAAGTGGGCAAATCATACATGATAACAAATTTTACTTTCCAAAGTCTGTAAAAAATGTATTTTGTCCTAATGTTAAAGGGTGATGATGTTCAGTGTGTGAATGTGAAGCATATGGCGTAACAAAGGCCTTAAAA